>CM053596.1:106405894-106425046 GCA_028646575.1 Pseudocheirus occidentalis
ACTGTTACGATATGTCCACCGCATAATGTTCTCTGGGTAGATTGTAGGTTTGTGTTATATTAATTGGTGAGCATGATAATAATTCTTTTATCTTTCCATGCAAGAAGCGTAGTATTATTCTTTCTGTATGCAACTGTTTTAGTGCTTGAGAGGGGACATCCGAGTGATATGCTAGAATTCCGATGTCCCTTGAGAGGGGACAGCGGAGTGCAAAGGGTTAACATTTTCTCCATTACTCTATTACATCTAGAAATCAATAAAACAATAAATCAAATCACAATCTATAGCATTTGCTGATTTCTAAGATGTAAATAGTTACATAGAAAATTTAACAACTGGTTAATTGTCAATGGCTGGTTCAGCTGGCTCCTATGAATCCCTGTAGATAATTAAGAATTGACTATATTTAGAACATGCTTCCTTTCTGGAAGAGCCATATTCCAGCCTTAGAGTAATATGGTAGCTCACTGTATACTTCATACATTATACAGCAGCACTGTATTACTTTATATAGCAGAAGTATCAAATATACACCAGGCTGCATTAAGGTCTACAATACTTCCTGATTGCTTCCTGTGCCAGATTAAAAAGTAACTGGGAAATAGTTAACAAAATACATAAAAATATAACAGAACATAGATAATGTTAACATGTGGTTTTCTAAGTCAATATGTAGACCATAGAGATCTTTACATATGGGTTAGTGGTCCCATTTCTGTTCTACTTTGACACCACTGATATATACAGTATTACTGGATGCAGTCACAATGTACTTGTTAGACTTAGGTAGCTGTTAATTGGATTTAGATCTGAAAAGCAATCCTAGAGTTCATCTCATTTGACCCCTTTGTTTTATAGAGGAAGAAACTGAGGCCCAGAGAAATCAAATGATTTGCCCAAGATCATACAGGGAATAAGTAGTAGAATTGGGAATCAAATTCAGTTTTACTGACTCAAATTCAATTTTTTTTCCTCCATACTATACTAACTCTCCACCCAAGTAAACTGGAGTCAGCCCTAACCAGCACACAATTGTGAAAATTTCAATGTGAGCATTTACACCCCAGAAATCAGCAAACTCTATAAATCAGGGCTTAATTTATTATTCTGCTGATTGTCTAGATTTTAAAAAGTAATGGGGAAAATGTTAATAATGCATGTGTGTATGTATATATCCTCGTCCCCACAGAGCCTGTTTGTTAAATATTTACCTACATACTCCTGTGTTGCTCATTGTTTGAGCTCAGCAAGAGTTGTAGAAGGATCAGGAAATGAAGTCTTCACTAGACTTGTGACCTGATGACCATAGGCTAAATAAAATAGTAACAACAATATCAATTATCTCATTTAAGCCCTCATGACACTCCTGTTCTCTATTATTATGGCTCGCTGCATCCTGTTATTTCTTCACTTGGCAGTGGATTTGGACTCTTGAACAAACATTTCTCACAATTATCTATCAATAAGACAAGTATAGGAGGTTCAGTCTTACCTTAAATTGAAGTTTTTTGTTCTGGCAGGACAGACTATAAATCTGGTTTTTACACTTCACCAGGATGGCTATTGCCAAATGTCTGGGCACAGTCTCTTTATAGGTTTGTATTATAAATATAGTTTGGGGTGCATTTGCTGAGGACAAATATTTATATACAAATTAGTATCCTGTTTAGAAAAAAAAATTGTTTTTAACCAAACAATTAAATTAAGGAAAATTCCTATAAAGACTCTTCACCAGACTTATACTATGTTGTTTTTGTAATTAGTATTCTGTATGTTGTTGGTCAGAGCTGCAAAATGTGTTTTTGCCGTACACCTGCAATGACAGCTTCTGTGAAAGCCTGTCCCCAACCTGAAAAATCTGACTGCAGCCTTCAGGTTACCAGCAGTTTCATTCCCAAACCCAGAGCCACTCTGCAGGCAGGGCTCAGTGTTACTTAGTACTGGATCCCTGAGGGACAAACTGCTGCATAGATTAGCAGTAGTCACTGCATCTATCAGCTCTCCCTGAAATTTCCAGATTTGGGTTCTGATGAATGGAAAAAATAGGAAGCTTACTTAATTTTATGGGACAAATTAGGTTTTAGTTAAAATTAAAACCATCTGAAATGTTGTTTTACTTCTCTTTGACTTTGTTTTGCAGCCACTGTAGAAAATATCAGTGGAAGGCATTAAGGATCAAATTTTATCACTCGGGTAAAATCCTATTGTAGTGAATAGTATTATAAATAAAGGCTCAGCATGACAAAAAGAGGGCGAATAAGAGTAGTTTTTGTTGAGAGTTACTAGCTAAACTCTTTAATAGGCATATCAGAGCTAGGCATATTAGATGTTGACATGAAGATTCAATACTTTTGCTCAATCCAATGAAGCTGGACGGACAACAATCAAAACATGAATTTCTGGAGAAGTTTGTCATTAATACATGTGACTTATTTTCCATTAATTTTATAGAAGGTATTGGTTTTAGAAAAGCTTAAGTCATAAAATAGAGCAGGAAGAACCAAGGCAGTGATTTTAGCAGTGATAATTCAAATAAAAACAATACCTCGAATCTCATCATCAGTCATACACTCGAGCACAGCTATGTCCATCCCACATCTTTTCATGAGAACTTGATTTCTCAGGTTTCTTAAGATTACATTTTTGGGGTCTTCCAACTTATGGAAATCATCTGATTCCAGGTGATCTACAATTGCATTGAATACCCATCACAGAAACACAAGATGAACTTTTCTTGTTGAAAAATTAACAGCCTCTCATAACAATCATCAGTGTTAATGCCACCTATTGTTTTTAATTGCTCTAAACAAGAGACCTTAAGATGCGTAAAGAAGTGCGATCTATAAGAAATGCAAAGGGTTACTATGGACATTCAATGAAAGAGGAAAATTTTTCATAAACTGGGATTCTCTTTGCCATACACTAGAGTGGTGGTGGTAAGGTGGGGGTAGAGGGAAGAGGGACACTGCTTTTGTAATGAAGGTGATAATATGCACAAAGTGAAAGAGAGAAGACTATTACTAAATGTCCTCTGAAGAGAATATATACCACTAAGCAGTGTTTCATCTATCTGGAAAGCACTATTCCTTGCTCTCCAGTTAGATGAAACACTGCTTAGTGGTAATATATTCTTTTCACACGTAATTTTTTTTAAAAGAGTTGCAGAATTTCTAAAGCACCAGAGGACACTTAGTAATAGTCTTCTCTCTTTTTCACTTTGTGGGAGGAATACTGAACCTACAGACCCCATACCCATTTTAGAAAGAATATTGGCTTCCCAAACCAAATCTGAATCATGGCAAGTCAGTCTCTTTCCATGACGAGCATGTAGATAAAGATAGAATATGTGAGTATACATTCTTATGCATCAACCTGTGATCCAAAGTAGAGAAACAATCATACATTACCATCATCTTCAGCTTAAGGAAAAAGAGAGAGAAGGAGAAAAAAAAAAGAACATGTCATTACATTTTGTTTCAAA
Source organism: Pseudocheirus occidentalis (assembly GCA_028646575.1). Lineage (NCBI taxonomy): Eukaryota > Metazoa > Chordata > Mammalia > Diprotodontia > Pseudocheiridae > Pseudocheirus > Pseudocheirus occidentalis. Next base: position 106,409,376 of record CM053596.1, read on the forward strand.
AGAAAAAATTATTTTCACCTAGAATTTACTTAGTCTGTTCACTCCTTTTTTTTCTTGCCCATTCCCAGTTGCCACTGGGAAATGTAGATAGCCAAAAATACCATATCAAATGAGATATTTTAGGTTGAGATTTAAAAATAGGTTTTATAAATTCAAAAGCTCAGATTTTTCACAATCAAATAGAAATGCCTGTAAAATAATTATGTTGATTCTTAAGGTAAAGATATTTTATTGGGTACATGGATTATTAATTATTCCCGTATAGCCTGCCATATAGCCTGCAATAAAAAAAGTTGTTTTTACAATATTTTTAATAAGAATACCTCTTCACTTATACATATACTCCTCTTTTCACTGAAATTACTTAAAATGTAGAATTTAAGGGATTCATACTACAATTTTCCTGTAAGGAACAATACTCTGCAAACTTACTAAATTTGGAGTTCTACAGGTCTGTCAATTTACCCAGCTTAGATGCTGTTATCTCTAAGAAGTCTTCCCTAAATTTCCCCTTACTTTTCACCAACCTGTTGGAAGGGATCTCTCCCACCCACTAGTACTTTGTAATTCTCTTACTGTCCAGATGATAATTTTTAATTTTAATTACTTTTGCACCTATTTTATCTCTTCTTTTAGATTATAAGTTCCTTAATGGAAGTGACTGTATCTTCTTTACCTTTGTATCTCTGTTAGCACCAGGAGAGTGCATTTCATATTATATGTACTCAGTAAATTTTTACTGAATGGAATTTAATGTATTAGGTCAAATCTAAAGGTGCCAACTGGTTTTTTTTAATGGAGTAAACATTCTTGAATATTAAAATGGAAGTCAAAGAGAAAATGGAGTTTACTCAGTGGGATACCTCACAGCAACTTTCTTGGCTAAGCACATGATGAACCTTATGCTGTAGATTTACCTTTGAAGTAAAGTGTACCATCTCGAAATTCTATCTCTATAAGGTCGATAGCATTGAGATCTGGATCACAGTACATTTCAGCAGCCATCTTTCTACTCACTGAAAGTATAAAACAAATTGTTGAGGGACAATTGCAGTTCCTTGAACATTTTGTATTACATCCTTACTGAGAAGCCAGAAAGTACATCAAGAAGTACAATGGCCAAGACCATGGGTAGGCAGGCAATCAAGTTCCTTAACTTCCATTGTTAGTTGATAAGCTAATCTAACACTGTCATTGGTTAGTGGTTTGTGAGGGAGGGAAGAACAGCATTTTAGGAGAAATCAGGAAGAACTGAGAAAAGAAGAATCAGAGGACAAGCAAAAAGACCCCCAAACAAACAATGGGGTTCCCAGGAAAAAAAAATCATAAACAATTGTTTTTGTTTTTTTAACTCAGAGAGGGGGGATTAAGAATAGCCTTTGTCATCATTTTTTTCTTTTGGGCCAGAACCATGTTTTCATAGGCATAGGGGAGTCATGGTGAAAAAATCCTACAGCCAATGCAGATCAGTATCTTAGAGAGTCTCAGAGTCAGCACTGATAGGTTAAGGGACTTGCCTGGAATGACAGAGCCGTGTGTCAGAGGTGGGTCTTGAATCCAGGTCTTTCTGACTTTCTATCAAATATGCCATGCAGCTTCTCAATTATAAGGAAGTGGTGGAAGATCTTTGCTAACACCGCAAAACTCAGAAATCTATGGTTATCTTTTTGGAAGAAATCACAAGCAGAAGAGTGGAAAGGAGGTCTAGAAATAGCACTCTAAACAAAGAGGGGATAGTATGGACTTGATCTCCTGGGACCCTTTGGTGATACCTGGATTGAGAAATGTGATAAAACACCTGGTTAACTTCCTCATACACCTAATAGTGTTAGCTTGTTGATCCAAATCATCCCTTTGTTTTATAAATAGTTTCTAGCTTGAATAGGCTAGTTGGAATTTTGTAAGAAAAAAAGTGGCTTCCAGATGTCTATTTAATCTGTCACTGATATTGAGTGCCTTTATTTTATTGGGAATTTGGTGTATTGGGCTCCAAAGTGGGCTGTCAGTGAAAGGTTAAGTCCATTGATCTCGGGGGATACTAACATGCTAAATTGTATGCTACTAACCAAATATGGATAACTAGTTGCCCTCCTTAACTCTGAGTTCAGTGAATCAGGAAGTTTAGCAGATTAGGAAGAAGCAACATGAACAAAGATGCCCTGTCTCATAGGTCTCATGAATCAGAAACTATGGAAATTCCTGCAGAGCCAGAAAAGCAAGCTGTGAAAGGAGTGTTCCCTCTGTTAAGAAAGTATAGCAGAGGACAGGGACAAAGTAAAGAGTAGAACAAGGGGGAGGGCAGGATAGAAAGGAGGGAAATATGGTCAGTGTTACACAATATCCCCATTGTGGAGATGTTCTGTGTAACTACACATGTACGGTCTGTATTGAATTGCTTGACTTTCCAGTTGGAGTGGGTGACAAGGGAGGAAGGGAAATAATTTAGAATTTAAAGTTCTAAAATCATATGTTAACTATATAGATATATGTATATATATATAATTATTATTATTTACATGCAACTGGGAAATAAGATATACAGGCACTGGGATAGGGAGATCCATCTTGCTCTACCAGAAAGTCAGAGGGATGATGGGGGAGGATATAGGAGAGAGCAGATTGGGGGAGGGGGTATACAGTGTGATCACTGTTTTGGGGAGGTGGGTAGGAGAAAGATGGGGAGAAAATTTATAACTCAAAATCTTGTGGAAATCAATGTTGTAAACTAAAAATAAACAAAAGTTAATTAAAGAAAGTATAGCAGAAAGAGAGAAGAGTGTGCTTTGGAACTTTCTTAACAGAATTAGTGTGATACAGCAAAAAGAGTTAGAATCAAAGGAGTGCTGGGTCTGAAGTCTGGAAGACTCATCTTCCTGAGTGCAAATCTGGTCTTAGATACTGTGTGACCCTGGACAAGTCACTTAACCCTGCTGACTTCAGTTTCCTCATCTGTAAAATGAGCCAGAGAAGGAAATGGCAAAGTACTCTAGTATCTTTGCCAAGAAAACATGTCTATGGGACATCAAATCTGAGATGGCCAAGGGCGGCGGGAGGGGAGGGGGATCACAGGGGGGAATCACCTGTGCTATAGGAAGGAACATGTTGGCAGTTGAGTGGAAAGAGAGATTGGAATGGAGAAAGACTTAAGGCGGGGAGACCAAGTGGGGACTATGGCAATAGCCCAGTTAGAAGTGATGGCAGACTAAACTAGGGCAGTGGCTGTGTGGGCAGAATGGTGGGAATGTACATAAGAGACGTGGAGAAGAAGCCTGAACTAAACCTCTATCTCAAAAACCGTTGATGGCATCCTTTATGCTCTCCTCCTTTGTTCCAATTTCTGATGAAGGGCTGATCCTTTGACTCACCCAGGCCAGCTCCTCTAGTAGCAGTAGCCTTGATTCCATCGCCTTCCATCTCCTTTGGCAGATTGCTCTACCATTTTCTCTCTCCTCCCCAATCTTCAATGCTCCCTTTTTACTGGCTCAATCACAGCTACGTATAAATACTCCCAAGTCTCTTCTGCCCTTACAAAAAAAATCTCTTGATCCTGCTATTCCTTCTAGTTATCTCCCCCTTACCCTCTTCTTGTGCATTGCAAAACTCCTAGGGAAAAAACAGTTTTTTCTCATTGCTTCTACTTTTCTCATGTATTTCCCAGCCCTTGCATTCTAGCTCCCACTTCAACTGACATCATCCCCTCCAAAATGAACAATGATCTATTAATTGGCTTTTCTCAAACATCCTTCTTTGTAGCACTTGACACTACTGATCATCCTACCTTCTCCTCCTGGATGTGCTCTCCTTTTGGGGTTTTTATGCTACTACTCTTCCTTAGTTATTTTTCTGTTTCTCTGACGCCTTATTCTCCTTTGCTGAATCATCTCAGGTACACCTCATCCTAAATATGGGTATTTTGACCCAGTCCTGGGTCCTCCTCTCTACTCTTCTCTTTTCTTCTCCTCTTCTTTTCCCTTCCCTTCCCTCCTCTTCTCTCCCTTCTCTCATTTCTTTTTTTTGGTGACTTCATTGACTCCCATGGACTTAAGTGTCATCTTGGTGGAGATAACTCCACGATCTATATATCTATCCATTGTCTTTCTCTAGAATTCTGGTCATGCATCACCAGTTGCCTGCTGGACATTTTAAACTGGTTTCCCATAGGCATCTCAAACTCAATGTGTACAAAACAGAACTCATCATCTTTCTCCCTTTCCCATTTCTATCTCAAGTACCACCAACCTTCCAGGCACCCAGGTTCCAACCTTGGAGTCGTCTGAAGACTCCTTGCTCTGCCTCGCCCCACACACCCAGTCAGTCGTCAGGTATTGTCGATACTATTCCTACGATATCTTTCATATTCATCTCTTTCTGTCTATTCACCCACCCCAATTCAGGTCCTTGTTACCTCATGACTGGGCTATTGCAATAACCTCCTAACTGATCTCCTTGACTCATCTCCCAGACATCTCATCCGTCCTATACACAACTGCCAAAATGATATCCTTAAAACCAAAGTCTGAATATATTACTTTTCTGCTAAAAAAAGTCCAGTGTCTCTGTTACACATAGAATCAAATACAAACTCCTCTGTTTCATATTTCACGTCCTTACCACCTTCCCAGGCACATTCTGTAGGCACATTCATGACTCCGTGCTACACACTCCACCTTCTGACCAAGCTGACTTTCTGCTGTTCCTTAGACAAGCCTTTCCATTTCCAGTCTCTATTCCTTCGTTGATCTTCTCTATCTCCCCACCTCCCTCCTCCCTACTGTTCCCCATGCCTGAAAAGCACTCCCTATTCATATTTGGTTCTCAGAATCCCCAACTCCTTCAAAGTAAAGCTCAAATGCCATCTCCTTGATGAGGCCTTACTAGATCTTCCTAGGTACTCATGCTTCCCTCCTCTAGTCACCTGGAATTATCTTGCCAATCTTATACTTGTTTATACTTGGTTTATACTTGTATGTGCATATATTAACTCCTCATATGGAATGTAAGCTCCTTGTGGGCAGAGACTGTTTCGTTTTTTGTCTTTGTATCCCAGCATGTGGTACAATGTTTGGCACACAGAAAGTGATTAAGAAAGGCTTGTTGACTGAAAGGATTTACAGGGCTGTATTCAGAACACAAAAAGAGATAAGTCAAAGATGACTCCTAGGTTAGAAGGAACTGATTTGAGCATGTCATCAGAGGGTGAAGTAGAATTTATTTCTTAATATTCTCTATTCCCCAGTCCCAAAATATCTTCTTCTTGAATGATACCCAAAATTCTGCTATTCTCCTGGGTTAACCATTACCCTATCATGTCTATTTTAAAATATAAATGTTTCCATCTGGTGTAACAAATTAAATAAATAAACTAAGTCTCTCATGTATTTATCTCCCACACATTATCTCAAGTTCATTAAGTCAACAATACTTTGGTACAATTAATGTCAGATATTTTCCTTAGACAGGACTAACAAGTTTGAGGTAACTGGCTATCTGGGGGAGAAAGGGACTATGGGAGGCTGAGAAAGGAACAGGCATTAATGTTGGAGGTGTTCAGGGCAAACCTCACCTATGCCACAATTTTGCTTTAGATTGCCTTCTGGGCAGAAGCAGTTTTATTCAACCTTATCACTTTATTTCTGTTATTCAATACCTGAGGTTAGGGAGAAAAATCGTGGCCACTAATATTTTCCTGTTACCTTCAACAAAGATAATTTATTACTCAATTATTGTGTGCAAAGCACTATGCTAGATGTTGGGTGAGATTCCTCTAACCTCATGGACTTTAAATTCTTGTAAATGATTAGCAGGTATAGCTTTTTCTGAAAGAGTTCAACTCAATTTATTTATTTTTATTAAAAAAAATCTAATCATCCTCTCTGTCACCTGGACTATTGCAATAGCTTCCTTACTCATCTTGTCTCTCCTGCCTCGAGTCTGTCCCTCTTCCAATCCATCTTCCACTCTGATGCCAAAATAATTTTCCTAAAGCACAGGTCTGTTACCTCACCCCTAAACTCCAGTTTCCCTATTACCTCTAAAACCAAACACAAAGGCCTCTGTCTGGCATTTAAAGCTCTTCATAACCGGAATCTTTCCAGCCTTTCTAGCCTTCTTATACTTTGCTCCCTTCCATGAACTGTATGATCCAGCTACATTGGCCTACATGTTCCTGGCACATCACACTCTCTTCCCCCTCAAGGATCTTTTCTTCAGCTGTTTTCCCAGACCTGGAATGCTCTTCCTTCTCTCTTGGGTCACTTAGTTTCCCTAGCTTTCTTCAAGACAGGCCACCCTCTGTAGGAGCTTTTTCCTGATCTCCCCAGTGCTAATGTGTTCCTCCCCTATGAGATTATCATTGATATCATGTATGTACCCATTTATCTACATGCCTACCCATTAGAATATAAGGCCCTTAAGGGTGGGGACTTCTTTAAAAACACTTTTTCTTTGTATCCTTAGCACTTAGCAAAGTATCTGGCATATTGTATGTGCATAATAAATACTTGCTGACTAATTAATGAATCATCTGGACAGACATTCAGAAGTAGGAATAAAAGTAATATTAACCACTGAAAATGTCAAGGGAAAGGATAATTCCTCATGTAGTAGAAAACATCTGGAGAAAATGAAGATGCAGGAAAATAAAAACCCAGGTATTCTTTGGATTGTATCGACATTCTCAGAACCCAATGAAATAATGCCTATGATGTTAACTGTCCAAGCAAGGATTGTGTGTTTTATTAAATTTACAATTTAATAATTGTAAAAGCTCAAAATCAGTCAAGCACACTTTGTTCCTTTTATATTGCTTAGAAAGCAGCAACAATAATACTGGCTAATAGTTATATGGCTTTTTAAGGAGTGCAGAGTGCTTTTTATGAATAATAATAATAGCTACCATTTACTTCACACTATGAATCATACAAATGCTAAGCACTTTACAATGATCATTTCATCTAATCCTTACAACAACCCTGGGAAGTAGGTGCTATTATTATCCCCATTTTACAGATAAGGAAGCTAAGACAAATAGAGGTGAAGTGACTGGTCCAGGGTCACACAGCTAGTAAGTACCTGAGGCTGTATTTGAACTCAGGTTTTCCTGACTCCAGGCCCAGCACTCTTTCCACAGCAACTTACCTGCCCCATTACCTCATTTGAATTCTGTGAGAGAGATATGTGCTATCATTATTCCCATTTTATAGAGGGTGAGTGAGGCCAAGTGTCGGGGTCTACAAGAGCACAGAACTCAGGTCTTCCTGACCCCAATTCTGGAGCTCTAACCATTATAGTTGTAGCAGCAGGAGCACCTGCTGAACTATGAACAAGCAAGTGGAGACGACAAGGTTTTAGCTAGTGTAGAAAACAGATCGTTGTGCTTTTCATTCTAGTGACACCGGGCTGGATTACAGAAAGTCCGGCTTCTTAAGGGCTAATTCTGCTGCCGGCTGTCAGGACATCTCTAACGCTTTTAACAGTAGGTTCCTTGTAAAGAAATGAAAGACAGACCTAGAACAAGAATCTGCTTCATAGTATTTCTGCTCAATGGAAGCTTGCGCTTCCCCCCGAGTAAAACTTTATGGTCCCGACTGCCAGGAGAAAAGGTTAATAATGAATGCACTTCTCCCCTCTAGGGCTGCCAATAAAGTAGTTTGAACGTCCACCTTTCATGCAAGCCTTCTCAACTGTTTATCAATGCACGCATCCACACATACTGCGCATTACACACGTACACACGTACATAGACACACATACATACATTCAGTTCAGCTTTCTTTTTTCCGAGTCACAGTCCGCGTTTCTAGGGAGGTCCAAAGCAAGTGGGCAGGTCAGTGAAGGGGAGAGAGAGGAATTTAGCGAAGGATCAGGGGGCCGGCAGCCCCTTGGAGTTTGGAGGAAGTATTTAAATGCTTAGCTCTGGGACTTACGTGACTCAAGTCCTGAAGATAGCTCCGGGTGCAGACAGGTGCGGCCCCGCCCCGAAAGCCCGGGAGAAAGAAGTGGTTCCTACCTTCCTCCAGACTGCTACGCACTTAAATGACTGACTAGCTAGTCTTTTCCCAAAATCCCGGAATTGGAGGGCGGGGAGTAGAGAGAAGGGGGAGGAGAATAGTGTTTAGGAAATGACTTTAACCGATCATAACTTCTTTAACCAGTCTCGCTCTTTTCGGAGAGAGTTCGCTAAGAGTAAACTTAGAAGGGGATATCTTTCTAAAAGTCTGGTGGATTTCACGAAGTGCAGTCACCATTTAAAAGACATCTTGGGCAAGAGGTTTCTCTTCCTCAAATCTCACACCTTTTTAGAAATTCATTTGTACTCAGAAAAGAATTAACTAATGAATTCGTTCATTCATTCATTCCACAAGGCTTTTTAAAAATAGGTACTGCAGAAAGTTCTGTTTTGCTTAGTGGAATTTCCCAGTAATATATTTTTTTTTTTTTGGTATTTTTATTGAGCCAGTTACATTGTGATTGGAACCTAAAAATAAATATGTTAAAGTTCCTAAGAAGCAACTAGAGAACAGAGTGTGGGTGTCTGCAAATGTAATCAAGAATATAAGTACCTGAAACTTTAAGTACTTAAAAAAAAACCCACCTATCTCTCGATCTCCAATGTCCTGTCAGCATCTAACTTTCAGATATCTCCAGGTGGCTGCCCAGAAGACCTCTTAAACTCAGCACATCCATTATGAAACTCATCACCTATCCTCTTAAACCCTTCTTGCCTCTTACTTTCCTTTTTACTGTCTAAGGTAATACCATTTCCCCAGGTCTCTCAAATTGGCAACCTAGATATCACCTTTGACTCCTCAATATTCCTCTCCCCCCCATACCCCATACTCTGTTGCCAAAATCTGTTGATTTATTTCACCTTCCCAACATCTCTAAATACACCTCCTTATTTCTTCTGAAACTGCCACTAGTGCAGGCCCTTTTCATCTCACCTGGACTATTGCAATAGCTTGCTTTTGCCGGGAGGGGGGAAGTGGGTCTGCCTGCCTCCAGTCTCTTCCCACTTCAATCCGTCCTCCATTTAGCTACCAGCCAAAGTGATTCTCCTAAAGTGCAGGTCAGACTGTGTTACTCCTCCTTCCCCCAATAAACTCCAGTCTTTCCCTCGGGCCTGCAGGATCAAATACAAGATCCTCTATTTGGCTTTCAAAGTCCTTCATGACCCAGCCCCTTCCTTCTTTTACAGACTTCTTATACCTTCTTGCACTTACATTTCTTACAGTGTGTACTTTTCTGTCCAGTGACACTAGTCTCCTTGTTCTTCCATGAACAAGATGCTCCATCTCTCTCAGCTCTGGGGGTTTTCTTTGGCTGTTCCCCATGCCTGGAATGTTCTTTCTCCTTTTCTCCACTTTCTGGCTTTCCTGGCTTCCTTAAAGTACCAACTAACAGCCCATCTTCTACTGGAAGCCTCTCCCAAGCTCTTTTAATTCTAGTGTCTTCTCTTTCTTAATTATTTCCTACTTATCCTGTAAATAGCTTGGTTTTACATATTTGTTTGCTTCTTGTGTACTCTATTTAAATTATGAACTCCTTGAGGGCAGAGATTGTCTTTTGCTTCTTTTGACTTACTGGCTTTCACTTATTCAGCCTATACTAAAAAGACTGAGGAAAAGGCAACATTCCTTACCGTTTTCAATTCCATTTCTTTGACCCACTAACCTGATTTATGATTTGACTGATTTATGCAATTATTTCCATGATGACATCTCACATTTAGTATGTATCACTTTCCTCACCACTCTCTGAAGTAGTTAATAAGAATATTATTGGTCATGGAGGTTGTGATATCCAAAATAGTACAGCTAGTTAAGTGTCAGAGTCAGGACTCGAAAGAGCACAATTTTCTAACTTGAAGGCCAGGACACTTTCTGTAACACCACATGGGTGCAAAAAGAATTCTTTCCTTGGGAAATCTTCAAGAACAGGCTTAATTTCCACTAAATACTTATTTGTTTAGGATAATGCAGATGTCACACTCTTTGAAGACTGGTTGAGGGACTAGATAAAATTGAAAGATTATTGTAATAAAATATTTTATGGTTTTTATGGTGTTATGAAAAGAGTAAGTGGGATCTAGATACAACAGTGCTTCTTAAATCCCATATGAGGCACTGACCCACAGTTTGGGGTTTGAATTCCTAGTTCTGCTACTTGGGCTGTTGTTTCTTGTTTTGCTTTTTAGGTTTGGGACTGATATTTGTTTCCTACACACAAAAGAAAAGCTTAACACAAAAGGCTCTCACAAACTGCCATTCATTAGCAAGAAGACTTAGAACAGGATACAGTGAAATAACTTATAACCACTGTTTTCACACTTATAGCAACTTAACCCCATCTAAATATGAAGCAGTTTTCAGAACTGATGACCAGACATTTTCCATTTTCCTTCAGTTCCTTATTGTTTCCCTCAGAGTTCATGTTTTTTGGCATCAGGGTGGGGATGGAGATCAATACCTATTCTCTTGTTCTAAAGCCCTGTTCCAACTCATCCACTTGTGGGGTTTAATTCAACAAACTTTTGTTAGGTACTTGCTGGTTATAGGGCACTATATTTCAAGTTAAAGAGAGAAAAATGAAAAACTTGGCACATCTCTGCCTTCAAAGAATTAACATTCTACTAAGGGGATACTCAGAAAAGATGCAAAGTATTGTTTTGTTTTTGTTTTTTTGCTTTTTGGAGGGGAGAGGGCAGGCAATTGCGGTTAAGTGACTTGCCCGAGGTCACACAGAATGTGTGTCAGATGTCTGTGGCTGAATTTGAACTCAGGTCCTCCTGACTCCAGGGCCAGTACTCTACTCACTGCGCCATCTAGCCACCCTGATACAAAGTATTGTTGAAGAAAAAAAAATATTAATACTGTATTCAGTGATTTAGACAAAAGGCTGCCAGAAATAATTTTATTTAATTTAATACAGAGAGATATCCAAATAAGGATAGCCCTCCTCACCACACCACCCCATGCCCTCTGGCATTCTTCTTTACTCTAAGACAATTTGAGAAACTGAGGAAAATTTAAAGGAATCTGGAAGAAATTCATACTGTTAAAATATAGTTTAAGATTAATATTCTAAAACAATGGTCCCTGCTCAGTTCCTCCCCTAGAAGTGTTTTCTCTCCTCAAATGTTCTCTTGGAGTAAACAAAGGGACCTCCTCTCAAAGGAGAATGGTAGGTTTATAGCATTTCCAGGATGGAGAAGATGACTCCCCGAGAATGGGTTAATAGCCCCATCCCTTCAGTGGACGGGGAAAGCAATACAGTTGTCTCTTCTACGCCTCCACTTTCTCCATCATGGCTGGTGTAAGAAATTCAGTGGAAGGTTTTGAGGAGTTTTGTGGAAGCCACAGACAACATGAGAAGGCCAGAAGATGACAAAGAAAAAGTTTAGGAACTCAGAAATACATAAAATATACGTATAATATTGTATAATATCAACATATTTCTTTTAAATACCATAATAATTCAGACCTTCTCTGGTACAAAGGGAGGCCAAAACATTTTATGCAGTTTTTCTAGATCTAGGGGTTCTCCACCCTTAACCCTCCAACACCTCCTCAGTATGGATGTGGAAGGGATAACTTAACAAGAGGGACATACTCATTGGTCTAAATTTCAGTTACCACCCTTCATTTCTTTCCCTAGAAAAGGCTTTTTGTCCTTGACCTAATCTGTCTTTACATGGGGAAATCTGGAAAAAGATTTTTAGACCAGACAGAGAAATATCACTTAATGTATGTAGAGAAACTAAAAAGGAGACTTTAAATGTATTTCCATAATGTATACAAAATAGAATAAATAATTTTAAGAGAAAGAGGATTAATAATTTAGAAAAGCTATAGGAAGAAGTTAAGAGATTTTAAATAATGCAGGAAGGTAACATAGGCCAGTGGATAAAATGCTGGGCCTGGAGTCAGGAAGACTCATTTTCCTGAGTTCAAATCCAGCCTCAGACACTTTCCAATTGGGTGACCCTGGGTAAGTCACTTTTGGGCAAGTCAGTGTTTGCCTCAGATTCCTCATCTGTAAATGAGCTGGCGAATGGCAGTATCTCTGCCAAGAAAACCCCAAATGGGGTCATGAAAAGTCGAACATGGCTGAACAACAAACAAGCATTTGTTAAGAAAAACAATAATGTGTGCTAAATGATTTATGAATATTATTTCATCTAATCCTCACAATAACCCTAAGAGGAGGGCATTATTATTGCCATTTTATAATTGAAGAAACTGAGGGAGACAGAGCTTAAGTGACTTGCCTAACATCACACATTAATTGTCTGAGGTTAGATTTGAACCCAAGTCTTCTCTATTTCAAGCTTGGCACTCTCCCCACTGCATCACCTAAATTGGAAGAGTTGAGTTAGACCTTTAGATTCCTTTCCAGATTGTAATCTAAGTGTCTGAGGCTGGATCTGACCCACATTGCCACCTAGTGGAGAATGAGGAGGTAGTACATTCCAGACAAGGGAACCACCAAAGGCGGTGGAGGTTGGAGATGTAACTTCTACACAAGAAACAGCAAATAGGTCAATTTGTCTTGAATAGAGAGTTCCTGAAGGGAAATATGAAATATGACAAATATAGGTAGGTACCATGTTGCGGAAGGCTTTAAATATCAGGCTAAAAATTTTGTATTTTATGCTGGGGCAATTGAAAATTTTTGAGAAGGGTTATGATAAAAACGTAGTTGAGAATTGTCAGTTTGGCATTTTTGGAATGAATGAATGGAGGAAGGATAGGAGTGTGACTAGGTAGTTACTGAAATAGTCTAGATGAGAGGGGATAATGGCTATGTAACTGGCAATGAACGTGAGAGACATTGTGGAGATAGAATCAACCTTGGATCATTTTTAGCCTTTTTGGGCCCCAGTTTCTTCATCTATAAAATGAGGGGTTGGACTATATTACCTTTCAGTTCCCTTCCAACTCTAAATCTATGATTTTATGATTCATGTCCATCTTTACAATGCTAGCCAATTTAAGGCTAAATTTTACAGGAGACATTAACATTCAGAGATGAACATATACATAGTTTTATGAGGCTTCATGAAAATCAAATAAGGTTGGAGATAAGATATTTGTAGTGTTTTATACTCATTAAATTGCACGAATTGTGCCAGTTAAATAGGCCAAGAAGCACCTTTGAGGTGTGTTACTGACATTTGTATTAGGAGGTCATAGGATCTACAGATGATCTGGTCTAACTCCTTCATTCAATTGATGAGGAGACAGAGGAAAAAAATCCTTACTCAAGACCACAAAGGTAATAAAGGTCCTGCTATTTTGGGGTGATTTTTATTATTTTACTTGAATCAGACTTAAGCTTGAGACATCCTGTCATGCCTGAAGAGGTTATGGGAGATGTGCTGGGTGTCTGAGGGATGTCATATAATCCCTCCTGGGTTCTTCAGAGTTTATTGATATGCTGACTTAGTAGCAGGCAGGAGAAATAGGGGGACCTGCAAAGTGCATGGATCTAAGGTAGAGTTATAAAGTTTTATGCTCTCTAGCAGGCAGGAAAAGGTTAAGGATAGCCTGCAAAGGCTTGAGGGGCAGAGTTCTTATAACCATAAAACCATCAGTCAAAGGTTAATTATGCTAACTAGGTGGACAAGGGTGGAGTTTGGGAGGAGTTTAGGAGTGGTCAGTGCTTAAAGGGACATGCACTTTTTATATCAACTGCGCATGTGAATTGCCCATAATTCACTAGGAAATCCCCCTGGGGGTCTATAGGGAGGTGTGGTTTGGAGCTTGAAACCTCATTAAATTACTTTTTGTCAAGGATGAATGAGTTATGTCCAATATGGCTGTTGTGAGGACAGGCTTGATTGTTTCCAAGTCTGGGAACTAGACTGATTAGGGATTCAGGAGGTACCATATTGGGAGGGAGTTATCTCTCTGATAATGTTGTTCAAGGCTTTTGGGTGCAGCTGGCCACTTAGAACAAAGGGGCTATGTATTTTTCTAAGAGTTTGTTTATAGAACGCTTTTGGAGGCTTGTCTCTAGGCAGACTTGCTAGCTAAGGGTAAAGACTTTTAGGCTAGGGGAAGGGGAGAAGCAGTAATGCCTTTATGGCTGGGGAAAAGTGTGACTTTTACAACTTAATTGCACAGGCTTGTTACAAACTGATGTTACATACATAGGTACCCGAACACAAGTGAAATTTTACAAACTGAGGTTACAGACAAAAGCATCCCAGACTTCATCAATGCCTGTGGTAGGACAAAATCTTTAAAAATAAGAACCTGACTTGGGCCAATCTTAGTTACTGAAGATATGCTCACCATAAAATGCTCACCATTTTTTTTTATGCCAGGTAGACAGGATGACTTACACTGACAGGAAATAAGTTTACACTCAGTGAGCTCAAGTAAGACAGATTAATGGAAAAAGGCAGATTGAAGAACCAATTCAAAGACATACTGGTTTACAATTTGAAAGAATTAATACAAGTATAACAATTACAACTGATAAGGAAATGTATCCGGTCCATAAATCACTCATTACACAGTGTGGCATCTATACCATCCTGAACAGAAAGCAACGGAAAGACTGGGCTAGAACTCTCACAATGAAAAATAGCTTATTCCAAACTAAACTGTGAATTGGCAGGCTTTCACAAAAGTAGCTATAATCTCTAAATAAAATCTAGGTTGTTTGAATAAGCAGGGGGCAGTAGGGGTGAAGGACAGGGACTGGATCTGTGATTTCATTGGTACATTGAACTCCATGTAAAGACACTACTCCTACCAGTTAGCATCTAAATCTGCCACTTGAAGTCTATGAGAGGTGCCTACAGAACTGAGAAGTTAAATGATTTTCATAGAGTCACATATCTGACCACCGTCAGAAGAGGGCATGAATTTAGGTTTTCCTGGGTTTGTGGCCATTTCTATCCATTATACTACACAGCCTTTCATGGGAATGGAGAAGTAAGAAAATAAGTGAGAGGGAGCTGGCTCTTTTTTTGGAGAGGCTTATAGACCTATAGTTAGAGACCACCTACACGCATGGAATAGCCTGGGAAAGGTATTCAGGAGCGCTAAATAGCATAACAGACGGTACAATTTTAATAGGTTTACTCTGGTTCTGTGAATGTATTTTTTGAGAAAAAAAACATTTTTTTAAAACATGACTTAAAGGAGAATTTTCTTGAAACTCTTTGAGTTGTCAAGTTGTATCTTTTCCAAAAGTGGAAAAGCCAGTTAAATTCTTCAGTTACAGGTGAGATTATAATTCAATTCCACAAATATTTATTAGGCATCTGCTATGTATCATTATTTAAATCAGGGGTTTTTAATCTGCGTCAGTCAGTCAACTAGCATTTAATAAATATCAGTCACTGTAGTCAGAACTTTTACAATTATTATCCCATTTAAGGGCAACCAGGTGGGTCACCGTATAGAAGTGGCTATCTTCCTGAGCTCAGATCCAGCCTCAGACACTTAATAGTTGTGTGACCCTAGGCAAATTACTTAAATCAGTTTGCTTCAGTTTTCTCAGGTCCTTCAGGGGCAGTGTGGGGAGAAGGACACATCTCCAAGAGAACTTTACTTGTATACTCTGTTCGGATTGAGGGGATTTTAACCTACTGTGATCTTGGGTGGAGGGTGCTGTGTTCTCTGCTACCCCTGAGGATGTGCTGTATTAAGGGAAAA
>CM053596.1:106425546-106451148 GCA_028646575.1 Pseudocheirus occidentalis
TAAAAAGAACACAGGCATCAGAACTCTCCTAATATCAAGCTTTCCTTAAGTCATGTTAACAGTGAAGACATCTGAACTGTGTAAAAAGAGATGAAAGACTCTCAAAATAAAACATAGCTTCCTTTCTTATAAATTTTTTATTATATGAATTAACAAAATGTCTTCTTTTGCCCAGTATTCCCCAAGAATAAGAAGTATTATAAGAGGGAAAGGGCTGCTGGACAAATCCAGTCGAAACAAGATGAAGAATAACTGAATTCTTAAGAGATCAGTAAATTGAAATGTGGCGGCTTACAAAGGTTAAGCAAGATATAATCCTAGTGAGATCCTGAGACAACTTAGTGACTCTCAGAACTTGGAACACAAGCTAATCTCACAATTTCCTTAATCTAATCTTTCTTGGATTATATTCTTCATAGAGACCAATTATTGAAATAACTGTGCCTGACTGGCGAACAGGGGAGGTCTCACCAGTGAAGTTCATTACTACTTTCCTCTCATTTTCATTGGTTAATAATGTGATACAGCAGAGGCAATGGGTGTACAATAATTTCTCTTCCCAGGGAAGTCAGAGGCTCCACAGCATGGCGACAGCTTTGCAGATGCCCACATCATGATAGTTGAAATAGCAGAGTCCTGCAAAGGTCATGGCTGAGAGGATCAAGAGACCTGCACTGGCTCCTTTCACCAACTTGTCTCCATGAACATAGTCAGTAATAACCTGTCCAAGACCCCTGAAAAGAAAAAGAAAATTCTACCATAGTACAAACTAAAAATGACAAGTGACATTAAGAGGACATTCGTATATTGACCTTGCTATTGACAAGAATTAGCCAAGTTTCAAATGGAGTATTTTATCGTCTTCCTCAGTTCCTACCACTAGATTAATCTTTTTCATCTCTTCAGGGAATTTTATACATGGTTATTTTTATAATTAAAAAATAATATCCTGTTTAAAAAAAAGTTTTTAAAAATCCAGTTTGTGGTAATAAGGATCATAACTAAGGAAGAAGAAAGCAAGGAATTCTAAATGAAACGAGACTGATACCTACACTCTCAGGATTACAATCCTATAATTGGAGACATATTGAAGACACAGGGAGACATATTGGAGAAAAGAGCCACAAGCCCTGATAGCCACCAATCTACTTGGATCAGTTAATGTATCAAACAGAAAAACCCAAGAGGGACTATGTGCAAACCAGACAATCATTAAAATAACTCGGGTCAGTGGAGAGAATCATCAGTCCATGACTGGAGTATGTATGCTTTAGGTGATGTGCTAAAAGACCTAGTCTCTACCACCCCATCCTCTTTAAACTATAAATAAGAGTCAGACTTCTACACAGGATCACAGAGGTGGATATTAATTGGAGCATTTATCAGAAATGTTATTGGTTCCATATTGTTTACTCTCTTCCTAATGGCTAACATTTGAAAACACAGTAAAGCTAACTAAATCCAGTAATTTTGAATTTATGACAATTCAGACAGCATTTGACTGGCCATTTATTTAGAAATGGTTGTATTAAAAAAAAATAGCATAAAGGAGTAAATCAGAAGGTAAATGAAAATATTTTAGCAACTATTTAGTCAATCAACATACATTTATTAAGGGTCTACTCTCTGGCAAATACTAGCATTTATCTATATATTCTCTCTTTCTGTATTTCCCTTAACATTTTGAGAAGAACACCACGAAAAACTGTTTACTCTGAATAACTGATCATTGAGAAGCTGCAAGGTATATCAGATAGATAGCTGTCTCCCAAGTAGTATAATCTGGGTTTAAGTTCTATCTCTTACACATGCTGACTATGTAACCTTTGACAGATTCCTCAAACCTCTCAGTGATCCAGACCATTTTCTGAGACTGTCAGTTACAAAGCAGGCGCAGATCTGTTCAAGCAATAAAAGTTGCCATACCCAAGCACTCCCTACAATAGGGAAATCACAGGTCTAGAGACCCCCCGCAAAAAAACACTGCTTCCTCCTATTTTTTACACTCTTATTTTGAAACAACAGGGATGCTGCTAAGCAGAGGCTTTTCTAAGTAGAAGAAATTTCTTACTGGAATATACAATTTTCAAATAAAGGGGTTATTTAACTTCCCAGGGTTGAGTTTCCTCATTCATGAAACAAAAGGGTTGAATCTTGGAATCATAATTATTTTTTTACTCCATTTTAAAATGCCAGTCAATAGCGAGAAACTAAACCCACTGGTATCAATAGCATTTCTAATGATTTCAGTTAATATGCTCCTTCAAGAGCCAAAGGAAATGTGGACTATTAAATCAGTACACATTTACTAAGCACCTCTTTTGAAGCAGGCTAGATTCAAGGATGTTCTCCTGCCCTCACTGTTTAGAAAAGGTATATAACACATACAAATGTAGCTATAATAGATGACAAATACCTAAGAGGTACAAACAAAATTTTGTTACATGAGATCTCAGGGTTAGGCAAGAGCATAAGGGGGAGGTCAAGAAAGTTTTCAGAAAAGAAATGGCATGGGCAGGAACTCAGCAGGCAGAGAAAGACATACAAAGTATAGGGAATAATGTAAAGAAAGACACAAAGGCAGGACATGTAGGAAGGACAGTGAGCTATCCAGTTTGGCTGGGGAATAAACAAGGAAAAGCTCGGTGGCACCATACTGTGCATACTGTATTTGTATTCCTGGCTAAGGAATCTAACTTTATTTAGCAACACAGTCAATGATGAGGGCCAAGAGTAACGCTATGACCAAACAAGATTTCAGTGTGAAAGGATTCTAGCTTTTAGTTCTCAGACCTAACATTATAAATTGCATAGTCAGTCATTTACAACTGGCTAATGCAGGGAGAAAAACAAATTAATTAAATAATACTTACTTCTTCCATTTCTACTATTCATTTTCTAACCTAATCTTCCTACTTCTCCATCTCTTCTTATCTATCTACCCCAAACTAAAATTAGGAAACTGTTCAATCTTCTAGTAAACCTCCTAACCAGTAAAGATAGCTGCAGGAGCCTATTACCAGGGAGTAGTAGGACTTTGTGTCAGGGAAGAGGAAGGAGGGGGCCCATATTCCCCAGGAATAACAGGTTCTTAAGTCCCAAACCTTAAACCCGAAATGAAAACAAATAAATTCCTATAGCCAAACTCCAGCTTTCAATCACCTGCAAACCATTTTCTCTCAGAATTTCTCTCAGAAACACAATTTTTTATAGCCTCCCTAATGCTTCAGTGGGCATTTCTCAGGATGATGAAGAATTCCTAAAGCAGACAGAGCTATTCTCATGACTTTTGTCATTTATTAGCTTTCTCACTATTTTATAGTAAATGAAGAAAAATCTATTAAGGGTAGAAGAGACCAGGACAAAAAAGCTTAAATTCCCCCATATGATACTAATTCAAGTACTTCCAAAGTACTCATTTACAAACAAATGTTATATTCATTGCAATTCATTTCTATCCAATAAAGTTTTTTTGAGGGGGGAAGGTAGGGCAATTGGGGTTAAATGATTTGCCCAACATCACACAATTGGGGGGGGGGGGGGTTATGTGTTTGAGGCTAGATTTGAACTCAGGTCCTCCTGACTCTAGGGCCGGTGCTTTATTCATTATGCCACCTAGCTGCCTCTCTATCTAATAATTAAAGCAAATTCCAGTCCTCTAAGAGCTACATTCGAATTAGTCAACATATTTCAAAGTATTGAAGTTGCATTTCTTTAAACATTTTATAGGTGACTTCATGTTAATTTACATGTCTTTCCCAATTAGCATAACTGTAAATTTTTAAAGTAAAATAAAAACTGACAAATATGGCACACTTAAAACACATCATGTACATTTTCTCAGCTGAGAAAATAACTGACTGTTATTCTGATTTTATAGATAAGGATGCAGAGACTCAGGTCAGATGAGTTTCTCTTGGTGAAATAGCTAGTCCATGTTAGAAATGAGACTGAAAACAAGTTTTCGTGACAACACGGCCATCATTCTCAAAATCCAGGCAAGGAACATAAACTTGAAAGCAGAAGGAAGTGAGAACTGAAGTTTCCAATGACAAAGGAAGGAAGCGGTGGGCAGGGCAACCCCTTTTGTCCAACTGACATAGCCTCTGAATTTCTCCCCATTTTGTCATCAAAGGTACAATTCTACCACCTATCTCTTATGGGAGGGAGAAGAGAAAAAGGGAAAGACAGCATATAAGCAGGGGAATTGCCCAAGTCTAGCTTTTGCAATTCTATTTTACTGGGATAGTTAAAACATTTCAACAAGTGGGGAATCAGGCCACCCCCAAATGAAACACACTGGGCTCAGAGTAGACACAGCAGTACACAAGGAATATTATGCTTACCAATGACCATGGAGGGTGAGGACTGCAGCCAGTGAGTAGTCCATCATAGAGCTGGGGTACAGGTAGGCAGCTGGGAGCAGGCCCAGCAGTAAGACACTGACAGCTCTCTCACTAGTCCAGTGCAGAGATGCAGCCTTAGAGTCAGCTACAAAAAGGACCAGAACCATGTGACATGAGGGGGGGCGGGGTTTAGAACACATTTTCAATATGAATATGTGTTAACACACTTAGTCAATTTATGAAGCTAACAAAATACATGGAAGATTTAACAAAGAACATGAGAAGAACAGGGGCTTAGAAACAAATGACTGAAACTGGAGGTTCTTTCATTTTCTCACAGAACAAGACTTCCACTTTTTGAGGACAGAACATTCTATGTATTTACATGGTATGAAATGATAACTATAGAAGCAACCAATTGTTGGAAACCTTGTAAATGAAGATGAATATTTGGCATGCTCTTTTCCACTGATATGAAATTTCTGCAGCCCAGAAAAGAAACATGTATGAGTCACACTTCCCCTACCTCCAAAGGCCTTCAAGAAAGTTTTCTTTCAAAACCAATCAGCTCAAAGGGACTAGAAAAGTCTACATACCACTTGCAGACTTTGTGGTCTGCTTTGTATCCTTTTACTTGTGAATAACTTTAAAACAAGAAGCTACAAATAATTTGGCTTTGCTCAAGTATTCTTTGGATATCCCCAGCACTTAGCAATGCTTGGCACATAGTACTTAATGTTTGGTGACTTGAACTTCTGCAAAAACAAGACGTTAAAATCTTTCCAGAAGTGGAGATGGGAACATGAAAAAACTCAATTACCAATGTGATATGTAAAATAAAAAAAACCTTAATTACTCATTAGAGGCTGTCAAGTGATTTTAACAACACAAGACATCCAAAATAGTTTTAAATTATCTGCTCTTTTGGATTATTACCGTTTTGACTCCTCTGTATTACTTAAATATTAAAGGATGACTCCTCTCCAAAGAATGAGTCTCTGAAAAACAAAGCCTTAGGCTGTGACATTTAGTTTTTCAAAATCGGACGATTCCCAGTGTCAACACTAGGGGAGGCAAAATGGTAACAGGCAGAATCAGGGAGTCTGAAGACCTGTGGACCTACCCCAAACTACCCAAGTCATTTCGGGAGAAGTCACTACCTATCTCCAACCCCAGCTTCCTCATTTATAAATGAAGGGACTGAAATAGATGATTTGTCCGGGTCTGTCTGGGGCCTGTCTCTGAGGGGACTGCAAACTGGCTAGCCAGGGTGGGAGGGTAATGAACACAGAGGTCCGGCACAGGGGTCGGGGTGGGACGTACAGCTGCGGCTGGCAGACAGGTGGATGTGCCGTCCTCCGGGGGTAAGCCGGTCCGACAGAGATGCTGAGACGCAGGCGGGTCTGACCACGCGGGCACCCAGGAGCACAGCTGGGGAGAGAGGCAGACTGTCACTGCTAGGGGGAGGCATCAGCGTGGGGCCCTCGTCCCGTTAGCTCAGGGCCAGTCGCCTCGGTGCCACAGCCCCAGGGGCGACTCCGGGCCCGGCATACGCAGGGGGCAGGAGAAGGGGCAGAGCTGCTGCTCCGGGTCTTCACTGGGGTCATGGGCCCAGTGCCACTAAGAGGCGGAAAGAAGCCCGTTACCTCGGGGTCCCAAGGGCCACTGGACTGTTGACCCCTCCACCCTTTCCCCCCATCCAGGGAGAGACGGCGGTCAGGGCCCCCCAGGGGTCCCCTCACCTCGGCCCCCCCGGGAGCAGCTAAGAAGGTTCAGGCGCCCAAGCGCCGCAGCCGCCGCCAACGCCATATCTGCCCGAAGCGCTCAAGGTCACTCAGTGACCCGGGTGCGCTCAGAACCACTTCCCGCGCCCCGGTTCCGGAAGCCGCCGTGAACAGGAACCTGGCGGAACGAGGGAGTCGGGAAGGAGACCCCGATGAACCGGAAGTCGGTGTCGGCGTACCCCGGTCGGGAAGGAAGTGGGACTCCTTTGGAGGGGCGGACATGGCGGAATTGGCTGAGGCCGATGAGGCCGAACTACAGCGTCTGGTGGCGGCAGAGCAGCAGAAGGCCCAGTTCACTGCACAGGTGCCGAGTTTTAGGACTAGGGATAAAAGAGGACTCCGGCGTGGGGGTGGAGGTGAAAATGCGACATTGTCCGGGCCAGCGGCGGAGAGACGGCCGAGTCCGAGCCGGGCCCTCCAGGATTGGACATGTCGGGCAGAGGCCGGCGTCCAAAGGCCTAGAGATGGGGCCCGTCCGGGATGGGGGATGGGGAAATCGTAGCTCGGGAAGTATACATTAGAGGCGATCTGATCCAGTCCAACCCCAGGCCCCTCCGGTGAGGCCCGAGAGGGGAAATGCCTTGCCCAAGGTCACACAGGTAATGAGTAGTAAAAACGTAATTTTCAGATTTGGAGTCTAAAAGTATGGCTTTCACAACACCGTAGAGGTCAGATATTTTAAAAGAGAGTTCTGGGCTTTTTGAGAATCAGTAGAGAAGAGCTCCCGGTGTAGCCACCGCGTTGTGGAGATTGCTCTTGCTGCAGCCCACCCTCAGACCGAGATAGCCGGTCAGTTACTGTAGCCAAGAAAGCTTTCATGAGGCTGATATTTAATTTGAGCCTTGAATGATTTGGACAGTGGGGCAAAAAGTTAAAATTGTTACAAGGACAGTGTAGGTGTGGGTATGGGGCATTTATGTGCGTAGCACCTGACATTTAACAAGTGTTGGAAATAGTGAGCATGGGCTGGATAGGTAGAGCCGAGCCAGGGAATTTGGATCTAGGGTCACATTTAGAACTAGAAAAAATGACCAGCTCCCTCATTTATAGACCAAAACTAAGGCCCAGAGAAGTTGTGACTGCCCAAAGTCAAAGGTGGCAAAGCTTGAATTTGCTACATCATACTTTCTGTAGGTAATTGCCCTTAGAGATACTTGAACAAAGAGGTGAACAAGACTTTTAGACAATAATCTAGCAGCAGTGTGAAAAATATTGGGGGTAGGGACACAGAAACCTTTATCAGTAATTTAAGCTTGAAGTGACAAGGATCTAGGCAAGAAAAGTGACTGTGTAAAATGCAAGTATGATGAGTTTTGAGACATTTTGAAGGACTAATAGGAAATACAGAAGGAAAAGGGAAGTGTCAAAGAAAACTTAAAATTCAATCTGGTGAATGGGGGGGAAGGGCGCAAACAACAGGAAAAGGGAAAACCAGAGAGGAAGTACTGCCTGGGCCTCTGCACCTCCCTGTAATGACTGTCTTCTTCTCAGGTACACCACTTCATGGATTTGTGCTGGGATAAATGTGTTGAAAAACCAGGAAGCCGGCTAGATTCTCGAACTGAAAATTGCCTTGCCAGTTGTGTGGACCGATTCATTGATACCACTCTCACTATCACCAGCCGATTTGCTCAGATTGTACAGAAAGGGAACCAGTAAGCTAAGCTTCCTCCCTACCCTAAGTGGGGGAAATGAATGCAAGAACAAAAAGATCTATAACTGTAGTTTATATACCATGGCAGAGTTCTTTGTGAAAGGGTGAAGAAACTATGACCAAATCAACTTTGAGCTGTGGTCAAACATGTAGTATTTAAAAAATAACAAAAGATGTTCAAAAAGTGAAATTTCTTTATTTGGAATTTTGGAATTCCAGATTGTATTACATCATTTATTTGATAAATATGACTCCCCCAACCCTGGTCTTAATTATTTTATTTTTAAAAAATCCTACCTCAGGGTTTAAGAGATCCCTGACTGGCTGAAAATCCTAAAACACTTATCAAAGAAAAAATGGGTTCCAATGCTGGTAGTGCAGATGGGAGACACTGGATTTAAAAGCTACCCTGAACTTTTCACTCAGGGACTGGAAGTACTTTACAAGCCAAATAAGGCTTAGAAAAGCAAGGTTTGGAGTTTAGAAGGTAGTAGAGAGCAAAGACAGCCCTTTTGCTCACATATACCCACATACAAGTAATGAGAGTAAACATGACCAAAAATAAAAACCTGGCTGCAGAGAAGACACATTGACTAGAAAAGGAGGTGGAGCTGCTATTATGAGAAAAGGCTCTTGGTTCGTGTGGTAGTACAAACTTCTAGAGACTCCCTGACCTGTCAAGTGTTCAGAATAAACTTGGTGCAAAAAACAATGTTGAAAAAAAGGACTAAAAAATACCAGTTAGGATCCTGTTTCCTAGAGGACCACAAAAAATACTGTTAATACTTTAAGTTAAGGGATTGTCATTTCAGGATCTCTCCTACCTCTAAAATCTCTACCAAATAATAGGCCTTCACTTCAAAAAATTCCTGATAAAAACTGGCATTTAGTAGTTGGCTAAGAGTACATGAACTGAAGCCAGAAGAGTTAATAAGTCACATAGACATCCAAAAAAGGTAGCACCTATTGGCTAATCAGTGGATGGAGGCTTCTGCCCAAAGATGTATTTGAAGGTTAATTCTGTAGACTGTAGAATTCTATTTTGTACAGAGGCTTTTAGAAGTAATTCTTACCTACAGAATTTTATGTATTGTGTGGAAACTTAATTATCTTCTATCATTGTAAAGTATCTCCCATTACTTTGCCCTTTGTTGTCTATAATACTCCCAGTAAGGTCAGTATTATTCCCATTTTAGGCACAAGAGGTTAAATGACTTGTTTAGGACCTCACAAATGTAGTTGATAATGGTAGAACCAGGATTAGGCTTACTTTTTAGTTCTCAGACCATCAAGTAACAGCTATATAATACCTTGAGTCAGAAGTATTTGTTCTCTTCTAATTGGGGCAAAGTTCAGCTACATCCATTAAATCATAGAATTTTGCGGGTAGCAAGTATATTCCACATTACCCCTGCTCCTAACCATACCCCCAAAGGAACCTTGGGGTTTCATTTGAAACACCGTAGGTCCCTACTGAACAAAATTAAATAGGCCAACTTTCTTAGCTAGGGTGGAGGGATATTTTGAGTCTTTTGAAGGCTGGGAAGAGGCAAATATGTCCCTGAGAGACCTACATTATTTTGGAGCTGACCTGACTTTCTAGTTAGAGGTGAAATCTGGAATTCATTTACAGACTTGGAGACAAAAACAAGGAAAGACAAGACTACTTAAATGATATCTATAATCAGTGTCCTGAATCCAGTTCAGGGCAAGCAATTGGACAGTATGGTCAGATCCTAATTTGAACTAGTTTGAACATTCAAACTAAGACCATCTTAAATAGCCAAAAGGAATAACTTCACATAAAATTAAACTCAGGCAAAATTTAGTAGTATGCTGGGAGACTTTTACTGCCTGATTCAGACTTGGGCTCAGGGGCTATAAAGAATGCAGGTTTGTGGACCCTACCCAGTGGGGAAAATGTACCAAGAGAGCCCCACTCCCTTCTGGTGACAGCTGCCTGTAGTTTTTATTGCAAGGGGAAAAAGGCATGTTCCTGTGCCCATTTCCTCCTCAAGTACACTGGGCCAGCCAGAATAGGACTAAATGTTCAATATTAAAATCAAACTGGGGTCTAGATATACATATCTAAGGTTCAAAGGCACCAAGGCTGAGAATGAAGAGCCAGGTATGACACCTGCTGTAAGGAAGGTCAGAGGAAGATGATCTGGAGTGATAAAACAATAAGGCCCCACAACGATTTCCTTGTTGAGTTCTTTGGGGTCATACCACCTGCACATGGGGCTAGTCAACAAAGGAAAGTCATCTCTCCACACTGTCCTCTTGGGCCTAAACACTTGCTTTCCCCAAACTGAGCACTTTAGTGGGAGTTCCCAGATTACTGGCTTCTGTTTCCTCTGATCTGGGGAATAGTGTGCATGAGACTGAGTGTGGCTAATTACAAAAAGTAATCTCTTCAAGAAACCTTCATTACAAAAACTAACAACAGCTTCCCCATTTACCAATAAAAGGGGATCAAGTTTAACAGGCTCAAATAGGAGAAAATCCATCAGTTAGGATTCAGATGGCACAAGGCAGCTCTCACCACTTCGGCCACTTGTTCTAGTGAGAGAGGGCCCCTGCCACACCTGCTGAGTCAAAGGGGTCACCTGGGAAACCTGGAGGGTGAAGCCTCCCTCCATTTAATCCTCCTCGGAGCTTTCATCTGTCTTTTCATCTGTGGCCACCTTCCAGTTCTTCCGCTTGTTGGTTCTCTCTTGTACCTCACTCTTCCTCTTTGTTGGGGTGATGTGACCTTTTAGATCTTTTTTCCTTTTGGTTTTCTTGGCATCTTTTTCCTCACTCTCCTCAGACCTACTGGATGCTGAATCATCTGGGTGAGAAGAATCACTTTCTGACTCTGAGAAAGAAACAGGTTTCTTTGGAGCCTTTTTCCTTGATTTTTTCTTTCGCTTATGTGATTGTTTCCCTTTCCTAGCACTGGAAACCTGAGTTTCTCCTGAGCATTCACTTGAAGAATCTGCAGCTTTATCCGTGGCTTCCTTTTTGCTTTTCTTTTGTTTTTTGTGTGACCGTTTTTTTTGCTTTTTTTTGTGAGATTTCTTTGATCTCTTACGTTTATGGGATTCATGAGTAGATGACTTTTCCTGGGGAGGTGTGTTTCTTCCATTAATAGCATCTTGCTGATCACTATGAATAGAGCAAGAAAAGGTTAAATGTCATAGGAACAGCATTTTATTTATGCATTAATATCTTGCATATAAACTTGAGAAATAGCACTGGTTAATAGCCTAAGTGAAGAGTTGAGCCTAAGGCTTGGGTTTCAATTCCAACTTGCTAAGGGTTGCTAAGTGACAGAGCGATTTGCTTCCCTTCCCCTTTGAGGCTTTTAGTTTTCTCACCTATAAAGGGTAATAACTATCCTATTTCATTGGACTATTACAAAGAATAAGTCACAATAATTGCAGAGCCATTTGGAAACACCAAAAAGCAGTAGCCAATAAAACACATTGCCTTCCCCCTACTGAAATAGTCACCAATGTCTCTAATCACATGGACAAAGGCAAATGATTTCACATGTCTTTTATTCAAAAAACCAAAAAAACACATCGTGGCAACACAATTTATAAATTAAAATAGGCTGACTTGCTTTTCTTTTTTTCCCTTAGTAAACCTACAGACCTTACCTGTCTGTGTCAAATTCCTCGGGATATAGTTCTTTATATCCACTGTGACCCCACCTGTAAAATGATAGAATGAAGTCTGTTAGAGAAATGCACTAAAAGTTCAGAAATTAAATATCAAAAGGACACTGAGATTAAAAGAAAAAAAGTGTGACAGTGCCAATTCATGGAATCACAGAGTACAGAGATGGGAGCAATTTAAGAAATACAGTCCAACACTTGCATTTTACAAAGAAAGATGTAAGAAGGTCAGAGTTGGGGAAGGACTTACTCTGTCTTATAGCAAGTTAGCGGTAAATTGGGACTTAAACTTAGATCTCCTAATTCACAATCTAGTAAACTTTCCACTCTACCATGCCATGCTTATTAGTAAATTAGCTGCAATTTTTGAAGCACCAAGAGAAAACATTTACAGACGATAGGCTCTTTCGTTCCACTGTTCATATAATAATGTGCCAGTCTTCAAACCATAAGGAACATTAAATGACTCTTTGATAGCACCAACTCAGGGACAGAACCCTGGAGTAATTCAGTAAGTTTGTATAAGGGATGTTTTCAAAAATGGGACTCTCTATGATGAAATAAAAGCAACATTAGATTAGAAATCAAAAGACCTGAATTTAGGCCCCACCTCTTGCACTCAATGGCTATGTGATCTCTGACAAGTCACAGCATCTCTATGAGCTGAAATTTCCTCCTCTCAAATGAAAGGGGTGACCTAGATGACCACTTATGGATCTATGACACCTATACTGGCACAATGGAATTTAAAGAGCAAAATCACAGAACATTTTGGTCACAAACCTGTCTGGCATGTTGGCCTCATAATTATATAGCTTTCTGTTCCACGACCGAGTCCTAAGCAAATCATCCTCAAATGTCCCAGGAACTTCTTGCTTTGTCCTCCAGTAGACTCGATGGCTTTCTTCATCAAAACCATCACTTCGCATTCGGCTAGAGTAGAAAGGCCTTAATTTAGATTTAGAATTAATTTGTATGGCTCTTTTAGGGGACATGATACAGGGTTTACAGAACAAGCAGAGAGAAACCCTCACTAACCTAGGACTTTTTGAGAATCATCTCTGTGAAAGACATCATCTGTTTTATCTCTATGGGTTATTCTACCACTGTGTATCACGGAAATAATATATTATTTGTTGTACTCCAGTGCATCGTAGAGTCCAGGAACAAGCAATTAGGTCACTTCTGGACTACTGCCAGTTTCACCTAACCTTCACTAACAACCAATCAGAACACAGACCTCTTTCATTAGTGATCCATATCAATACAGAGCATCCACATTTAAAAGAGGCATAGTATATTATGTTAGTAGAAATGACATTTTGAATTGAACTAAAGAAAAAAGGGCAGTACTACTAAATGTGTAACTAGCAGACTGCTAAATTAGAATCTCTTTTAATGCATAAACCAAAGAAATTTTTAAAATATTTGTTAAAGCCTGCTTCTAATGAGGACTCCCTGTACATAACTTTAATAAGTGGATAACTGACATCTGTGGGATCAATCACCATTCTCACATAGCCAAACACTTAAGGATCAGTGAACCCCTGTACTCATAACTCTACACAATCATACTCAAATAGGTGAATAAGGCTAAGATCATGTATCACTTAATGATTCAAGAATAGATGAAAGCGATGAAAGATGGGGCCCATAAGAGACAATTACAAGATATCAGCAAAAAGCCAACTAAAAATACAAGGGTAAAGATGAAGACTGTAGAACCCTAAGACTGTGTGTTTATGGAGAAATTCTCAACTTTTCCAACATACATGGATGCAAAAGATTTTGTAGGTAAATGAAGTCATAGCTACAAGTCACTAAATCTATGCATGTGTTTGGAGTCACAATATACAGAATGCTCAATGACTAAAAAGAACTGACTGGAATTCTACCTGCTGGCCTGAGAAAACTTAAGATTTTTTTTTTCTAAACACAAGGGGGGATGATTTTCAAAACCTTCTTGAGCATTATTTTAGTTCTCGAAGCTGTAAATCCACCTCGAGCTCCTGGGTAATATTCTCCTTTGTGTCCCCCGATAAGCATCTTCCATCTGTTTCTCCAGTTCTCTTATCTTCCACATATCTGTCTCTTCCTGAATCTGAAAATGAACCAGAAAAGCAGCAAATAAAAGCTGTTACTGACAGAAATGACACTATAACACAATGTTATAATAAGAGTATACACCATAAGATGATCTGTTATGTGCTCTCATGAAGATAAATGATAGTGAAAAACACCACAATTATAGTGTATTACACTATAGTGTAATGACTGACTTCTACGTCAGCTGGTCAGCTACAGACAAAAACACCAAAGGCCTAGTGGGACCCTTTGACCATTCACTAGAATGTGTATGGTCTGAGGCACATAGGTGAGGTGACCTGTGAGGATCACACAGCTAACAAAGCTTCAGAGCTGGTGTCAGAGACAGGACTTGAGCACAGGTCATTGTGGTTGTAAGTCCTGCACCTGATCTCTATGCTGTGCTTCTTCTAGAAAATAAAAATGGCTGCCAAAGGCAGCCTCCCCCCAAAAAAAAACTGCACAGAGAGAGAATGAAGGGGCAAGTTCGCAAAGAGAGGGGGGAAGAGATGAAATCAAAAACACCCATTGGGGGGCGGCTAGGTGGTGCAGTGAATAGAGCACCAGCCCTGGAGTCAGGAGTACCTGAGTTCAAATCCAGCCTCAGACACTTAACACAAAAAACTAGCCATGTGACCTTGGGCAAGTCACTTAACCCCAACTGCCCTCCAAAAAAATAAAAAATAAAATTATAAAAAAAAACACCCATTGGCCTTGGTGAGAAAGGGCCCTTCTCTCTGAGATGACAGTAAAGGAGGATGGGCTAGAAAATGACAGTGAAGTTTTGAGATGTGGGAAAGACAAAAGGTAATTCACAGTGGATGGCTTTAATTTTCTCAGTTAAGTAGGAGGTAAGGTCCTCTCTCTGTAAATGAAGGAAGGCAGGGGTGATGTAGGAAGCTTCTGGTTAATCAGGGAAGAATAATCTTGCCTCAGGATTAAGAGCCTCGAAGAAATGATCAAACTTACATTTGTGTGACTTTCTCCAGCAGTGTTCAGCAGAAGATTAGAAATAGCAAAAGCAGAAGATGGAGATAACCCAGGCGTAGGGCCTGGCAAAAGAGGAGCAGCAAACAGACAAAAAAGCAAAAGATGAAGGGGGAGAGGATAGAGTATGTGTATACTGAACTAGAGGTCTAGACTGTGACAGAAGTGTGATGGACTGTGAGACCATGGAGGAATGAAAGGACCCGAGGTCATGGTGGGGTCTTACAATAGACTTAGGAGGAATGAAGCAGGGGAAGAAATGAAAGAACAGGTGGTTAGACTGGTGAGGAATTTGAGAGTTCAGGATTGTGAATATTGTACATTTATGGATGATGATGAGAGATGAGGTAAAGTAAACTCTGAGGTGAAGTGAAAAATGCAGGTCATAGGAACTGAGCAAACTGATGAACTAAGAGGCCATGGTGTTTGAAAAGACATCAATACATACGTATATATTTTGAAGTCGAGTATGAGGGTATGGGTTGAAGTAGAGAACTAGACTTTGAGTCAAATAATAAACTTATACTGAATGTAATATGTGATCATAGTAATGAATGAAGATAGATTTAGAGCTGGAAGGGACCTGAAAGGCCACTGAATCTAATCCCCTCACTTTACAGATGAGTAAACAGGGGCCCAGAGGTAAAGTGACTTGTTCAGGTTCACACAGCTAGGTAGATCTTTTTCCACTGTACAGTGCGGACTCACATTGTCCTGTGCGTTATAACTAGATGAAGTGACGATTTAAAAAATGGGAAAGAATAACTGGAGACCAGCAGATAATTGCAACAAAGATCTGAAATAGATCTTCAGAAGTCAGGATCATAACTTTAAAGTTGGGAGAGACTTTAATTAGATCTCTATTAGAGATCACAGGACCATAAAACCTCAGAGGCTACGAGCCTCACCCCCCCCCAATCATTTTACAACCTCACACTGTCCCCCCGCCATGATTTTTCAAAGGAGGAGACAAAGGGACAGAAATGAAGCGATTGCCCAGGGAAATATGGGAAGGGTAGCAGAGTTAGGACTTCAATTCAGACCTGCTAACCACAAATCAAGCATCCTTTCCATTGTACAGTACTGCTGCTGCCTCACATTGTATCCTGTGATGTAACTGGAGAAGTGACCCTAAAAGGAGGAGAACCTACTGAATGATGATGACAGAAAGACAAAGTGGTCAAGAACAAAGAGGGTAGCCACCCTCCTCATGGCCTGGTGTACTGAGGGGCACAGGAAGAAGAACATCAGTCCTGGAGAAGGTTACCAGGGATGTAGTGTCTTACAGAAGAAGCCCAGTTTCTCTGAGTGCAAGAAGATGGAGTGAAAGGCGAAGTCCAAGATGAAGGGAAGTTGGCTAATAATTGTATGGAGAGAAGGGCAGAGAAGGATAGGAATTGGGGAAGAACCAGGTTGAACAGGATAGTAATAAGAATTAAATGAGTGGTAGAAGACAAAGGGCCTTTCAACTTGACAGAAATTACAGCTGTTAGTTTCGCTAGCCATGGGTTGGGGGAACACAAATGACTAAGGCTCCCTTCCACTTTGGTCCTTTGATCATGGAAGACAACTCCAGACCTTATTCTCTCAAAAATCACAGAAGAAAAGGCTAAGCCGGTAAGGAGACTTGGTAGGCCTGGTGATGAGGTCTGAAGGGGCCTGACTGTAATCCCAATCAACACTAGTTTCTTTGCCTTATCCCCAACGTGTCAGGAAGTGATGCACACCCAGAAGATATCCTGCATATAGAGCATGCACATGACTCCTGGTCAGGCCTGGTGTCTAAGGTTCTAGTTCTGGATATGATCATAAGAGTAGAGACCTAGAGTTCGGGCACTTGTTATAGAGGGCTGAGGAGATAGTGCTCTCCACATCTGGTGGTGAAGAAGGCAATAGTAAGTCCTGGAGAAAGTGAGCCCTGGTGTCAGAGGCAGCCTGCTTCTGCCTTCACCAATGGCGGGATCATGGTAATGAAAGCTTCAGTGATGGAAAAGGGAGGAGGAGGAGGAGCTGAAATAAATGCCTCAGTGTCACTGTTAAAGCAGTTTCTTTGGAGAGGAAGGCTCCAAATTCAGCCCCAAAAGGATCAGGGCTGGCATGATGCCAGATTACTCCTACTCTCTGGCTATTCACACAGTCATATTTCCCTGCTGTTGCTTATATTCCTCTTTTAATAGTCTCCTACATTATAAAGCAACATATCACGAATCTAAGAGTCCTACACTAAATCAAAACACAGAGACCTAAAGGAAACTCTGCCAGGGACTGTAACACTGTCCTCCTACCTTATTGTGAGCATCTGTGTGCCGAATAACATTTCTCAGAAGGACTTTCCCCAGAGGTATCCGGGACATTCTTTAACCTGCAATGTGTAGAAACACCATCATTAAGAATAATATCTCCTACAATACATTACATTTGTTTGTTTTCCAAATATATCACATTCTAGGGGCTGCTCCAGCCCTGGAGTCAGAGGTACCTGAGTTCAAATCCGGCCTCAGACACTTGACACACTTACTAGCCCTGTGACCTTGGGCAAGTCACTTAACCCCAACTGCCCTGCTTTCCCCCCTCCAAAAAAAAAAAGTCACATTCTTTTCACCTGCCCTGTCTAATCCAACCTCCTCATTTTTACAGATGAAGAAACTGACAACCTTTAAAAGTGTTTTCTGGCTAGGACAAACTGTGAGTCCATGAAATAAGAACAGATATTCTTAACCCTGTTTGACAATTCAAGAACCCGAATTCCAGAGTTTTAATTATTTGCCCAACGTAAATAAATCAGTGTCAAAGCCAAGACCACAGCCCACCCCTCATTCTTTGCCGTCTGGTCTTGCTGGGCAGCAAATACTCTGATCAGCAAGAGTGGGGGTAGGTGGTCAATAGCAACTGTAATATCTGACACCCCTTAAGCACACCAACTGGTGTCCAGTTTTCCCTTCAGGAAAATTTTCATTGCCTATTGTGTACACAGACCCCAAGATACTAAGGGACAAGTTCAAAGTTTGCAAGGATAGTAGGGATTCCACAACCACACACCGCCCTTCCCTTCCCTTCCCCTCCCCACTCCCCACTCCCTGCCAAGCCCCAAGAAATCACTCGTCTACAAACTTTCCTAAAAACACGTGAAACAAGGTGCTCGAGGTCAGAGGCGGCTGCAAGGCGAGCTCTGCCTCAAAGAATCCGGGGCCTGGTTCGAATCCCAACCCTGCCACTCACGACCGTACCCTTTCCTCCCTCCCCAACCCCCCCAGCACTTAAAGACCTTAACGACATCCCTCCTCTGGGCCTCAGTTTGTGCGTCTGCACAATGGGGTCAGGGCCAGACCCCGCCTCGGAGACGCCCAGGGCTCGGCTTTCTACCCCAGCTGCCCGGATCCTGGCCCGACACTCCAGACGTGGCTGGGGGCCCTAGGACTCCTGGTCCCTCCCTTGACGGCCTTGGGGGCGGGGGGAGAGGGTCACCGCCCACCCACGGGGTCCCTCCCCCACAGGAGTTCCGACCCTTTCCTCCCAAACTTCGCCGAGGTTCGTAGGATGCTTTGAGTCTCCGTCAAAAAGCGGTTGGGACACCGCGGCTCAGTGGCCGAGATCCGAGTCCCGCAGCCTGGCGCCCAAATCCGCTCCCATACCGTGAGCTCCGGCGTCCCGGGGCAGGGAGCGGAGGGAAAAGCCTTGGGCCACCTTCCAGTCCTGGCCGGAAGTAGGAAGTACTTCCCGAGTGTACTGAGAAATACTTCCCCTACGGAAGCGCTGTACCCCTCTCCTGCGCCCCTCCCACGAGAGTTCCCTGGACTCTCCCTGGGCCAAAGACGAGGAAATATCCCTCTAGGGAAATCGGTGTGACAGCGGCTACCCCAGAAAAACAAGACCGGGGCTGACCAGAGAAGCCCCCAACATAGTGTGGGCCGAAGTTGGCCCCGGAACTGGGTGCTAGGGGTGCGCAGACACTGGGAGGTCTCCGGGCCCTGTTAGACGTTGCACCGCGGCAGGTTGCCCTGGTAACCGCCGCCACTCCGACGCTAGTATTCAGACTAGCTAATTTGTCGGAGCAGGCTGGCGGTTTGTTTCTTCCGGAGTTGGCCGAGGCTGCGGGTCAGGAGCTCCAAATCCCCTTCCATTCGCTCATCCCAGGGAGACTTGAGGAGAAAGGGTAGGGAGAAATGAGGGGACGTGGGGGCGAGTGTAGAGAAACTGAGGCAGGAACCGGAGACTTCTCTGACTCTACTAGGGCGGGCATAGAGCTGCTGGGGAGAGGGTGTCCCCCCTGACCTTGGGCTCGGTGGGTGGGGGACCTCAGAGTGAGGAGACCCCCGAGTAGAGGGGCCAGAAGAAGAGCTTAAGGCGGAGGCGGAGCGGAATGGAGAAAGGGTCGAGGGGCGTTACCGAGAATGCTAGTCTTGCCAAACTGTCCGTCCCTACCCTACTCCTTCATCAGATCAAAAAAAGGGCTTGGAATCAAATGATAGTCACAGATGGGACTAGGAGTAGGTAAGGTAGGCTCTGTAGGGAGCATCGAGGGGATTGAGAAACGGGGGGTTGCAATGAACAGTTTTTAATATTCATTTTTATAAGGGCACCTTTTTAAAACGCTGGGAAATTTCATGCATCACCGTATCAGGGAAATAAAATGTTACAGTTAAAAGTCCTACAGCTTGTGGTATACAATAACAAGGCGAGGAGGGATGTGTGTAGTTTTCAAATGGACAGGGGTAACATTTTACAACCTTGCCTAGGTCATACAAATGCTTTAGCATCTTCCAAGTAGCCTTTCCTCAGGGGGGGGTATGTCTTTCCACAGTTTGGTAGACCCACTCGATTCCAGGTCATGGAATCATCACCGAAAAGATTGCTTACCCAAGTGACTCAGCTCTGGAACCTCCTAGATGACCTGGCTGAAAGTGACCCTGAACGTTATGAGAAGTTCATTCAGCAGCAGCTGAAGGAAGGGGAGAAACACTGTGCTGCCCCTGAACCACTGCTTTGTTTGCAGACCAAGATTTTGGTTCGTAGAAAGGGGGCCTGAGGATGGGGAGATTTTGGATGAAATTATTGTGTTTCACATCTTTATTTCTACCACAAAGTAATATTTCAAGGGGACTATAGCTCCAGAATAAGAAACTGAATGTTGATGCCAAAGATAGTACTGATCAGGAGTTTCCCAGCTAATTGAATGGAAAAAAAGCAGGTACATCCATGGCATTTTCTCTGCCTAGATCCTTTTCTAGTCCAAGTCAGACTCCATTAAATATCTGGGAAATGAAATAAGGAGAACCATAAGTAGGCTTGGTTCCTACATATGGGGAAGAAACCAGATATTTTATTCTCACTTGGAACAAGACATGTGGAACCACAGAATTCCAGAATCCTAGACTTGGAAGGAACATTAGAAATCATCTTATCTAACTCCTACCTAAAGTATGTATAAATACTTAATACGATATCCAGTCTGTTTGAACATCTCAGTTGGTCTAACACCTCAAAGTCAACCATACCCCTGATATCCCCATTTTACAGATAAAGAAACTGAAGGGGCTAGGTAACTTTCCCACATACAGCTCAGAAGAGTCAGAGGCAGGATTTGAACCCAGTCTTAATGAAGTCAAGTCTAGTCTTCTTTCCACCATGAATTCAAGGCCAGTCTTCTTTCCACCATACCAACTTGCACTGTGCCTGTTGTGTTGGTGTTATCTACTGAGGTTCTTTCTATGCTGCTGACTTCTGCTTTATAGTAATAACCATCTACTGGCTCAGCTCTTCTCTTGCTATTAACTTTTCTTGCTTATACTCTGAAGTTCTCACCTGTTTCTGCTCCCAGATTATAGAAATTCAAAGAAGAAGAAGGATCCTCCTCAAAAAAATGAATACCACTTTCTTCTAGAACTTTTTTCTTACCCAATTTAGGAGAAAAAGTGAAAATATTCTGATTTAGAGATCCTTTACTCCATATTTGTAGTACTTCCAGTCTCAATGGAAAAGTGAGGTTTCCTTCCTCAATTGATCATACTCATGTTTTCTAAGGGCTACTAAGCCAACTCAATTTGTTCTCTCTCCATTCTCTTGAGTTATAGGAGCACATTATGCAAATAAGCTATACAGAATCAACCCCAAGCACCTTGAAGACTGTATAATGAACTCTTAGGAGTTGTTTGACAAATGTCACTTGCCTAGAGCCTCTTTAGAGGTGTACAAAATAATAGTAAAAGAGTAAGAAAATGTTTTGTTTCCTAGAAACCAGAAGAAAAAGTATTATTCATCAACTTATGTCAGTGGACAAGAATCCCAGCACCCCAGTCAAAGGCAGAGCCTGTACCTTTGAGTGTTGGCAAGCCAGAAGATGTATCTGAGACATCAGGTATGTAAAACATCAAAGCTAGCCATTTTATTATTTTCTTAGCAAGCAGCTAGCACCCAATAAATTTTAGCAGCAAAAGTGTATTTAAGGTAAAAAATTTGTATTTCTAATAAACACACTAGAGAGTTGTCTCCAGTGTTAAATGAATATATGTAAACAGTTTAATTTTCCTAAATATTTGAGTAGTTATTGTTCTAACAACAAGAAGTTCTAGCAGAAATTTTTTTGTGCAGTAGTGCTATGATGGAAATTCTACTTTTGTGGTGCCTTAGCTTAATTAAGCCTTAGCTTAATTCAGACCATTGGTTTAACAGTACCATTACAGAAATAACTTTACTAATTCAACACTGTTTGAACTGCCTAGAATCATACACAGTTATTGATGTTGCCTACAACCCTGCTGTTCTCAAGGCAGCAAAAGATAATGAAATGGAAATGGATCAACTTATTCACTTGACAATGAAATGCATTGAGGATCGATATCAATTTACTCTTTCTCATTCCTATCACATTACAAAAACCTGGAAGAAAGGAAGCTTCCAAAGTTTGAAAAAGAATTTGATGGGAATCCAAACTGACTCAACAGATTTAAGTGAGAAAATGAAGAAAGGTAAGGAAATTTTTAGTAAAAACTACTGTATATAAATTTACTTGTCAATACAAATGAAAATTAAACTGAAATCTCATTTCTAAAACAAGAACAGATGAAAAAGATCAGGTTATTATAACCCAGAGGTGTCTAACTTGAGGCACACAAGCTGCAGGAACCGCTGCCGAACTCCAGCACTGCCCCAGCCAGATTAAAATGTAATCGGGAAATGTTGAACTAAACAAATAAAAATACAACATAGATAATGTTGATATGCAGCCTATATGCAGTAGGGGTTTTTTTTACAGTATTTATTGCACTTTAATTATTGTAATCTGAAATATATCCCTTTTTTTGCATCAAGAACTAACGCTTGAGCAGTTGAGAAATTGTAGTGTGAATAACCAAGATGAAATTCAACAACTTTTATTGTCAAAGGACCATAATCCAAGCAAACAAGGGTGTCTAATTGAGGAAATTTCCAGTAGTGAGCTCCAAGTTGAGCTGAAGACTCCAGATCATAAACTGACAATTGTGAAGGATCAGAGTGGGAGATCACTGAAAATTGAGATGAAAGTTGAACTTCCTGGTCTTAGTTCTGGCTGTGACTGTGACCTTAATGTTTCTAAGGTAAGATAAAGGAGAGATAACAATGCCAAATCAGGAATAGATTGTATTTCTAGATTGCAAAAATAAATCTATTAAATTGATGTGATTCTCTCTTAGGATGATTTATTGATTGAGGTTTCTGAGAAGTATCGATTACAGATAGATCTTCCAGAATTGGTTGATACTGAGACAACTACAGCAAAATTTGTCACAGGGAAAGCTACATTAATTATCACCATGCCAGTACTGCAATAAAAGTGCAGCTCGAATGTTAGACTTTTATTGTTCTTTCACTGAGCTCCTGTAAAGGCATTAAAGGCTTTTGCATCATAGGTAAGAAGGGGGTGGTATTAAATACCAATTTCAGATTTCTCAAGTTTTTATAACATTTGCATCTTTTCAGATTTGACTTATTTCCTCTACTCTGTTGTCCCTTTCCCTACAAATGGCCTTGGCCTTTCAGACAACTGAAACCTTAGATGCAATAGTATGTTTCCTTTGATATTAATAGCGATCACAAGTATAAATAATTGTTGGGAAAATAAAATGAATGTTTTCAAGTTGCTTTTTTATTGTCTTAGTGGGAGATTTACTTGATTATCTTAGTGGAAGGTTTACTCTTTTAAGGCATCATTTAAATTTACTGCATAAAGAAAATAACTAGTTATCACTGTACCCAAAGCCAATTCAGTTATGGGACAGGGAAAGGGGCAAGCAAAGTAGGGAGGATAGTTCAGACAGTGAAGTCGCACTAAGGGAACAACCTGCCTCCGAGAAAATCTTGCTCTACCCTTTCAGTATGTTCAGGACGAAGGTGGACCCTGGTTAACAGGGCTATGGGTATGCTCACATGATATGGTAGTTATTTGAGGTAACCTCTTTGAGACCTAAGACCATGTCTTTGTCTTCCCCTCTATTCCTAACATACTATCTTTTGCACAGCAGCATATTTAATGAATTCAACATTAATTGCTTTTTATGGGCAGAATACTGTGCCAAGATTAAACAACAGTCCCAACTCTCAGTCTGGTAGCGGGGATAGAATATGCACAAATGATCAAACTTTTCTTTTGGTGCTCAGCTCAGGCACCATTTTCTACTTGAAGTTTTCCTGATCCCTCCAGCTCTCGTGGCCTCCCTCCAGAAAGGACCTTGCATCGATTTTTGTATTTGTCGTCCTGTACTTTTTTTTTCACTTTTTGAAGGGCAATTGGGGTTAAGTGACTTGCCCAAAGTCACACGGCTAGTAAGTGTGTCAAGTGCCTGAAGTCGGATTTGAACTCAAGTCCTCCTGACTCCAGGGCTGATGCTTTATTCACTATGCCACCTAGCCACCCCCTGTACTTTCTATATGGTGATGTTGTTTCTTCTGACATAATGGAATCTCCATTAGGGGAGAGATGATTTTTGTTTTGCTTCTGTATGTAGAGCATCTAGATTTGAAAATTGACTTAGAACTAGAATATAAAATCACAAACTTCTACATACATCTCTTATCTTTTCATTTACAAGTGTCAAAGAAACATCAAGCCAATGTGAAGGGAAAAAAAATTCTATGTTTCAGAAAAACTACAATGACCAAATGAATACTTTTGGATCAAAACTGAGAAGCTAAAAGAAGAAACACGTTTACTGAACAGAAACAAGTGCTCAGATAAGACATTTAAACATTTAAAACACGCCAGCTGGGATAGTAATAGGTCACAATATTGTTTTTAGTTCTCTTCAGTGATTTCATAAAGTTCTTTTGCAACTAATAATTTAGATTATAGGTATGAAACATTCTGCAGGTGGCATTTAAAGGCAAATCAATAGGAACTTCAGTTGGGCTAGCCATATTTTACATTTTCATCTAGGTTCCTTATAGAATTGAAAATAAAAATTCTTTGTGGATAAATCTATAGTGAAGTTGTCTCAGCTTGAATCAACAAGATTTTAACTCGATTAAGTTTGCTTTTAAATGTGATTTATAAATACCTGTACTGTGCTCAAATTTAAAATCCACAGTGCCTTTCTCCCTTCAATCTTTTTCAAATATTACTCAAAACCCACCTCTTTTTAGAAACTTTTCCTAGTTATACACAATTAGACTACATCTTTACTCAGCATTTCCGTGGTGGTTGTAAACACACTTTGTAACTAGTATATTGCTCTATGTATACTGGGTCTTTTGACATAAGTTCATGATGTTTTTCTAAATAAAATAATACCTTGCACTAATACTCAAATGCATCTGTAATTGACTGATGTGAATGATCCCTCCAACATTACCTATCCTATGCAACACTTATTTATCAATACTCCCATTGCGTAAGTTTGCTACATAAGTGAAGGGAACCAAAACACCTCATCCAGAAATCGGACTGGTCCTAGATAAGCTAGCTCCAGGCTTTCCAGAGGCCAGTCCTAAGTATCCAGTCCTGATTTTCCCATTGATGCAGCTATAAATCAGAGCCTTTCCTGATGTCCTGTGATCCAGGGCTGTTTTCTGGGATTCTAGCCAGAAGGTATTAGTTCATCCATACATTTTAGATACTATTCTTATAGCTTGGAAAATCATCAAGGACATGATTATCTTCAAGGCCTAACTTGACTTCACTGTCTGGCATCTTGAAATTGAACCAAGCAGTATTAGAAAATTAAGTGACTTATAATTACCTTTTTGTTTCATTGCTCTATAAAAACCTTGCTCATGGTATCAGTAAATGGATTGCTTTAATCAATCATGCCTGGACCACGATTTTTCAGTTTCTCAGGATAGTGTGCCATTTCAGAGCTGGCATAAGAATCCACTTAATGTTATCTCTACACATAAGGGTTCTGAGCTTTTTTCTGATGGAACCTTTTTGTAGTCCAGTAAAGCTCACAAAATGTTTTTTTAAATTTATAATTAAAAGAAATGCTACGTTTCATTTGAAGGTCAGTGAAAATAAAATTTGTTTTTCCCATCCAAGTTCAGAGACGGCCCTCCCCCTGAAACTCTAGGTTAAGAACCCTTGCCATACAAGCTGTACCTAGCCAGAGGATGGGGGCAGGAAAAAGGGGTCTTCCTTGCTTTCTCTTGATACACATGGTTATCAGTTTAGCACTCAAGCTGTTTGTCAAGTTACCCTCATTCTTGGCACATGACCAGGTCATCTTTTTCTTTTTTTTTTTTTTGTTTTCAGTTGTAATAAATTTTGTTTTCTTGTTTACATCATTCA
Source organism: Pseudocheirus occidentalis (assembly GCA_028646575.1). Taxonomy (NCBI): domain Eukaryota; kingdom Metazoa; phylum Chordata; class Mammalia; order Diprotodontia; family Pseudocheiridae; genus Pseudocheirus; species Pseudocheirus occidentalis. The sequence goes on from CM053596.1 coordinate 106,450,824, forward strand.
TTTTCATGAGATTTTTGAATTACAAATTTTCTCCCCATCTTTCCCTTACCCCAACCCCAAAACAGCGATCCCACTGTAGAGCCCCTACCCTGGTCTGCTCTCTAACTTTCTGGTAGGGTAGGGAGGGTCTCCCTACTGCCAGCCCCTGTATATCTTAATTCCTAGTTGCAGGTATTGCAGAGTTTTAAATTCTAGATTCTTTCCCTTCCTCCCTTGTCACCCACCCCCACTGGAAGGATAACCAATTCAATACAGGCTGTGTAGGTGTGATTATACAGAACATCTTCATAGTGGACATATTGTGACAGTGATCATATGTCCCTCC
>CM053596.1:106451648-106483005 GCA_028646575.1 Pseudocheirus occidentalis
GCTTTGGGAAGGAACGACATAAACTCTAAACTGGGTATCATGCCACACAGGAGAGTAGGAGGGACGGGGATGAGAGGTGGGATGACAGAGGGGAGGGCAGGATCTGGAAGCACACACTTCAGTAAAGAGACAGGGACAGGGTAGAGAACAGAACAAGGTGGAGGGGGGGGCGGGATAGGAAGGAAGGACATATAATCAGCCTTTCACAATATGTCCACTCTGGAGATGTCCTGCGTAATTACACGTGTATAGCCTGTATTGAATTGCTTGTCCTTCCAGTGGGGGTGGGTGACAAGGGAGGAACTGAGGGAATCTAGAATTTAAAGTTCTACAATCAAATGTTAAGATAAAAAAATGTATATATGTATATGTGTATATATAGATATAATTATTATCATTAACTACATGCAACTGGGAATTAAGATATACAGGTACGGGAGTAGGGAGATGCTCTCTGCCCTACCAGAAAGTAAGAGGGGTATTGGGGAGGTCATTGAAGAGAGGAGAATGGGGGAGGGGCTTTACAAAGGGACCACTGTATTGAGCATGGGGGTGGGGGAAAGATGGGGAGAAAATTCTGTAATTCAAAATCTGGTGGAAATGAATGATGTAAACAAGAAAATAAATAAAATAATTAATTTTAAAAAATAAAAAGAAAAAAGAAAAAGAAAGTACTACAATCCATGCCTTGTAACCATGCAACAAAACTAGTATGAAAAGATACATAAAAAAGGTGAGGCCTGGTGTCTGGGTGAAGTTTGTAGTCACTAAAATATAAGGAATATTCTTTATTTCAATTGTAAAGTACAATATAATTGTAAAGTACAATAGAAAGTGGTATAACTGTATACATAGTTTATGTTTATGTACCTGTGGATAAATTTTTATGTCTATCACTGATAGATCTAGAAGCAGGAATAATTTGATAAACTATATTAGTGATAAACTACATATATTATAAACTATATTATATTTGATAAACTATATAGTGATAAACTATATTTGATAAACTATATTTAATAAAATAATAATTTCATGAAGTATAAGTAGACAAGGAGTTCACAAGCCCAAAGTTATTGAAAAGCTTTTTACATCTTGGCTCAGTTTTATTTTAATGTAATATGGTTCTTTTGGGAACTTTCATTTATTTCTCTAGCATACATGAAAATAATACTAGTGATCTTATCTTACCCCTTGGAATTTGTTATCCATACTGAAATTATTAACAGAAAGAAGAGATATGAAGCATGGTAAAATCTGAAATAAAACATCATTTTCTCCTCTTAAAAAAAAGACAATTAGGCAATCAGAGGTCCGGGGTAATACCTACTATTCAACAGACCTAGTATAAAGACACAGCATATAGGAAAAAAAAAATTATTGCAGATAAGAATTTCTAAACATCTTACCAAATTGAGTTCTTTCCGTACTTCTAAAACTTCACCCATGTTTATATCAACAGAAAGATAATAATGAGGTATTGTTTGTTTGGACTGCATTAAACGCTGGGCAATAACCTAAAACAAAAAATTTCATTTGGGCAGATTTGTAAAAAATCACTTATGTAAAGATTTCACTATTTTTTTCTCCCTTTCATTCCCACCATCCCCCAGCCAAAATCCTTAATATCAGTAACTGTCAAACCAATTAGCAATGAAACATATCAACAAGATTAAGGAACTGGAGCATGCATTTTTTTATTCATTAAAGCAGAACAAAGTCACCGATTAATCCCAAGTACCTCAACATCTCAGCCACTTCACCCCTCAATTAAGAAATCACCTTGTCACCAGTTTGCACCTAGCAACTTAATAGCAAACTCAATAGCTGCATCTAGATTTATAGAAGCACACTTACTCTACGAATATTGCTGATTGGGATATCTGTGAAAACACCAGTAGGAATTGCTGCCACTGCTGGGGCTGCTGTGGGAGCAACAGCTGTTGGAGGGGGAACCTGTGAACAAAGAGGTGAAAAGAACTCTTAAAAAACTAGGAACCAATGTTAGAATAACAGTCTAAGATTCTCAATATTCTCAAATGACCTATTTAGAGATTGGAATAAAAATTCAATTTTTTGAAACAAATGATCATTTCCAAGTCATCTTTAATTGGCAGAAAGGACTTATTTGACCTGTTTCTGAATTTTGAATTCATATTTAAGAATTATTTCCCCTAACTCACAGTACCACTGAGTAGTTTTTAGACTGGCTCCTCCCCAATATTTTCACAAAAACGAAAAACCTTCAATGTATAAAGTTATTCTACATAAGTAGAAAGAAGAGCAGATAATCATCCCTTTCCAGAGCTTGGAAGGCAGTATAGTATAATAGCTATTGAGTCGGGCTTGGGAGTCAGAAACACCTAAATTAATAAATTCTTGCACATGACACAAATTGGCTGTGACCACAGACAAGCTGCATAACTTCACAGCAGAGAATTATCTAAAATCACAACAACCTAAATGCACAAAAAAGTGCAGAACAGTTCTTAATCTACAAATGTAGAGGAAGTTTCCTCGCCAGGAAGTTCTCTACATTGATAAAAAATCAAAGGACTGAACTAAAAAAATGCAGTTTTAGAAGGATCTGTATGACTTTATTTTGAAAGAAAATATTATCAACCTTATTTAACTACAATATTGTTAAGCAGCTTCTATGCATGATTTTCTAACCAAAATGGCCTAATAAAAGCAAGATCAAGGATGTTACTAACACGAGGCAACTTAGATTTGTTCTGTTATTCAGTCCTAGAATTAAGCCAGTAATCAGGACCAATTATTCAGTTAATAACTGGGATTAGATAAAATTATGTGAAGATATTAGTGCAAATCCTAGATTGTTAATACTTGAAAATCTCAAAGCAAATTTCTGACATTGTCTGTAATGCATCTTTGTACATCAAGGATAGAACACTCATTCCTGTACACTAAATTTAAACAGAAACAGAGGAAACCTTGTATTTCTGGAACGAATTTCACACAAAAGTACAGAACATGCAAACCAAATGATTAGGAGTGAAGACTATTGCAAAAGAACTATTACCCTCACCAGAGAACAATAAGCAAAAGTTCAACTCACAGGAGCAACCTTTGAAGCCACAAAGGAATCAATGTCTTTCTTGGTGATTCTGCCCTCTGGCCCTGTTCCTGGAAGAAATACACAAGAATACAACTGGATTTCTAGTGCTGTACCAATCAATCTAGCACCAGACAAAGATTTTTTCCTTGCTCCTGGACAAAGTCCTATGACCTCCTGAAACATGAATCTGTATGAGTCCAACTATCATTCTTCAATATAGGAAAGTAAACTATGTGCAGAATTTTGCATAAGAGTTTGGCTTCCCTGTACCGTACAGGTCAGCAGGGTTGCAGAGTGAGTAGAGCACTGGGCCAAGAATCAGAACACATGAGTTCAAATCTGGCATCAGATACCTACTAGCTGTGTGACCCTTAGTGAATCACTTAACTTGTCTACCTCAGTTTTCTCATCTATAAAATGGGGATAAATAACAATATCCACCTCTCAGGGTTGCTGTAAGAATCAAATGAAATAACTTTAAAATGCTTAGTACAGTGCCTGGCACATAATAAGCACCATATGATGTTATTACTGCAAAAGCAGCAGAAGGTTTGATCCTCCCCAAACTCTGGACACGCTATGCCTTGTTATGCCCAAAGGAGAAAACCGATCACAAAATGTTCCTTTAAAAACCTCCTTTCAGAGCCATTCTCCACTGGATAAAGGAGATAAACAATTCCCATTTTGGAAAAGAACTTGGAAGTACACTAAGAAAGTAGTTAAAATCTCCTTTGACCCAGAGATCTCACTGCTTTTTATATATCCCAAAGACAGAAAGACTTCATATGCCATAAAATATTTAAAGCAGTACTTTTTTATGGTTGCAAAAGAACTAGAACAAAGGTGCTGTTCATTGGGGAATGGCTAAACAAACTGGTACATCAATGTGTTTGAATATCATTGTAGAATAAGAAATGAATACGAAAAACACAGAAAATATGAACTAAGGTAAAGTGAGAAAAGCAGAACCAAGGAAGCAGTATACAAGATGAATACAACAATGTAAATGGAAATAACAAAAAAGCCTCTACACTGATTATTACATGATATTAATGACCAAGACCCAGAAGAATATGAGAATCTGACTCTCCTTTGTTTGGGGACAGAAAATAAAGGAAAAGGAGCAAGAATGGAAAACCACTGAAGTGGAATGCAGCATATACTGTTGACCTTGACTGATGTGACTAACTAGTTTTGCTGAACTGCTTTTCTTTTTTATTCTTTGTTATAAGAAAAAGCTGTCCCCTAATAAGAAATTAGGGATGATATTGGAAATGAAACCAATATAAAAACAAAAGAAAAAAATAAAATCATTTAGTAAAGCCAACTTTCAGAAAAACAAACTTACCTCTCACTTGTGTAAGCTCAATCCCTCTCTCTGCTGCCAATTTCTTTGCAAGAGGACTCACAAATATCCTTCCTTTTGCACTAGCAGGAATAGCTGGATGGGTGGCTGAAGGTGCAGGGGCTGCAGGTGGGGGAGTAGGAGGAACAGCAGCCACCTTACAAAGATAAGGAGTGATAGAGTGAGTGTCCTGTTGGTAAGGTCAGTCTCCAAGATGAAAATCTGATATTTTCTTCCAAAGGAGTGGCTATTTTAATTACATCATTTTTTGCTTTCCTATGAGATCACATATCTGCTTAATGTTCACAACATCCTAGTACACCAAATGGCAAGCATCATGCCAGTACATGTACAAGAGGTAAAGATCTAGTGTTCTCTAAAATATAATTTTGTTGGTAAATAAACATGAGATTATTTTTTAAAATTATCCTAGGTGATACAATCAACATTACTTTAGGTTTAAGTACATGAATAATTTTAGAATTGCTATTTGTCCTCTGTTATGAAAGAAGATCATGACATTAAGAAGGTGATGCCAAGACATGCAAATTAATTGGATTTAAGTGAGAGAGAGCTTCACAAAGTCACCAGCCTCACTTTCTCCTCTGGAGCCATCCAGGTTCAGTGGCCAGATACGGATCAGGACAACTAGAAATGGCTAAGGATGCAGTGGGGATTTTGGCTTTTTCAAGTTAAGGTCTTTAAACAGCTCTCCAAGTTTGAGGCAATTCCATTCAGAGATTAAGACTTGATAAGAAAAGAGGCAAAAAAAAAAAATCTCTTAAAAAAAAAAAAGATCTGGAGGGGAAGAACCTCAGGGTTTCTGACCAAAACAAAAACAGTTGTTATTTACTTTCATTCTCATCCAATCAAGGTCTAAACAAAGACCAAGTAGGTCTAGGTCTGGGGCTATTGTTGCCCAATCACAGAGAGCCAGAGTGATATGGGGTTAAGGCTGGTCTTCAAGAGAATAAAACAAAAACAAAAAGTTACATTCCCTCTGGGCAGAGCACCAGCAAATAAGGGTATGATTCCCTAGGTCAGGGGTGAGGAAAGGGCAGCTGCAACTCAAGGCCACTTAGAGCCTCTTAGATCCTCATGTGGCTCTTTGACTGAATCCAAACTTCACAGAACACATCCCCTTAATAAAAGAATTTGGTTTGTAAAACTTGGACTCAGTCAAAAGACCACACCCAAAGACCCAGAAGGCCACATGTGGCCTGGAGGCTGCAGGTTCCCTACCCTTGCCTTAGGTGTAAAGAAATTAAGAAAGAGTTGCATAGATACCTCAGCTATAATGCTATTATAGGAGTCCATTCTATGGGAACATGTTATGGTTGGAAAGATGTATTACAAGCATAAAAACAACATGACATTGTGGATAGGACCTTAGACTTGGGAGTCAGGAAGACCCGAGTTCAAATTCTGCCTCCATTACTAGCTATGGGACCCTGGCCAAATCACTTAACCCCTCTGGGTTTCAGTTTCTTCATCCATAAAATGAAGAGGTTAGACTTGATAACCTCTAATTTTATGATCCTATGAAGCTCTAAACTGACCTTTTTATTGATTTTTTTTTTGGTTTTTTGGAGGGCAATTGGGGTTAAGTGACTTGCCCAAAGTCACACAGCTAGTTTTTCTGTTAAGTGTCTGAGGTCACATTTGAACTCAGGTCCTCCTGACTCCAGGGCCGGTGCTCTACTCACTGCGCCACCTAGCTGCCCCTTTGAACTGACCTTTTAAAAAAAATACTGAAATCTCCACTGTATCAGGTCATGATAATGGAAAAGATTCCATTCCAATGTGTTACAAATACTTATATTTAGTTTTTGTTTTCTGGTTGGGTTTTTTTAAAAGACATTTTTTCTGGTCATACCCAACTATGATACACAAGCACCAGGGACAAAGACAAGGAAGACGGTTAGTGAGAGACTCTTATTGTAAGCTAAACAGTAAAGAGAGAGAATAACCTTAAAAGCCTAGATGTTAAAAAAAAAATCCGAATAGTAAACAAACTAGTCAAAATATATGTTGGAAAGGTATATTTTCTATAACTAGATTAAGAGTCTCTCTGTTTGGTGTTTTCCAAAAAGAAGCTGGACAAAAACCTAGTTGGTAGTATTGATTCTGCCTTAGCAGAAGCTAGAAGACTAAAAGAATACAGACAGGCTGGCTTAAAAACATACTAAATATCTTGTTCCATGTAACTTCAGAGAAAAGAACTATGACCAATAGGTGAAAGTTACAAGGAAGTAGATTTTTAGCCCAATATGAAAGAATAACAGCTGTCCAAAATGGGCTCTTTCATGACACAATGCACACTTCATCCCTAGAAGTTTTCAACAAGAAGCTGAGTATTTCTCCTCAAAGATTCTAAGGACATGATTTATCCATTGCCTAAGAAATCAGACCGCTGGTTTCAAAAGTCCCTCCAGTTCTTTGATTCTATGATTCCAACAGAATGGGAAATGAAATCATACCTTTCAAAAGTATGAGATCCTACATCTAAAGCAGGAAAACAACATGTCACATCAATACTTGGGCATTTCAGTATGTTTTGGTCTCAGCAGCAGGTTCCAAGAGAACAGGAAATATAGCTATAAGGGTTAAACTATTCACCATTAGGCGAATACCCCTGAGGTATTAAAGAACATTACTCTTTCCCATTCCTTCAATTCCGGAGTCATACCTACCGGAGTTGGGGTGGGTGGTGGTGCTTGAGGTTTTATATCAGTTACTCCAGTTGGCTTATAATCGGCAAATGCAGCAATATCTGCTTCTTTTTCTACAATAATACAGAGGGGTGTTCCTAGGGGGACATCTCTTGTGCCTTCAGGGATAAGAATTTTTGCCAGGTATCCTTCTTCTTGCACTTCAAAACCTTTAGTAAAAAAAAAAATAATAATAATAATGCAACACAAAGGTTCCACTATTCCATATAATTCAAAGCATGGAGATCTTAAATAAAAGAATTCCCTTTATATTGTCAGAAATTACTTCTGACAGATTAATCTTAAAGGCAAACATCCAGTGGATCATATAGGGTGAATATAATTAAGTTTATGGTTTTGTGAAGATAACTGATAGACAGAGCTGGTGCTGAGTTTTAGCTTAAGAGAAGACTACGGATCATTACAGTTCTAAATGGAAGTTACTCCCAAACTGTCCCATGGCACAACAAGTGTCAAGGGTGCAAACATACCCAACTGTAACACAGGTGCTTAATAAACATCTGAACTGCAATAAATATGCCCAATGGCACTAGCACAGGTCTGGACATCATGCTTTGGAGAAATAAAACAGGTTACTAGACAATACTAGTGAATCCAAAATGACTAGTTCAGCCAATGCATGTCTCTATGAATTCAAGTATCTATAATATTTTTCTATGTGGGAACCGGTTTGAATCAAATAGAGATACCCGTCTTTATAGATTAAGCGCACACTTCATTTTCTGCCTAAATGAGAAGCAGGCTATAAGCTTCAACATATCTACTCCAGTAAAACTATAAACTTCATACCACACTGAATGACCAAGAAATCAAGACAGAAACTCAAATAAGTGACTTCTACCACCCCAGAACTGCAGAAAAAGTCATCTGGGGTCTCCTGCCAGCAAAGTCAGGGACAGTCCAGGGTAGATTCCAAGTGCCACCAAAGACAGACATGTAGCTCTGTGTCCATGGTCAAAGATTCCCTTGAGAAAGCTGCAGAACGGTTTAAAGAAAAAAAAAAAGAGGACTCCCTGAAAATTATATTGGACCAAAAAGAAGGCAATAACTCCATGAGCAAGAAATATTAAAACAAAGTGTAAAGACTAGAAGAACAAAAAGACCACAAAAAAAAACCCACCAAAAAAATGAAAATTTAAAAAACTGACCTAGAAAACAAGAAAAAAAAATCTAAAAATCAGTGGACTACCTGAAAGCCATGACCAAAAAAAGGCCTTGACATACACAAAAACTGTCCAGGTATATAGGAAACCGAGAACAAAGTGGAATTTTAAAAATCCACCCATCACTTCCAGGGGGCCAAAAAAAAACCTCAAATGAAAATTCCCAGGAAATGTCATAGCAAAAACCCAAAAGTTCCAGGTTAAAGAAAAAAAATACTGTGAGCAGTCAGAAAAAAAGTTCAAGTACCAAGGAACCAATCAGTAGTATTATACAAGACTTAACAGTTACCACTAGAAAAAAGCAAAGAGCTTGTTATACAAAATTCCAAAAGATAAGAAAGATTTGTGATTACAATGAAGAATAATTCACCCAGCACAACTAAATATACTACAGGGAAAAGTAAACTTTTAATGAAACAGAAGATTCTTAAGCACTCCTGATAAAAAAAAAGAGCTAAATAGAAACTGAAATGCAATCACCCGAGTCAAAAAAAAAAGTAAAATAAACACATGCGTAATTAGAAGAAATTATAGAAGAATAAAGTTTATGCTTTCTGACACGGGGGAAAAAAAACAAATTACCCCTTAAGACCCTATCTTATAAGACAGAGAACCTTTATTATGTTTTTATTGTCTTAAATAGAGAGGAATTCAAATACACTAGAGAAAAGGGCTTAGAAGAAGAAAAGTGTACTATCTCACATGAAAGAAGTATGCAAGTAGAAAACAAGGTCGGTTCTGCTGCATTATTGGAACCTCATTTTGTTCTGAGTCAAGGAAAGGACAGAAGAAAACACAAGCAAACACATATACAGAGTTTGGTGTAGGAATACATTCAATTTTAAAGGGAAATAGGAAGGAACTGGGAAAGGTGAGAGGAGCTAAAAGAGAGGGTAGACTAAGGATACAATTTTAGTCATAAGCAAAACAAACTAACGTCAGGATTATAAAGAGGGGCTTAATAGGAAAGAAAGGGTAAGAACCTGGAATTGGGGTCTAACCTAGGAGAACAGAAAGGGGACAAAAGAGGAGAGGACTAAATAAAATGTAGTTCAGCACATTCCCCTTTCACCACCCTTTCCTTTTAAAGAGAGGGGTGCAGGGCCCAGAGAAGAAAAAGTACAAGATGATAGGGTGGAGGGAAATAGACAATTAACAATCAAAACTGTGAATGCTAAAGATGAACTCACACATAAAACAGAAGAGGATGGATCAGAACAGAATCGATCAGAAAGCAAAATCCAAAATATGTTTATAAGAAACACATCTTACAAAAGATTCATACAGTAAAAATAATGGGCTAAAATAAAAATCATGTGTCAAACGAAGTACTAAAAAAGGTGGCATAGCAATTGAGATCTCAGACAAAGTGTCAGCAAAAATAACTGATTAAAAGAAAAACAAACTACATTATACTTAAAGACACCAAAGACAATGAACTAATAATCTCAATACTTAACATATCGGCACCAAATGACATAGCATCTAAATACTCAAAAGGAAAATTAAACAGGGAGAAATAGACAGACTATAATTGTGAGATCTCAAAGTACTCCTTTCAGAGCTATACAACTCTAACAAAAAAACAAAACAAAAACCCAAGAAAGAAATTAAAATTCTGAATAGAAATTTACAGAAGTTAGAGGTGACATATTTCTGGCAAATACAAAGGAGTCTACAAACTTCTCAGCACAGCATGGCACCTTTACAAAAAGTGACCACATATTAGAGCATTTTAAAAAAAACACAAATAATTGCAGAAAAACTAAACATCCTTTATGCAATAAAAATCCTACTCAATAAAAAGTCATCCTAAAGAATCAATAGATCAAAGAACAAATCACATAAACAACAGACAATGTTAAAGACAGTAACAATGAGACAACATACCAAAATTTTTGGGATGGAGCCAAAGCAGTCCTTAGAGGAAAACTTATATCTCTAAGCACTTTCATCAACAAGAGAGAGAGAGAAAAAGACCAATGAATTGGGCATGCAACTAATAACCTAGAAAACCAATAAACTAAAAAAATCAAAACAGGTATCAAAATAAAAATATGAAAATCTAAAGAATAACAAAACAAAGCAAAAATAAATAAACCACCTCCATTCAATTAATAAATAAAACTAGGAGCTGACTTTTAAAAAATTGATATTTAATTAAAAATAAAACCAAACTGTAGTATGAAAAAAATTCACTTCAAATAGAGAAATTATTATAAACTATTCTGTCCAGCAATATGTCAATAAAACTAACAACCTCAGAATGTTTACAAATATAAAATGGCAGACTAACAGAAGAAAATAATACAACTTCAGAAAACGAAACTGAACAAGCTATAAATGAACTCCAAAAGAGATTTAGTCTGTTTCTTATTTCTTCCTTTTCCTTCCTCTTTGTGGGAATACCTCTCTATAGCCTATCTTTTCTTCTCAGAAATATCTAAAGGGTGTCACAATCATTACTTGTGAAACAAACTCTAGTTCAAATACAATTTCTAAACTGACATTTCATTGGGTGGATGAGAATCCTATTTGTCACAGATCAGACTTTCATCATGAAACTTGTCCTCACAAGATAAACCCTACCAATTAGAAAATCTTTTTGCTGCCACACAATCTTTACAGGGTAGGTTAGCCATCTTCTACTCCTACTACTCCTACTCCTACAGCTATGAGTCTTGGTCAATTTCTCAGGTAAAAATCTCACCTATTGTGGCTTTGTCTGTTTCTATCTCAGCCAGCAGGTCTCCTTCATTCAATTTCTCACCCACCTTCTTCTCCCACCTCTGAACTGTGCCCATAGTCATGGTGGGAGAGAGAGCAGGTAGCAGGACCTATAAAACAAACAAACAAAAAAACAAAAAAGATACTTGAATAGATATTGCTTTGGACCAAGAGGCAGGTTCAACAGGTATAATAGAAAATCTCAAGAAGTAAAGAACCAGATGGGCAGGCACACTGTCAAGTCATCTGTAACTATGGGAGATTCTCTTACATCCTATTAACTGAAATACCCAGTTTGAAATCTTCCTAGTGCCAGGCCATGAAAGCAACTCACTATCTCAATAATTTCCCAACATTTTTATTGTATTTTATCAGCAAAATTGTGTTTTGCACCAGTTCAATTTCCTATAAAACAGGAATACTCATGAATACTCTTTTCTGTCTTCCTCCAAAGTAGCAGACAACTAAGATATCTATTGATATTTCCCTCCCAAGGTATCTCATAACATAGTTTACCATTCTCTGGACAATCAGCATTAATTCCACAACAAAAATTAAAGTATAAAATTTCTTTTCTAGCTCTGACAATATATTCTTCCAATTTTTATGGAATGACCGTGGTCCCAACCTAGTCTGTTAAAAGGAGTTTTCCTGTATTCTAGCTGACAAATAAGAAATTTTTGGCCTTGTCTTTTCCTTCAAAGGAAGCATTCCTGACACAATCACTCAGGGTTATCTTTCCAAGTTCTCAAAGGGAGAAAAATCACAAAACATTTTCAAAGGAATTTTTAAACTTTCCATAGCAGGCTCTTAGTAGCATTTTTTCTAAAAACTATTTTTGAAGCTTATCAAAGAGCCACAACAATTCTATAATCACCATCATAATGGTCACTTACTCAGATACCCCCCAAAACAGCAACCAGGTGACTCAGACCAAAAGCAATCTTCCTTCTAAAGTTTGTCATTTGATTCCTAAGTTAAAATTAATGGAATAATTTTTTTTAACTCTGTGAATTCTCTAAGATACATGACTAAGGCAGAGCCTGAGCATAAAGGAGAAAATAACAAAAGGGGCACAATTAAACCTCATTCAAGGGAACACAACAATGGTACACACAATGAAGAAATATTAACTTAAACTAAATATAACAGCTTCTCATTGGTAATAGCAATGAGATTGTAAGAGTATAATCTTCCCCCGAAAAAAAAAATGATTCCTCCTTGGAAATCTCTACAAGGTGGCAAATGATAGAACCATATAAAAGATATACTAGTTTGAACCAACTTTCAGGGGAAGATACTGCTGGGTATTTGCCATCTTTTATCTCTAAAATTAATAAATACATCTACCATGAATAGATACTTGATATGTTTCAAGCAACTCTGACAGAACTCAATGTTCACTTTGTTAATTATAAAGTCATAAAATCTTTATAGTAAGAGGGCCTTAATGTCTTATGTTTCTAAACATATAAGGTGCTTATTTATACATTAAAAAAACTCTTTAGTTGCTGTCAGTTTCCTAACTTAAAACTCTTCTCAATGTGGCTTACCTTGTGTAGCAGAAAGTCATATACAGTAAATTAAAGATCAGAAATATTTCATTTAAATTTATAGGACACAATCATAATCAAAGGAAAAGAACTTGACAAATATATCTCTGTATTTAAATTATAACACATTTAGAAAGAAAAGAAAATCCATAAATATTGATTATGGGCTTAATTTACTACACTTGCAATGTCCCTGTCATGGAAAGAATGAAGCTTTAAACTAGTTCTACAAGAGGAGACACCCAGGCACAGAGAAGTCAAAGGAGCTGTCCAAGGTCAAATATGTGATAATAAAATTAATTTCCTACACCAAATTCTAAGTGTAAGGGACTGTGGTAGAACACTAGGAATGCAACATGTATACAAACAGATAAATAGAAGGGAATGAGCAGTAAGAACTAACAGAATCAATGAAAGCTTCACAGAAGAGGTTATCACCTAAAGCTATATATACACATATAAGTTCTTTGAAAGGCAGAGACTAGGTTGAAGTGAACCCATACGTAGAGTATGGGAACAGCTTGAGTTTTTCATGCTTGATATTTACTCCTAAATGGCAACTGTTTCATCTTTGTAGAAAGATCTCACTATGTATTTCAGTTTCTAAGCTTCCCTAAGATAAGTAATATACATACAAATGTAAAGGAATAAATAATTAATTGAAAGAGTAAATTCTTGAGAAAGTTCAATAGTTAAGCTTTACCTGCATATGAGAAGGATAGGAGCTCCCTGGAGCCTGAGCAGAAGGTGATGAAGCCATAGAAGCAGGGGGAGGTGCTGTGGAAGCCTGTGGCGTGGCTGCTGCTGCTGTGGAATCCAGTGTATAATTTTTAAATGCATCCACATCCTCCGCCCTAAGGTATGAGGAAAACGCACATAGTTTAGTTATCCTTATGAGTGACAGAAGGAAAGGTAACATCTGACCATCTCTCAATTCTAGGTTCAAACATGTCAATATCCAACTGTTACACATGGCAATTTTCAAACAGATGAAATCGAAAGAGTATTTACTTTTCAACAGTGATACAGATGACTGCTCCAATTGGAACGTCTCTGGTACCTTCTGGAACAATTATCTTAGCCAGGTAGCACTCTTCTAAGCTCTCAAATCCAACAGTGGCTTTGTCTGTTTCAACCTTCAAACAGAAGACATGGGATGTTTAAATACTTAAAGCCAGACTGACATTTATTAACTTAATGTAGCATTAAAAAGCTCACAAGTAAAAACAAAACTTCCACCTTTGTAAAGAGATCATAAAAGCTATTAAAGGCTTCTCAGATATAAATCATCTTGTCCATTGATGGCATTGACAAACTTATCCAAGACACCCTGCAGGGCTGCAGCATGCTTCAGACTACTATCCAGACAACTAAAAGTTAGTTATGAAGCATCTCGATCAGAAATATTTTAAGTTTAGCACCTCTCCAAACTACTTACTTCTGCTATAAGGTCACCCTCATTGATCTTTTCACCTTCCTTTTTCTCCCAGCGGGCAATGGTGCCTGCCTGCATTGTGGGGGAAAGAGAAGGCAAAGGAACCTGGAAAGAAAAGAGGAGACACCTGCTTTCAAAAGAAAGTAAGCACTTCTTCTTACCTCTTTACAGCTCCCTCACTGGCTCCGGGGCCCTATTGCGGAGCCCGGTGAGATGCTACAGCTCTTTGCCGCTAGCCCCTGTCAGTGTGGATCTTGCAAGAAGAATGCTACCTTTCAGCTGGCATTTCCAATCTGTCACACGCAGTCCCAGAGTCGCCTCAAGTCCCCTCCCGGCTTCCAGCTACCGGGATAGGGTGGGGATGGGGGTGGGGGTGGGACAGGATGGGGAGGCCTCAAAGGAGGGAAGTGGTCAGACGTTCCCACTGGCCGGCCTAGGCCTGGGAGGCTCTTGACCCCCGGGTCAAGGACCAGGGACTGGGCCCGGGTGGGCTTTCCAGGCAAGGCGGGCGGGGCGGCCTCACCTTCTGGTGGGGGGGAAGACTGTACCAACGCCGGCCCGGTGTCCCCAAGAGCTGTAGCAGCAGGAGACGAGCCCGCGGCATGGCCCCCGAGCCGGGGCCAGGACCCCAGCCCTGCAGCGCCCCAGCCCTGCTGTGGAAAGAAAGGGAGAGACTTGGGGTGGTGGCCGGAGCTGGGGCCAGCCCTCCAGAGCCCTCTGTCGGGGCCGCGGCTGCGGCCGGGCTCCCAAACCCAGCCCGCGGGGCCGCGCACCGGGCCTGCCGCGCGCACACTCGCCACATAGTGCTACCAAGAGCCTGCGCTCGGGACCCGGAGCGGCCACCGCTGCAGCTGCCGCCGTCTCCTATGTGACCTCCCCGACCACAGTGCGACAATGCCGTCAACCGCGCCGCCCCGTACGGTCAGTGTCGTAAATGAGCAAAGGAAGTCCCGCCTCACCCGGGACTCCCTCCAGGTCACCCCGCTTAGTTCTTCCAGCTGCGGTTCGCCAGAGGACGAGCTTGGGGCGGGGCATCGGGCGCGTGAGGGAAAAGCGAACAATGGAGAGGCCCCGGAGCTGGGACGGAGAGGCGGGGCTGGGCGGTGGAAGAGCTGCCAGCAGGGGGAAAGCTCGGAAAAATTGAGGGCACGTGAGAAGTGGGAGAAGGCCAGGCAGGGCTGGGAAGGGCTGGGGTCTTAGCCCGCGGGCCCGCTTCCAATGCTCCCCAGTCCACTTGCCTCGGGCCCCTTGAGGTACCGATGGGATTCTTAGATTCTCTACTCCAGACTTTAACTTTTCAGATAGGGACACTGAGGCACCTTGAGTGACTGACTCACTCGGGGCCGCACAGGGCATTAATACAAAAGATAAGACCACGTGTTTGAGCAGGAGAGACCCTTATTTACGGTCTTAGGACCATAGCCTCAGAAGTGGAAGAAAAAAGAGGCGTTAAAAGAGTTTTCCTAACCAACCAAATGTAACTAAAACTTCCTTAATCAATAAGATTATAGGTTGAATCAGTCATGCCCTTCGGGCAGTTAAATAAGTCATTTAGCAGTTCTAAGAGTCGGAGGTAATCAAGTCTTAGGAACGTTGCGTAGTGAGATCTCCTGTGCAAAAGTTGGAATGAAAGAATGTTTTTCTTCCTCCCCTAATCCACAAAGATTAACTAGTGAAAAAAAAGACAGAAATCGTAGTTTCTTTTATTTTGAAGCTCAGAAGCAGAAAAGCCTCCAGCTCTCACCAGCTTGGTCTGCTTTTCCATGAGCAGGGGGGTTGAGTAATCTCTACTAACAGAAAGAGAATCTCCTATAGTTGACCTTTTGAGTCAAAGATTGCACAAGCCACAGATTTACTCTCCATGAAGAAGACACCCCATACAGAAAGTGAGTCAGGTTGAGCAAGTTTGAGGCCCAGCTGAGAAAGAAGAGACACACTTTTCACAGACAGATACACAGCTCCCAAGGGAGGAAACAACTTCTGGAACTTAATCCTGGGAACAGAAAACAGAACTTGCTATGCAAGAAAGAGCTAGCACTTGATATCAAAAGTTGGGCCATGTTGAGGGCTGTTTGAGGAGACAAAGGACTGCCCATCCCTGTAGTTCTAGTGGACTCAAGTTCAAGCCCATTTAGCATTTTATCAGGTTGAATAAAACCAGTCCTATAGCTGATGTTTTGTTAGCCTGAATGCTGGCAGGTAATCTGTGCCCTCAGAGAGATGTCGGTTATTGTTATGGAGAAGCACTGGATAGACCCTAAAGCCTGTGCACTCAGAGTTATGGATATTATTTAATTGTATTAATTATATACCAGTGGGTTAAATTCAGCTTGGGAAGTCACTGAACAAAAAGAGACCCCGAGTTAGACATATGTAGCCTTGGGCAAATCATTTAACTTCTTTCTACTTCAGTTTCTTCATCTACAAAAAAAAGTGTGAAAGTTTTCGTTATAGCATTACAATTGGAGAAATGTTTTAATCAGCCCGGTCTTGCTGAATGAATTTGACTCATGGCTTCTCTCAGCGGAAGAAAAGCAATGTTTATTAAAAGTTCACCATATTGGGTAGACTCTTAAGGAGCCTCAATATCATGGACAAGTGGGCTTGTATTGCTCACAGAGCAAGCCTGTGCTAGAAAATTCTACGGTGCTCTCACACCACATGGAGGCAAGATGGGGTCTTATATACAAAAAGGTTGTGGGAGGAATCTAGGGAGGGTCTTCAGGAGGAGTTAGATGAGGTCAGACTCCAGTAAATGAATGAAATTGCTGGAGGCTACCTGAAGACTACATACAATGGTGGGCTAGGCCAGTTCAAGGGTGTAACAGTTGATTTGGGTATATATATTTTGGGAAGACCAAGGATGGTGGCTAGTTGAATAATGGTGGGCCAAGCTAGTGACATGGTTTGGACTGAGCCACAAGGAAAGGCCTATGGCCTCAGGCAAATGCCTTGTCAAATGGGAAGATTCAGACAGAGTTCAAGAGGGTTTCCAGAGCCTGTACCCCATCAGCTTGACCATTACAGGAAAGGTCACGAGGCCCCACAGAGGTGTTTGTTTTTTTTCCTCAGCCAGGAAATTCAACAGCCCTCCTTTCTGATAGGTCCCACTTTTCCCTGGACCTATGAAATTCACCTGACTCATGATAGCAGTGAATGAATAAATCCAAGTTGTTCTTGTACATCTCAGATTTCTGCAAGATAGATCCTTCCATCTCTCTCTCTCCTCTCTCTCTCTCTCTCTCTTTCTTCCCCTCTCCCCATCTCCCTCCCTCTCTCCCACTCTCCTCTCTCTCTCTCAAAACTCATTCCTCATTCTTTCCTTCCATGTCTCCATCTGACAATAGCTCTCAGCTTCCTTCTACTTCAGGAGGATCTCTGGAGCTTCTGCTGTCTTCTTCCTCTCCATTTCCTCTTTCCACTCCTTCAGGGTAATCATATGGAAGCAATTTTTCAGTATATGTGGTTCCTTGGAGGGGCTATGTGGATACAGAGGCCTTTCTCCAGGTAACTAACTTTAGCTTTTGTCTGGTTTCTTTCTGAACTTCCACTGGACAATGATCTCTAGTTCTGACTATAAAAATTTCAATATCAGGGGGATGTCCCAGTGAGACTTCAGCAAAAGGTGAAGGTCTAAGGAAGCTAAAATATAGAAATCTTAAAAAATAAATGAGAAAATCTTTAGATGTAAAATAGGCATTACCCATCCTAGAAAGAATGGGAGACTTGAATACCTTAGTTACATAAGAAGATGTGGATGGTGGTTCCTGGGCATAGAGTGAATTCATAATTTTGTCCCTAGTCATTTATTCATATTAGATTCCCAAAGGACAATAGGAGGTTAAAAAAAATTGGACTGAAACCAATTACCCTAAAGTCACATGGCATAGCTTACAGAAAATGAGAGTATTTTTCAGTAGGTAAGCCAAGCCTTCTCCCATTTGGAGGTTACAAATAATCTCAAACCTGATGCTCTGAGGGAGTCAAAGAAGCTTTTGTGGATCCTAAGGTAAGTGTTGTTACCTTAGCTAAAAAGAGTTCTAAAGTACTCCAGTTGAAAGGAGCATGCTACTCTTCTAGCTAAAGACAGTATTGACTAAAAGTAGAAAAAGATGACACATTCAAGAGTAGTCCCAGAAGTTAACTTTGTGATGACCCTTTGAAGAGAGGACAGTGAAGCCCATAAATTCTGGAATAGCGAATTGCCTTGGCCACACCACCACTACTGTATTTTAAGTTCATGTCCATTCTGCCACCTTCCTGGATTCTGGGTGTATTTGTGGGAGAGTATGTCCTGTGTATTGGGAAAAAAAAATGCTTTGTAACTTACTGATTTCTATGCCATTTGAATAAATGCCCTTGCTAAAGAACTAAGTCATCCTACTAGCTGATTATGAGGGAAAGCATACCAATGGGGACTTATAAACTGGCATTTGGAAGGATAACCATACTCGCAAGATTGTCCCTAGAACCTTGGGAGGAATAATAGCCACCTCTGGGGACCCAACCTGCCAATGAGTCCCAGAGAAAGTTCAAGCATTTATCTGGCATTCAAGCCCCTTCATAATTTAGCTTCCTTATTCCTGCCTTATCTTGTATTCATCACTTTCATGCACAGAATCAGAGGTGAGCAGGATATAGACTATCTACTCCAACGCATACTTGACCAAGAATATCCTTTATGATATACCAGACAAGTAGTCATCTTGTTTTTGCTGGAAAACTTTAGGTGAAAGGGAATGCATTTCCTCCTCAGTCAACCATTCCACTTTTGCAAGTTCTCCCTTCTCTTAAACCAAAATTTGCCCCCAAACTTATACACACTGCTCCTACTTCTGCCCTCTGAGCCCAAGCAAAAACATGTCTAATTCCTTTTCCAGAAGACAGCTTCGGGCATTTGAAGACAGCTCTCATGTCCCTCCTCTACGTTCCAGTCTAATCAGATAACTTTCTGTCCTCTGGATATGCATTGTTCTCACATCTCCATGCTTTTGCTCTGATTGTTCCCTACCCAGGGATGGAATGGGATGTTGTCATTCCTCTCTTTGCCTATTAAATTCCTACCCAACACAGAATATCAGAGTTGTAAAGTATTTCAAAGCTTATCTTCATTACCCATACCTGAATTTAAAGTTACATAGAATTTTAGGATTGTAAAGCACCATCCTCCCTCATACTAAATGTCTGAAGTAGGATTCAAACCGGGCCTCCTGATCCCAAGTTTAGCATTCATTTGATTACACTCTTAAGAACTCTTAAGCCCACTGAGGGCTGAGACTCTGTCCTATTATGTAAACTATCTTCCCTAAGGCCTAGCACAGTGTTCAGCAGATAGTAAATGTGAGGTTATTAAGTGTTTATTGGTGGTGC
Organism: Pseudocheirus occidentalis; assembly: GCA_028646575.1. NCBI lineage: Eukaryota > Metazoa > Chordata > Mammalia > Diprotodontia > Pseudocheiridae > Pseudocheirus > Pseudocheirus occidentalis. Next base: position 106,471,053 of record CM053596.1, read on the forward strand.
ATTCATGTGGGAAATTTACATTTATAACTAACACCCTGTTACTATGTAGTGGAAGTTCTGTAGTCTTTTTGTTTTAGAAGACCTAAGGACACACTACAAAAGTACACGTCAGTGTTTTTATGATCTCATTAATGTACTTAATCCAACAATGCTGACCAAGACTGGTCTATGTTTTCTGTCATATTGTGGTTCATATACTTTCTTAAATCTTCCACAAATAGTAAAGGTCCTTCTAGCGGTCTCCTACCCCACATATAAGAGGTCTTCCTCTAGATCTTTTGCCTTTACATGGATACTGCTGTGTCCCTTGAGTTGTCCACCTGTTATGCCTTACTCTCAAGCATATGATGGGCCCATATCCTTTATTGATCATACAGCTCCTGGATATCTTCTGTGTGTCAATTCCTGTGTGAAATCATTGTTGGAAAGATGCTGCAGCCTATTTATAATCACCATACAGCTCTCCATTGCCCTTTGGTAAGAATTTAAACCACAACTGTCATATTAATCCTGAGTGGCAACAGGTTTGCTAAAAGTTCATCACTCTAGAAGTAAAAATGGTCCTTAGAAAACTTTTGAAATTCTGCTTATATATTTATAACTTTGCCAATCTCAGGAAAATTAGTTAGGCTAATCCTTTGAATACATATTAATGTAGTGATATTTAAAATAGGATATATTTTTTCCTTTGGGAGTTTATGCCATAATTATAAGGGCTCATTTATTAATCAAATAAAGCATTATAGAAAATACAAGTGGATTAAAAAATGATTATACCAGCTGTCAAACTTAACCAAACTGATTTTCTATTAAAAAAAACAAAGCAATTCATTAAAACTGAACATGCAGATATACTTGCTTACTATTTTAGGGGACAATATGGCAATTTTGGGGTTTATCTCAACTAGCAGCTTTTAAATTTTTATTATTATATTTTGCACACTTTGGGTTTCTGTTTTATAAGACAATTTTGACTTCCAGATTATTTGAGGTTCACATTTATTTATGACTATCAAAAGATATACTGAGCATCAGAGTCCTAAATGATGATGATATAAACTGAAATCTGCAGATTTAAAAAAAAATTCTAGTGGAAAAGAAACATCAGTTTCAATAAAATGTCCTTGGAACTTCTTTCTCCCTCTTCAAGTAAAGAGCAAACAGATGACAGAATGAAGAAATTAACATTGATTAAATTTAAATTTTTTATTAATTTCACTTGACAAACTAGAGGCAGAGTTAAGGGGTTTAGTCTGAAAATTCCATTTTATTTTATAGCTTGTTTCTTTTTCCAATGAGCACACAAATCTCTAGTACATACAGGCAGGTAAAACTTGGTTATCAATTCACTAACAGACAAATTAGATGCCTCTGGAATTAACATAGGGAAAGTCTTGGCTGAGTGCTAGAAAATGGAAAGTATGTGTAATGATTCTTTTAAAACCCAAGAGTTGCAAATATCCATATTTCTAAGAAAATATAACTTTACACAGGTGTGTCTTAAGTATGTGACACCTATATTAGACAAACTGACAATAAGGTAGGATAACTGTGCAAAAAAATGAACATTTTGTGGGAAAAAAATGAAAAAAATCAACTTAAGTGCTTTTTTTTGAGTGATTAGATTTCTCCTGGATTTTATAGATAAGTGAAAGTAATTTTCCCTGCTATAATCCATCCTGAGAGGAGAGATCTAAAGAGTTGGAAAATAAAATGCAGGGCTGTCATGCACAAAGATACTGAACCCAAGCTGTTTATGCATTAACTATAGAGTGTTCAGATTCCAGCTAATTTATGGAAAAGAACAAGGAAGCCTTTGGTTTCAAGATGATGACTTTTTAAGGGCTTGAACTCCTCCTTATATTAGTCTTTATCCAGAAGGCATTGAATTTTTTAAAAGTGTTTAAATTTCAAGTAGTATTTCTTCTGCTGAGAGTCTGATCTCACCTATGAGTGTTCTAGGAATATTGTTTTCTTTTTCAAGCTTAACTGAGGCAACAACAGCACAGACTTCCCCTACGTATATCCCAATGATTCATCACAATACCTTAAACAAGATGTCATTAGAGAGGAGTCCTAGAGTATCTTCACAATACTTTGTGACAAAACTGTTAAAAAAAAAACAAAACCAGAAGCGGTAAATGACTCCTCCCTGAGTGCTAATATCCGTTTCAGCATCATTTTTTGCACCCATGTTACTGAATAATCAGAGAGTTGTGATGTATGGTGACTACCCATGCTGCACAGAAACAATCAAATAAAAGTGAATTTGTTTAATTTTTATTCCCCTCCAACAAACTTCATCTTTTCACTTGGCCTCAATGCCATGTGGGCTCCTTTCTAAAACAGGAGGGGAATCAAAGCCAGAGAAGGTGGAGAACCTTGACGTGGATTCAGTCACCTTTCTCTGAAAATGAAGACATCCTACCTAACAGTATGACTACTGACTGAATTTAAACAAACAAGTTAAAACTTGTCATTGCGAAACATTCAAAATAGGTCACAAGTGAAATATACAAAGAATTTTGGCCTGATGACCATGCTGTCACAGCAAAATATTAAAATTCATGCAACAGAGAAATTGGTGATAAATCTTTTTTTCCCCCCAGATTTCCTGGATAAGATGGAGAATATGCTATTTTCCCCTCCTTGCTTTCAGCAGTGAAATTTCTCTTGTTCTTGATTGACTTTCCTAATTACTATTTGCTTGACGGTCACTTCCAATGAGAAAATATATTCTCCAATTGTGAGAAAACCAGAGGTATATGTACAATGAAGGGCATAAGTATCTTCTCAACTCCACTTGCTGGAGTAATCAAACAGCCTACATAAAACTACCTCCAATGCTAAAAATGACAGGTAGTGTGGAATGAACTGGAAATTAGTTGTCACTGGTACACTCATAATAAAATAAAGCTTGGTTTTTGTTGTATTTTTTTTAACCACAAGGGTGATAAGAAGAGCCTGTATAAAAGCTAGCTAGCTGGGTTCTCTAGAAAACGAATACCTTATAGAACATGAGGCAATACAGAGGGTGCTCACATTCATATTATAAAAATAGACATGGTTCTCAATGAACAGCAAATGGGTACAAAAGAATTCTTCAAACGTGAACCATTTTAAAAAGGGCATATCTACATATAAAAACAAGATGTGATCTCAGAGCTGCAAAGGACAGTCTTTTGAAATGATTTGGGAATGGAACATGAGAGATGAACTGGAGACAGACAGGTCAAGAACCCAGAGCTGATCTGTTGGACTCTTCTGGTTTGGCAGTGTACATTGGCAGTTGTGGTCAGCCTGCTTTTCATAAGCATGACTGGTTGGTTGTAGGTGGCACTTGGCTGGTGGGTGAGAAAACCCAGCTTCCCATTCGGTATCTGGGAATTCGTCCACCCAGGTCCCCTGGACTCCCCCTTCCCCCATGAGAAAAATCTTTTCCTGTACTACTCAAGTACAACACAGCAGAAGGGATCTGAGTGGTTCTCCCTGTCATTCAGAACAAGTCACATGGTTTTCACCACACCCTAAGTGTCAGCCAATGATAAATAATACATCTTCAAAGTAATGTCTGACCTTGGGCTAAGACAATACCTTGGAGCATACTAACTCTACCAGTTCCAGCAAGACTGTCCCCTAAATGCTGGAACAAAGAGACTGATGGCTGAGTAAGTCAAGGAAAATCATAGGAAAAAGAAAGTCAAGATATAGGTAGCAGCACCTTTCCATACCCGCCTGAATGTTTAAGGAGACTTTTACCCCTTATTCCTTTCGAATGCAAAGTTCATCAGCTGTAAGAAGTAAACAGTTTCTAAATTAAACAGTCCCCCAAGAAAACTAGCAACATATAAAACAAAATAGCCCAGGAAGCAGTTTGAAGGGCAAGCTGTAGAACCAATTCTGATAGCTGGTCCAAGTTCTTGATACTGATTTGAGACACCATACAGCAGAGGAGGGGCAGCTCTCTCATTGTCTGATGAAGAACTAAGCATCATCTGTAACCAGTCCAAATGAATTTTTGAAGGAGGAACCTTCTTCTTTGGTACCACCTCAGGTGTACTCTTGGTTCGCAAAAGTTGCAGGGAAGCAGAAAAATTGGTAGATTGCCTTGCCCTTGAGTGCAAATTCTGGGACTATAATTGCTATAACCATTGAGGCCAATTAAAATAATACTGTAACATGCAGGAGTGAAGCATCAGATTCCCAGATTTAGAACAGTAGCAGCCATGCCCCTCACTGGAAGGGATCATCCATCCACATTAGTTAAGGCCTTCGGTTTGTTGTTGTCATCAGGATAAAACAATGCATTCCCAACACCTGGGAGTCACCACTCCAAATTAACCCATGGTCCACATCTAGACATGGAATGTTGAGAACCAGGCAGGCCAGGCCATACACATGGGACTGGCCTCTGGTCATCTCGCTTGAAAAGGCTTCTCTTTTGGCAGCATGACTAGGAACTTTTCAGTGTGTTCTGGGTTAAGTCCTCATTCCTGAGTGAAGTAGCCAGAGAGTGACCAGGTTCCATAAGCCCCCAGTCTGGGAGTCAGGGTCAGTTCTCTCCATGATCTTCTTCAACCCAGGCCACAATTTTCCCTTCCCATCCAGGAATAACATCATCATCATGAAAAACCTAGAAAATGGAAGTGAGAAATGAGAAAGGCTGGGATCTTGCCAAGATGAATTTGTCAATATGAGAGAGGATGTGAAAGAAAACTTCAAATTTAAAAATTGCGTAGCACTCAAGTTCTATATTCCTTCTTACACTGACTTGCTGTATAGCTCTGGATTTTTAAAAAAGCACTGCTCTTTCTTTTTTTTAAAGGCAATGTGTGGAATTAAGTTTTTACTCACAGGACACTACAAGACAGGAAATTCCACACAAAAACATAAGAACTCTGTTGAGGACAGAGGTTTCATATAGTATGTAAACAGTTCAAATTGGTCAAGTATGCTTTAGTGCTACCTTAGAAGTCACATTTTTTAAAAAGAACTTAGTAGAGAAACACTAGGACAAAATTATACCAAGAGCAAGGCAAGTAAGACTTGATGGTTTTGACTGTAAAATCTAAAAGTTAAAGGTCTCAGGTGTGCCATCTTGAATCTGGAAGGTATAACCATCAAAGGTAGATTGTGGTACAATGTTTCAACCTTCCTCTGTGCAGAAATACTTTTCAATTAAGCTTGAGGAAGCCTTATATACCAGTTAATTTTCATGGAACCAGACTGTTCTATTTAGTCCTCTACATTCTTCAATTGCAACACACAGCTTTTCAATTTCACTTAGTTTTTCATCTTACTGACAAAATAATTCCTGCCATTTCCTCTCTCACAGGAAACTATAAGGATTAATTAAAGTACTGTTCAGAAAATGCAGCCATAAAAGCATAAAGTAAAAGAGGGAGGTGAAGAGTAAAGGTCTGGTTATGTAGTGGAATAAGGAAAGGAGGCCAATCTTAACAAGTTTCTTGGAACTAGCCTTTTTTGTTTCATCACAAACTCTGTTAAGAGAAGAGGGAAGGGGTGGCTAGGTGGTCCAGTGAGTACAGCACCGGCCCTGGAGTCAGGAGGACCTGAGTTCAAATCCGGCCTCAGACACTTAACACTTACTAGCTGTATGACCTTGGGCAAGGAAAAAAAGCAAATTCAGAACCACCATGGTAGAAAATCTTTGCCTTTGGAAACTATGGGTTTTTCTTTTTTCAGCCTTAAAACCTGGTGAGAATTCTTGCAATGCACCCATGACCTAGAATTTGCTTCCAGAAAAGCAAAAGGTCTGTGGTTTCATCTTTGCAGGTTGAAACGAGTGCTATTCTAGGAGGAATGATAAACTGTGACACTACTGAAGGACCTAGAAGGAAGAACCATTCTCTCTGATCTCCCTTAAGTGTTCTTCAAGTACACTATTTGAGAAATACTACACCATTCATATAAGATACTCATTACTCCCAAAGCATGAGGTTCAGGCTCAAGACCAAATCTGTTTGCTTATTTTGAAAAGTGAAAGATGATATATGGCTTTTATTTTGGCTTGGCTGGTCACATATATAGGAGCCTGATATACAGGCTTAGCAAAGCTAATTGCTAAGTTCCCGAATTAGAGAAAGCTAGCAATTCCTTGACCTATCCCATAACCTTCTGGTTCTGGGGATACTAAATCATAGTCCAAGTATGCTCTGAGCAATTTCTTTGATCAGATTCTGAGCTTTGGCCAAATTGAAACTTCAGTGAACTCAAGTACTAGCTCTGAAGAACAAAAGAGGCTGGAAGAAAGGCCCCGTCTCTTGATTATGGATGACATTATATAGAAGCTTCTGTACCTCCTCTTTGACAGTGCCAAACTCAGGATCCAGGGCTTTGAAGTGGTATCGGTGGTTCCCTTCCCGGTCGATAGCTGCTTTAAAATCCTTCAGAGTCACCTCCCCCAACCTGCAACACAGGAGTTAAAGAGAACACTAAAATAACCTGTTACTCAATGGAGTGCAAAGGGAGGATGTCAACTTTAAACAAAAGCTCCTGCCAAGGCCCCTACAGGCAAGAATAGCATGGTCTAAATGGCTCACTGACCCTGATAACCCAGATGATTAGAAAACAGTAGATATTGGGAAACCCATTGAGTAAGAAGAATGAGATCTATACTACACATGCTATGAACTCAGAATTCTAAAAGGGCCTGTTTGCCTCATCAACAGGCGAATGTCCAGGGTTTTTTCTCTGGGAATGATGCTCCGGGCACTCAGTGAGTGACCTCAGAAAGCAAGCACAAAATGGCCTTATCTGCCAACAGAATCCTAATTCCCTGGGCTGGTAGCAAGCACCCTGCATAACCAACCTCTCTATCCTTGTATTTCAAGGAAGATTTGTTGCTAGCAGAGCTCAGAAAGAACTTTCTGGAGAAAAACAAATTCTACAGCTTTTCTTAGTAGATGGTATAAGGCTTTTGGTTTTGTTTTGTTTTCTAACAACCTATATTTACTCTGTAGAGAAAGTGTGGCATAATGGATACTGCTGGGCTTATTAATCAGGACATCTTGGGTTCAGTCCCCACTCTGACATTTGGTATGTCACTTAAGCTCTGTGTGCTTCAAAGACTTATCTACTGAGTTAGGGACAAGCTGTGATCTGCACCAGTAGAAGAGTGTTTTTCCATAAGACCACCTGCCTAAAGAGGAATAAATTAACTGGGATGCTTGGAAGGTTGGGAAATAAATGCTTAAGGCTGACTAGTAGTAGCTACTAACTAGAACAATGGCAAAGGCAACTAAGCAAATCCCCTGCAGTTCTAGTCTGCAGTCTGCACTCCAGCACTGGAACTCCATCAAGCCCATTGAGAACTTGCTCTTCCAATCTTAGAGCATGTTCACAGAGCTGTCAGGGTTGGCAGGGTCACAGTACAAGGGAAGCACCTATATGAGGCCAGCGGTGACAAAATGGACCTGGGAAGCATGTCCTGTGGTTTCTATGGACCCTGTCATGGATATCACATGTATGAACTTTCACCTGGGAAACAGTCAGTCAGTCAAAATGCATTTACTTGGTGTCTACTGAGCACCAGGCACTGTGCTATGCCCTGGGAATGCAAATAAAGGCAAAACCAAACCAAAAAACCCAGTCTCTGCTCTCAAGGAACTCAGCCTAATTAATGGGGGAAACAACAGACAAACAACTATGTACAGACAAGCTACAGACAGGATAGACTGGATATGATCAACAGAGGGAAGGTACTGGCATTAGGGGAGATCAGGAAAGACTTTTCACAGAAGGAGGGATTTTCTCTGGGACTTGAAGATGAGGAAGGAGAGAATTCTAGGCGAGGGGGACACCTAGTAAAAATGCCCGGAGAACAGGACGATCAGTGTCACTGTATTTTAATGACGATGGTGATGATGAGGGGTGGGAGGTGGAATAAGGCATAAGAAGGCTCAAAAAGCAGGAAGGGCTCTGAACACCAAGCAGACAGTTTTATATTTGATCCTGAAGGTGATAGGGAGCCACTGGAATCTGTTGAATGGCAGTGGGGTGAAGACAGGTCAAGGCATTCATCCCTGTGTTTTAAGAAGATCACTTTGATAGCTGAGCATAGTATGGATTGGAGTAGGGAGAGATGCTGGGCAGGGAGACCAACCAGCACATGATTATTAAATAGTCCGGGCATGAGGTGATGAGGACCTGTACCAGGTGAGGGCAATGTCAGAGGAGAGAAGCAGGGAAGGTTACTCTGTCAGTTACTCTTCTTGTTGCCCAAAGCCTTACAAAATGTTTCAACACTCTCTAGTCACCAACATCATCCCCAGCTCAGGTCAATCCTGCAGAGTGGTCTGATAGAATCATAGACCTGGAAGGACTCTTAGCACCCATCCAATACAGACTCCTCATTTTATATATGGAGAAATCAGGTTCCAGTGAGAGTAACTTCTGTGCCCAGGGCCAGCTAACAGTCTTTCCATAATACCCTGTTGTCTTTCAGTTGTCTCCATCATCATCATCATTATCATTCCTCAATGAGGATTTTTTGGAATAGCAACAACAAAAAAATCAAACAGAAAATCATTTTAAATTGTCCATCAAATCTGTATATTTGAGCACAATTGATAAAGCTGGGGTTAGGTAATACTAATTCCACCTCCCTTTGTCACCTATGGCTGTCTATCAAACCCTACCAGGCTCCTGTCCTCAACCCACTCAAGCCAATTGTGACCCATGGTTCTCAAGTAATTCTCAAGTTACCAGATGGGTCAAGATGACTGTCATGGAAATATCTGGTTCTGTTGTCCTTTCCTTTCTTATAAGGATGCAGTACCTTCAATATCTCACCTCTTTGGTATGTTGACCATGAAGGGAGTAAGTGAACGGTCAGTAAAATAAAGCACTTTAGTGCAAGCATTGTTGTTGATGGTTGGAGAACTCTGTGAATGAGGCAGCTCTGCAAAAAGAGAGATTATCATGTGGTTAGGACACCAGCTTTACTCTTTACCCTTGTGCTGATTCCGCCTTTGTCATCCACGTGTCCAGGCATCTGCCAGGTTGTGCCACAGCTCCCTTGCACCTATTAATACACCATATGCATAGGGAGTGATCCACAGGAACTCAACAGTGGGGCCATGAGGAAAAAAGATGCCTTAGACATGGACTCTGCCCCCAAGAGCCCCAGATCCATTCACAGCAGTGCTGCCAGGGGTCAAGGTTTTTGATAAGAAACAAACACAGTCAAGTTTCAAACAAAAGCGTAGGTATACAACAGGAGGTGCTTTCAGATTCTCAGTGGGGAGATGGGCAGTAAAATACGATTTTGCTATCCTTATGTCATTCAGAAGAGGGTATGCCTTGGAACAACAAAGACTTCTGGGAACCCTGGTCCTCAAAAGACAAAGAATTCCCATCTGAAAGATAGGGCCTTCCCTCCCCCAAGCCATAGGAGTTCTGAAGCATATGTATTAGAGCTCCCTATCTGTCTTACCTTTCTCTCTTGTATTTGCCCAAAGATTGTGAATGGCAGATAGCTATATCTAGCTGTAACTTTCATAGAAAGGCTACTCTGACACCCCTGAAAAACCGTTATTCCAGAAACCCAAAATTAGTCACAGAAATTTTTGTTAGAGCTGACAATTCTCCTGAAGTTCTTAGAGAACACTTTCCTCTTAAATTACTCTGGACATTTAATCCTGAACAAATGGGCTAATTGTTTTGTGAAGGAAGTAGGTCAGATGGACCACGGGGAGAAATAGGGTAGGGAGATGGAGAGCAGGCAAGGGTGTCTTATATGGAGATCAAAGAATCACAGAATTTCAGAGTGAAAGGTGTCTAATCCATACTGCAAACACATCTAACAATACATCCTTGGCTTTAAGTACAGAGTGAAAGAAACTACTACCTCCTGAAGCTGGTCTATTCTTCTTTGGGAATGTGCCATTCCCTTTCTGCAGAGTTATTACCTTAAATTAACTGGCAATCGATACTTTAAAAATCACTAAAATTGCCTGCATGATACTCCTTTGAGAAATATTAATTATTTATTTTTTGGGGGGGAGGGCAGTTGGGGTTAAGTGACTTGCCCAAGGTCACACGGCTAGTTTTTTGTGTTAAGTGTCTGAGGCCGGATTTGAACTCAAGTACTCCTGACTCCAGGGCCGGTGCTCTATTCACTGCGCCACCTAGCCGCCCCTGAGAAATATTAATTATAAGCATGAAAGTACTATCAACAACTCTTCCCTATTATGACTAATAGACCATTTGTAGTTTTAGTAGAGAACTCAGCTTACAGGATTTAGGAAGTTGCGTATATTTTAATCTGTTGTATTACATATGCATATCTGTACATCTCTATGTACATACATATATATATATGCATGTACATATACATTATGTATGTATATAACAAGATACAGATATCTTGCTCAATCTCTCTCTCTCATTCCCCTCATCTTCATCATCTACCCTTCTGCTTAGTCTTCTAAAGATGACCAAATTTCCAAAGGCTTAGTCCAGTCTACATCATCAATTCCTCACTAAACTGGGGAAAGTGCTAAAGATAAAACAAGTGGAACGATCAGTCTAAGGAAGGCTGAAACAAACATTTAGAAACAAAAATTAGAAGCAAAAAAGATCAATTTAGGCCTTAAAATTTCCATGTCTGTTTACAAAACACTTTATACCACTGTGACCAGGAATCAAACTGAAGTTTTATGAAGATAATTACTCTTTAGGGAAATAAATGGAATACTTGGGGTCAAAGATTTGGGTAAATACTAATAGGCTTATAGGTCTGTTTGGCATATTTCATTATGAATGTTTTCTATTTGTTTTGTAGAAAATTTCTTTCTTTATTTAAACTTCTAATTCTTTTGAAAACCTTACATTTTAACTTTTGATGACTTAATTATTAATGGGTTTGTCAGTATAAATTTTATATGCATCAAGTTTAGCATTTTATCTGGTAACATTCTATATTTTTATTACTATTAAAGTTAAATAAATGCTTGACTTTCTTGGTGTCCTGGACTCCTTTGGCAGTATGCAGAAGTCTAATATTACAATACTGAAAGAAATGCTAAATTTAAGTAAGAGTTTAATGAAAAATAAAGATGTGATTTTTTTCCCCAACTAAATTTACTGACACCCTGAAATCTATCCTTGGACTTCTAAGGATTAAGAACCTCTGATCTAGAGGGAACTAGACAGAGTGCTAAGGGTGAGCAGGTGTGAAAACCAGGAAGCAAAACAGAAAACAAAATGGAAAACACACAATAACTGGGGTATACTTTCAGAAATCTCTATAAGAACAAAGGGAAAAAATGCAATAAATGACCAAGGACAAAGTAGTTTACTGTCACTGACAGGAGAAACAAGTATTTCATAATCTTTGCCACTAGATGGTGCAAGCATTTTGTACCTCTAAATGATGTTACCTTTCTTCCATCCTATCCCGCCCCCCACTTGTTCTGTTCTCTATTTTGACCCTGTCCCTTTACAAAAGTGTGTGCTTCTAACTACCCTCCCCCTAACCTGTCCTCTCCTCTATCATCCCCCCCATCCCCATTCCCCCTACTCTCCTATAGGGTAAGATACCCAATTTAGTGTGTATGTCATTCCCTCCCTGAGCCAAATTCAATGAGAGTAAGGTTGACCCATTCCCTTTTTCCTTCCTGTTCTTCCCCAAATACAATACAAATACACAAATGATGTATATGTGCATATGAATTACATATGTGAGTGTGTGTATATATGTGTACAGGTATACATAGACAGAGGGCACAGGATCAATTGAATAGGAAGGGATGATATTTAAAAGGTGAAATTGAGAGGTGAGAGAGGAATAGAATGAGAGGAGACAGGAAGAGACAGAATGGGGTGAATCATCTCATATAGAAGAGGCAAGGGATAACTGTTACAATAGAGGGGAAGAACAGGAAGGAAAAAGGGAATGGGTCAACCTTACTCTCATTGAATTTGGCTC
>CM053596.1:106483505-106520898 GCA_028646575.1 Pseudocheirus occidentalis
ATTCTCATTTCTCTTCCCAGTTTTTCCTCCACTTCTCTTATTTGTTTTTCAAAGTCCTTGTTAAGTTGATCTATAGCTTGTAGGCAATCTTCATATTTCTTGGAAGCATTTGGTGTGGGAGTTCTGACTGTGTTGTCTTCCTCCTGTGCCATGCTTTGATCCTCTTTGTCCCCCCAAAAGGATTCTAGAGTTTTATTGCTGTTCTTATTTTGCTTCCTTTTCCTCATGTTGGCCAGTCAATTAATTGCTTGATTTTTTTTTTAGCTCTGTGGAACTCTGATTCCAGAGGGGAAAGCTCTGTCCCAAATCGCTGGGGTTTTCATAGCTGCTGGAGCTATTAGGGGGGCACTGCAGCCCCCACCAGCTTTGGCTTGCTGAAAGCACACCCCAGGACCACCACCCAAGACCACCATCTGGATCCAGGCCGCTCAACACAAGAGCCCTTGGCCATGATCAATCGTCTGAGCCCCCCCTACAATTGGCAGGCCTGGAGCTCTGAAGCAGCCCAGTGGAGGCAGTTACTGGTTGCAGCAGATCCTGCTGCTTCCCACTGCTTCCTTGACCTGGGGACAGTTTGGCCCAACTGCTTTTCCTTCCCAAATTTAGCTTGAAAGCTTGAATTCCACTGACCTTTCTCTAAGCCTTATTTTTCCTGGCTTGATAAATGTGGAGATTGCTCCAGGTGCTGCAGATCTGCTCTCAGGTAGACTCAAGCTGTGGCTTGGCTCCTCCCGACAACCCTCGGGCCTGGCCACAGTTTTGGTGTCGAGCTGGGCTGGCCTCGGCTCCCAGCCTGCCGCGATGAGCCCCTCCAGCCGAGCTGCCTTCAGCGAGAGATGTGTTTTCTGTATTTTTGTGAATTTGGGAGCCCTAAAATTTGTTTAGAGTCGTATTTTATGGATATTTAGGGTGGCTGTGTAGGAGCTGTGAAGCTTTGCTGCTTCTACACTGCCATCTTGGCCTATACACTCTTAAATTATTGAGGACTTCAAAGAATTTATGTTTATGCAAGTTGTGTCTATTAACATTTACCATGTTAGAAATTAAAATAGATATTTTAAAATATATATTCATTTAAAATAATAAACCCATTATAAAGTAACATTTTTATGAGAAAATTAATTTTCAAGGCAAAAAAAATAGTGGAAAGAGTGTATTGTTTTATATATTTTTGTAGCTCTCTTTAGTATCTGATTTTTAAAAAGACAGATTGATTTCCGTATTTGTTTCTGCATTCCATCTATTGAAATATGTTGATGTTCCCACAATGACCTAACTTCCCAATTCCTCGGTCTCTTCAGCTCCCCCTACCTACTTTTCCATTCTATATCAGTTATACATAGGAATAGTCATGCCCTTGAACTTGCCATTGCCCATAAATTCCCATTTCCATGGTCAAGAACTCTGAGTTTCCTTTTTTCTTTCATAGTCTTTTCTCTTTCCATCTTTCTGTGTGCTTTACTCCTCTTAAACCTACTTTTATATCCTCACCTTTATTTGTTCATAGTTCTTTATCTTTCCACTTCTTAATGCCTTATTCCCCTGAAACCCACTCTTGATCTTCATCATACTCTTCAATACTTCCATCTTCAATAGTATCCTAGACCATCATCCCAACTCTGACTACACCATCCACCCTTCTTGAATCCCAACTCTTTTATGAATCAGTTCAACTCTGTACTACCCTTTTCTCTTAAGATCCCTTTTCCTTTGTCCTTTTGCTGACTATGCCTCATCAAACCCCGGCCTTAGATTACTCCTGTCATCTACCTCTTTTGTTCCTTTTTATGTGTTGCTGAATGGAACTGGAGAAAATTATGAAACCATGCTAACTTGGTCAACAAAATATTTATTCTAGCTAATATTAACTGAGCTCTCATTGCAAGTAGATAATTCTCCCCAAATGATTTTCTGTCCCACTTATTACAGCAACTGTTCCAAACTGTTTTTTCTCAAGCCTCCAAGTCATTCCCTTCTCCTATCCTCTCTGCTGAAGGCCTCACATCATGCTTCACTACAAAAATTTTGGCCACTCACTGAGAGTGCCCTCCCCCCTCCTCATCTCACATCTCTCTGATCATATACTCCACTATCTTTGCCTTCATTCTAATCTCTGATGATGAAATGGCTTTCATGTGCCAAGGACAGTTTGTACCATAAATCCCATCCCTTCATATCTATTCTAGTAGCTTGTCCCCAATAACATCGTCATTCTCTAATCTTCTGACTCCTTCCCTACTGCTTACAAACAGAATGAAGTCTCCCCGATGATAATATAGTGAGTAAACTCGATCTCCCAGAACTTGGCTGGCTATATCTCCCCCTTGGAGTTTTGTGGTACCTGAGGGGTCATAGGATGTCTCTCTTCTTCACTGCCAATGGTTTCAGCCCCCATAGGCTGTGTTTCTCCTCCCCTGCCCACTGTTAGATGCCAGTGAAAACACCCCAGTTCCATTTATCCATTTGATATCAACTACCTTTTACAAAGGGACATTTGCCCTTTGTAAATACTTTGTAAAACATTAGTTCCCCGAAGTACATGACTATATTTGATATGACTTCCAGATAAATCCTCAATTTAGCTACCACTTTCCTGGCTTCCAAAAGTCACTCCTTTTCAGGGCCTCAGGAGCTGGCTGAGCTAAAGCCTCGGCCGAGTAAAACCCAGCCTAGACTCCAACTCTCAGATTCCTCTGACTTTTTCTTTTCTTTTTGGATACTCAAAAGACTAAAGAATCCACTCCTTTCACCTAGAACAACAAAAAAAGAATAAACACAGAGAACAAGGGCTGAAGCCCTTCCACAGGGCCCCAGGGCCCCAGAGGGAAGTCAGGTCCCTAAGAGACTTACAGCAGTGTGAGTGAGCACAGGTCAAGACAGAATGGACAAAAGGAGAGGCTAATGCTGACAGGTCTTTTGGAGATGTCTCATGATCATAGCATCAGTGGCATCAAATCTAAATATGAGCTGAGGCTAGGGATTAATGTCAAGGGTTCCTCCTGAAAAAAGAACTTTAAAATCATGGAGTCAAGAGGAAGATTATAGAAAGGATGGAACTACTGCTCAGGATGGATGGGACAATAATAACAGAGAGAAAAATTTTATAAGAATATAGTTGAGAGTTCATGACAACCAAAATATGATACAAAACTAAGGTTTGTGGGGTGGATGGGGGGATGTTACTAAGCAACATAGTAAAGGCTTGCTTTACCTAGCTTCAATTGCAAGTAAGTCAAAACAGATCTTGGGAGCAAGGCATATCCCTAGACCCTAACTCCTTTTAACTCCTATGGAATATTTTTTAAGCTTAGTTCCTAAAATGGGTTTTAGGGAAACAGGTTCAAAATCCAGGATTAAATGGAAATTACAAGCAATTTTTCCAACCCTAAGCCAGTTAGATATCTAGGACCCCAGGCCCCAAGTCAACACAGGCAAAGGCAGTCAAAAGATTAGCCAAGACAGTTTTTATTAGATCTCTCCTTGAATATCGTGGTTCATAGCTTCAGCTCTGCACTAAAAGAGCATTAACCTGTCCCTTTAAAGGAGGCTCTTTATAACTATGGGACCTTAGTACATTGGAACAAAGAACTGTAGATGATCCTAAAGAACTGAAATCCAGCAGGTGGTAGCAGAGAGCAATTTAGGGACAGAACCAGTGGAAATGCCCAGCAGAGACTAAGGAAGATACCATGCGGAGACAGCATAATAGCCAGCAGAGAGTGGTGCCATGACACCAAGCGGAAAGCAGACGGCATCGCCCTGACCTCACCAGAGGAAAGAAGCAGGTATGTCTTATCAAAGGGATGTTATGCTTGCCACACATGTCCCCAGGCCTCATGGGTTCTGGACCATGCATCATATACATGGGCCCCGACTACACAAGTTTATCGTATATGTCTTTTCACCTATGTTCTGTGGCTATATATATTCCCTATGTGTTTGTCTTCTTTGTGTGATACCTTATCATGGTGTTGTCTTTGTACATTCCCTTTCCCTATTGATTGTATGGTGGGTAGCTTGTGGGAAACTATACACCATATATACATGGTAGGGGTCTTTTCTTGTCACTTTATTTGCTAGGCTATTTGATTAAATGCATTTTGTTTTGCATTTATTTGTCCTCAGGTTGACTGGTAGAAGGAAATTTTTATCAATTGGGGATTGTGAGCTATGGTTTTGAATACCACAGAATGCCTCAAACCTGGAAGAATTTTTCTCAAGTCCACATATGAAGGAGTGCCCCAGGTGCTACATTTTACATGTTTACTCTCTCAAGGAAGACGACCCTCACACTGGGAATAATAGAACAAAAATTGTTCATAGGAAACTAAAATCCAAGATAAGAGAGGAGATACAGAGCATTTAGCTATACTCAATGAGTCTGGATCATCAGGTCTGAATGAAGTACATCCCAACATACTGAAAAAACTAGCAAATGTGATACCTGTGTTAATGATCTCTGAAAAACTTTTAATGAGATTACTTCTACAGATATGAAGTCAGATTACCAGGGTGAGTAATCTGTGACTGCCACAATTAATTCCATAATGTCTAGTTTGTATATGATACTTCATATAGAGTATATACAAAATATGTTTGCTATTTAGGATTTTTATAACTGTAAATGCCATCCTTCTTTCATGAAAGCAAATTAGTAAACAAATTAACATTGTGTGCTAGAAAATATTCGTATGAACACTTATATGTAGCTATCTTAATACTAAAACTCTTTCTGCTTGATATTAGAATCCTTGTGAATTAGAAGCTTTCCTCCCCATTCTTCCTAGAATTTAAGATAGCATTCATAAATATAATGTCAAGTTAAAGCTGTAAACATCTCTATCAGAGGATCTGTGTCCTTTCACTTGAGAAGATGGTCTAAAGCTAATCTCCCAATAATAGCTAAGCAATTTAGAGATAGAGTGAACTTCTCTAGACGACTGTGCCTATACAAATTATTTATTATTCTGTACAATTATCTAGTTTTCCTTGTTTCTGAGTATTTCTAGCCCAACATTCCTAAATTAGATGAAGTCTCCCTTGTCTCCAAAAATTATGAGTTCATAAAGAAATATTCACTTGAGCCCCTCTGGCTCCATAGCCATTAGAATCACAGGAAATTTCACATTCCCTTGTTAATAGACATTGAGTGGAAATAAGGGGAATGAGTGTTCCAATCTTATGGTCCATATCCCATTTAATTCATTGCTCAAAAAGACCCCCAAACTGGAAGTGAGTGAGGAAGTAACAGATACCACCTTTCTTCTCTACTAAGGTCCCTAGAAAGCAAGGAAAACTGATGAGCACATACATGCCCAAGGTCTAGTCCTGTAACCATTTCTTAAGCACCTAACATGTGCTAGTCCCAATGCTAAATACTGGGGATCTAATCAATAAAAAGAAAGGCAGTCTCTGCCCTTAAGACATTTACACTCTAATAGGAACAGACTTACATACAAAAGGAGTTAGGAAAGGGGGTAAGGTGGTGGGGTGGAGACCAATAGTACCTGACACCAGGGCATCTTGTTCTATGTAGCTGAAACCATGAAGAGCAACAGATGCAGAATGGAGTAAGCCCAAAAGTCCAGTTTCTGCTCTCTCTCTATAAAAGAAAGCATTGGGAGGAGTTTGGTACTATACCTTCCTGCCCTTCAGTCAGAGGGGAGAAGAAGCTGAGGAAGGCATTGTGGGTCAAGGCTTGAGTTTCACAGTGAAGATGTCAGAGGTGGGTCCTTTTCTATATAAAAAGAGGAAGCTGGGAAGCCAATTTTGGAGCCACTACGCTGTCACGATCACCATGTCCACCATCACTTGCACAAATTGCAAGTGAATACAGAATTGGAGATTTACAGAACCCCACTTTCTCATCTTTCTAAGACCTCCATGAATTGTAAAGAATGTTTTTAAAAATAAAAACTCATATATAGAAAGGTTTGGGGTATGTTCTTTCTCTGCCTTTTCTTCCTTGAATTAAATGTTTGATTTACTATAAAATCATTCATTTGAAGAGATATTTGCCAGCAAGTATAGGAATTCAAATAGGTAGGGATAATCTGATCAATTCTCTTTTTTTGTTTTATGGAAAAATTCTGTGGACCTAGAAAAATAACACTAATACAACAGGCAAAAGTTGCAATTCTTATAAAAGGAAAGAAGGTATGGGTCTGAGATTAAGGACAGGCACTGAATGTTTGTAAAATACTATATGTTTGTGAAAAATTAAAGTTGAACATCATCTAAAGCACATTGGAAAAGTATATGGTAGACATGAATACAATGCATGATATTACCAACAAAGAACTGCATAGGAGAAATTGAATAAAGGATATAGTTAAAAATTGGTTTGACCAGAAAAGAAGGTGGTCAGTCATGTAGAAAGAGCAAGGGATAATCAAAGAATAGACCTCATGCCGCACTGGTAATCCATGCAATTTTAGGAGATTTAGAGGAAGGCTTAAGCATTCTGGGTGGATCCCCTGTGGCAAATGTATGGGAGGAGATGAATCAGAACTGAACCAGATGAGAGGTCACAGGTGAATCAGAGGAGTTAAGTTCATATCCCACCTAAAATTAATCAGATACTACCTATTTGTCATTGGGCAGGTCACTGATGGTCCTTGATCTCAGTTTCTTCATGTGTATGTAACCTGGCTTTTGAGCTTGCCTAATTTGTCTGATACAGAGCCCACTGTTCCCCTCCCACATGGGTGGGACAGCCTCCTTTGATTGACTGGCCAGGTCTTTAAAACTGGTAAGAATGACAGGCAAGGCTGAGCACCCACCATCTTTTCAGAACTGAATGGGCTCCAAGAAATGGAGCTGGAGGTATTTGTTTCTGCTTTGTGCAATTTATCCTCAATTTCAGGTGCTGGAGGTGATCCTCATCAAACTGACCTGTGAGCCAGGACTGTAGGCAGGATGGTGCAGCAACTAGCCATCTCAACATGGAAACCCTGAGAAGCAAGTTTACCCTGGGACTCTAATCCCAGGGCATTTCTGCACTTGGAAATGGAACTATATGGGAATCTCGATAAATTAAGAACCTAATCCACTTCTACCGTCCAAAGACTGAGGTGGTCGAAGGGAGGGAGGAATATGTCCAAATACTTGTGGGTTTTTTTTTGAAGTAAATATTCCTCTTTGTAAAACCTCCACTGTGTTACATGTAAAATGAAAGTGTTAGAAGAGATGACTTCTGCGGTCTTTTATTTCTCTTCATCCAATTCTATGAGCTGCAATCTGCACATTTCTCAGAGTACCCACACTGATGAGACCACGGTTCTCTCAGAGTGTCTGAGTATGGGCAGGTGGACTCGACTTCAGTTCCTCGCAAAATTCTAGAATGTATAATGAAAGAAAGTTTGTCAATAAAAAAAGAGTGATGTACATGACAAATTAATCATATATTTAAAAGGAATAGTCAGTTGTACATAATAGATTTATAGTTTCGTGTGCAATCATCTTTTTATTATTCTACTATCTTATGGAAATGCTTGTTTTATTTCATCAATTAAAAATAAAACAAATACAATTTTTAAAACAAAAGAGACTTTGTCAAATCAACAAGCTTTTATTAAACACTTACTATGTGTCAGGCATTGTGCTAAGTACTGGGGATAAAAAGAAAGGCAAAAATCAGCCTCTGCCTTCAAGGAACCCACAATCTAATGGAGTAAATAGCAGACCAACAACCATGTACATGCAAGATGTACGCAGAGCAGAGAGAAGGTCTTCTCAAAGGGAAGGCAGTAGCCCTGGTGAATAGGAAGGACTGGAAAAGGTCTTTAATTGATGTAGGATCTGAGCTGAGATTTGAAGCATTCCAGGGAGGCTAGAAAATGGCACCAAGGAAGAACATTCCAGGTATGAGAGACAACCAGTGAAAAGGCACTGTAGTGGGAGGATTGAATCATATGTAAGGGACAACAGGAAGGCCAATGTCACTTGGTCATAGAGTAAGTGGAGGATAGTAAAATGTAAAAAGAATAGAAAGATAGAAAGGTGGTCAGATTGTGACAGGCTTTAAAAGCAAATCAGAGGATTTTATGTCAGATCCAGAAAGTAATAGCTTGCCACTTAACTTTATATTTCTTCTATGAAGACTTCCTTATCTTTCCTGTTGATATTGCTCCCCCCTCCTAAAAATTACTTATCTTTGTACATGTGTTTTTTAGTTTTTAATTTAACTTTATTTTTTCAATTAACAAAAATCTATTTGATTTTCTTCCTACCTCTTCCCTCTAAAAAAAAAAGGGGGGGGGTGGCTAGGTGATGCAGTGAATAGAGACCGGCCCTGGAGTCAGGAAGACCTGAGTTCAAATCTGGCCTCCAACACTTAAGACTTACTAGCTGTGTGATCTTGGGCAAGTCACTTAACCCCAATTGTTCTTCTTTCCCCCCTCCAAAAAAAATAAGCAAACAAAAAAGCATAAGAAAAATGGAACACCTGTAACAAAAATTTGTAGTCAGATGAGATGGATTTCTGAATTGTCCATGTCCAAAAAACATATGTCTTGGTCTCACCCTGAGTCCATCACTCTTCATCAGGAGGTAGGCAGCTTTGTTATCAGTCCTCTTGCTGTGTCTAAATTATATTCTCCCAGTAAAAGGGAGTTTCCTGAGATCAGGGGTGATTTCATTTTCCTTTGTATCTCCATTGCCTAGAACTGTAACTTATATATGTAGAAAGTGCTTAATCAATGTTTCTTGTTGGAAGAAAAAAAAGAGCACTGGTAGCTTCAGAGAGAGTTGAATGCAGGTAGAAGCCAGACTGCCAAGAGTGTAGACAGAAATGAGAAGAGAAGTAGAGGCACCAATAGAAGAGAAGTAGATGGCTTTCTCAAGGATTTCAGCCACAAAGACAGAAGAGATATAGGATGACAATGTAGATGAATAGATCAAGTAAGAGTTTTTTAAGGATGGAAGAAACGTAGGCTCGTTTGAGGTCAGCTGGGAAGCAGCCAATGGACAGGAAACATGGAAAATTAATAAAAGTTTGGGATATAATAGGGAAAAACCTGCTGGAGGAGATGGGATGGAGTAGAATCAAGGATACATACAGAGGGATTAGCCTTGATTGGGAGAAGAGCCATGTCTTTGTGTAAAACAGAGGCAAAGGAAGGAATGAGAGGAAGATATAAGAACACTGTGAAGCAAAGAGGAAGAAGGAGAAGCTGTTGGCAAATGGAGTCTTTTTTTTTCAGTGAAGTATGAGGTGAGGTTCTTGCCTAAGAGAGAGGGTCCCATGGGAGGCTTGAGAAGAGATGAAAAGGTTTGGAAAAGTTGCTATAGTAAGTGAGATAGTGAAATGATTAGGGAGAAATAAAAGCATTATCTTGATTCAGTAAAGGCCCCTTTCAAATTGTGTAACAAAAATTTGTAATGGATCCAGTTGGCACAGTTTCATGAAAACAATGATCATTAAGAATCAACATAGGTTTATCAGGAATAGCTCATTCCAGAATACCCTCCATTTTTTAAAAAAAATAAGGTTACTGTGCTGTTGAATGATAAATCAGGGAACCAATATAGATATAATTTACTAGATTTCAGAAAGGGATTTGACTCATTATATCCTTGTGGATAAAATGGAGAGCTGTGAGCTAGAGTTGTTGTTTGTTCTTTGTTCTCAGAGAGAACCAATGACATCATGAGGGTGATGTCTTAACTTAAGCATGGATTAGATTTAAGTGAGGCAGAGCTGTACAAAGTCATCAGCCTCACTCTCTTCCCTAGAGACGTTGAAGTTCAGTGGCAAGAGAAAATTCAAGATGACTGGTGGTGGTGTAGGATGCCATGGGTAACCTTAATCTTTCTAAATTAAAGTCTTTCCCAGATCTAAGTCTGTCTGAGGCAATACTCATTCACTAAGGGCTAATTAATATTAAAAAGGAGAAAAATGAGGCAAAAGATGGTTTAATTTACTATCACAAAAATATTGATGTTGTTGTTCATTCCTAGTTCTTGAAGAGGACCAATGACATCACAAGGGTGATGTCTTGACTTGAACATGAATTAGATTTAAGTGAGGTAGAGCTGCTTAAAGCTGTCAGCTTCACTTTCTCCTCCAGAGTCATTCATGTGGGCTAGAGTATACTTGATTAGGTGACTGGCACACTCATCATATTTGCATATCACATAAAACTAGAAAGATTACAGAGAGCTTTGGATGGCGAATAGAATCCAAAAAGATCTCAGCAGGCTGGAACAATGTGCTAAATCAAATAAGATGAAATTTAATAGGCATAAGTATAAAGTCCCAAAAAGTTCAGATGACAACATGCTGTACATGAAGCAAAGATCTAGGGGTCTTCATGGACCCCAACTTCAATATGAGTCAAAGTTATAACAGGAGCCAAAAATGTTAATGTCACGTTGGGTTGTATTAACAAAATATTTAGTGCAAAGAACATGATAGTCCTACTTTACTTTGCTCAGTTCAGACCACATCTGGAACATTCTTTTCAAATTTAGATACCACATCTTAGAAAAGAATTGGCAAATTGTAGCATGTCTAGAGCAGCAAAGCCTGGAAAATGAGAGACCATAAATACCATGCCTTGCAACGATGTGTTGACAGAACTGGGAATGTTTCTTCAAATTGGGAGACAGCTTAGATATGGCACAATAGCTATCTATCTTCAAGCTTTTTAATGTCTGTCTTGTGGAAAAGGGATTAGATTACCCAGGTTGTTTTCATCATGCTCCTAGAACGTCATCATTGGGGAGTAACACCATACTAAAAGACATGATCAGCCTTGGTACTCGCGTCTCATCAGTACTCTCTGACCCTCTGATTGGAGGGCAGAGACGGAAATTACTCAAGCTCCATTTAAGGACTGGGCCTAACACAGCCTTCTCCTTGTTTCCCACCCATCTACTCTCTTTTTGGATTTCTTTGTTTTTTTCTCTATGCTCCTGCCTCATTCCTTTCCCTTCCTCCAAAATTTTTCAACTTCCTTTTGTATGTTTTCTTACCCCTTTAGACTATAAGGTCTTAGAAGGCAAAGACTTTTAATTTTTCATGTTTGTATCTCCAGTGCTTAGCACAGTGCCTGGCACACAGTAAAGTGCTTAAGAAATGTTTATTGACTGCCTGATTTTTCTGGGGAGATATGCAAAAGGATTTATTCAGCTTCCACAATGTCTTTCTTGCCTTTGTCCTTCTGGTTCCTCTGTTTGTGGTTGGACTCTTTTATTCATAGTGTCTGGTAAGAGATCATTAATCTCTTTAATGACAACATGCTGTACATGAAGAAAAGATCTAGGGGTCTTCATGGACCCCAACTTCAATATGAGTCAAAGTTATAACAGGAGCCAAAAATGTTGATGAGAGAATATAAATGTGAACCAGAGAAATGGACCTTGGTCCTTGGCTTCTGCTTTTGTTCTTTTCTGTTCTAGTAAAGGAAGTAGAGTCTCTAATCTTGAAAGTTTCAAAAGGTCAGGAAAGTACCATGGCATCCTGCATTCCAGAGTTTATATTTGCAGTCATTACAGCATTGGTACCCAGTGGAGCAAGGAGTGACCTTTAGAAATGGCCTCTGGGACCCTGGTCCCGCTCAGTGATAGCTGAGACAAGGCTTCAGCCAATATTCATGTGGTATCTGGTTGTAAACTTGATTATATAGGAACTGAGCTAAAACTATACCCCAGAGATATTGGAAGAAATGTTTGTACTTTGTATTCTTGTAGTTTGTATGTTTATTCTTGCTACATTTTAAAAAGAAATATCTCTTTGTTAAAATTAATTAATGTTAACTGACTAATTGGAACTAGGGTACTACTCGCTGGCACCTACTAGTGGGGGAAACACAGCTGGTGAGGGCTGAAGCCGGTAGTAGTAGAAAGACACACAAATCCCTCAGGGTACCCTAGAACTCTGAGGGGCAGATATAGCAAACCTGGCTCTTGGATATAGGGTCAGAGAACACACTGACTCTGAAACTTTTACATCTCTTGTCCAGAGAAGCTTGGGATTTTGCCTCACAATTTCTTGGATCTTTTAGGTCCCATAAGTAATGTTCCAGGAAATGCTGCTCTATTAATAAAAGTATAGCCACTGTATTTGTACTTTGATATCATAGTCCTCAAATACTGCCTAAGGAAGTAGTAGCGGCACTAAAGAATAAAAAGAACAGATGGCCTAGCCCTAGACCAAGGACACATAAGGGGTCATGCTGATAATGAAGATCAATTTGAAGACACTGAAAAATCCATTCTCAAGATTTCTGTCTAAACGAGTTGGTCCCTAAAATTCTAGGACCTAATCATAGAAAAGTGGTCAATAGCAAAGTGTTAAGTTAATTATAAAAATTTGACAACAATAGATATTCCTTTTATAAGGTGTAATCCTTACATGAATTAGAAAGAGAACAATTCATAGGGCAAAGAATGTAGAAGGTTGACCTTGAAAAGTTGTTGTGGCAGATTTTGGAGGAGGAAAGGAACCAAGCTCATGACTACATGCATAGAAGATCTGGAAGACAACTGAAGTTGTATAATGGGAGACCAGGAGAAACCACATGGATCAAGGAAAGTGGAAATAAGGACAGAGGCAACTGCCACAAAGAAAAATGCCAGGTCTCTAGGACTGAGGCTGTTTGGGCCAACTGGGCACAAGGAGTCTCAGGGGAGTTGTGTTGCTGAACTCTCTAAAGATGTCAAGTCAGAAATCTTGCATCTCCTTTCGCCCCTTGAGTTTTCTCATAGAATACTGAAACTGTTTTCTCCATGCACAGGGAAAGTCTTCTCACCTTTCCTTGTTTTCAAAGGTTATTTTGTATTTTAAATAGCATTATCCAGAGGTCTTTGCTAGTCTTGAGTTACCTTTCAGAAATGCAGTTGGGAGGAGGCAGATGAGGGAAAAATATATTCAGAGAAGAGAAAGATATTTAACAATGAAATGTTTCACCAGAAGACTGCCTCTGGATGAGGACTTGAATTTGAAAAAAAAACAGATAATAACAGAACTTCTGATACACCTTCTCAGAACATAAAAGGGACATTTAAATTGTGAAACCCAATTAAACAAGTCATTAGTGGGGGAAGCCGGACAAATGTTGAACAATCTTACTCACTATTTGGCTCCACCATTGCTGTGTCTAAAAAGATGGTAGAATATTGAAGGCTTGCAAACACACACACACACACACACATACACACACACACACACACACTTTATTATTACTGAAAAAAGTTGATGAGAGAATATAAATAATTACTGGCTTATATGTCTACTTTTACATCTCTGCAAAATTTTTTTATGAAAATAATCTACTAATTTACTGAGGGCATGCTCAATGAAAATATGAGAAGGGAAAAGGCAAACTTTGACAAATGATGTTTTACAGCCAATCACATTGTTATAATCACTCAGTTGACTGAAAAAATGGAGATAAAATAAGATCCTATAATACATATTGTTTATTAACTATAAAAAATTTAGGATTGGGAGAGCAAAACGTTTCCTTAAATGCTCTCCTTGAATGAGGTATCTCCCATATATACATTAATATCATGCTGGATTATTCCTTGAAAGATATAACAACAAAGATAAATTTGTTCACTAACCTTATTTTTAATTTCTTTTTTTGAAATAGTATTTTATTTTACCCCAATTACATGTCAAGACAATTTTAGCATTCGGTTTTTTATGAGATTTTGCGTTTTACATTTTTTCTTCCTCCCTCCCCTCAAGTAGGCAACTTGATATAGGTTATATATGTACTATCATATAAAGCTTATTTCCATATTAGTCACAGTTTTGAAAGAAGAAATAGATCAAAGGAAAAAAATATCAAAAAGAATAAAGTGAAAAAAAGTATACCTTGATCTACATTGAAAGTCCATCAGTTCTCTATCTGGATGTGGATAGTATTTTCCTTTGTGAGTCCTTTCTATTTGTCTTAGATGATGGTATTGCTAAGAAGAGCTGAGGCATTCACAGTTGATCATCATACAATGTTGCTGATACTGTATACAATGTTTTCTTGGTTCTACTTATTTCACTGTGCATCAGTTCATACAATTCATACAGGTTTTTCTGAAATCTGCCTGTTCATAATTTATTATTGCACAATAGTATTCCATTACATTCATATACCACAGCTTATTTGGCTGTTCCCCAATTGATGGGCATCTCCTCAGCTTCCAACATTTTGCCATCATGAAAAGGGCTGCTATAAATTTTTTTTGCACATGTAGGTCCTTTCCCTTTTTTTATGATCTCCTTTGGTTACAGATCTAGTAGCTAGATTACTAGATCAAAAAGGATGCACAGTTTTGTTGCCCTTTGGCCATAGTTCCATATTGCTCTCTAGAATGGCTGGATTGGTTCACAACTCCACCAACAATGCATTAATGTCCTGATTTTCTCACATCCTCTCCAACATTTATCATTTTCCTTTTCTGTCATATTAGCCAATCTGATAGATATGAAGCGGTATTTCAGGGCTATTTTAATTTGTATTTCTCTAATCAAAAATGATTTAGAGAACTTTATATGCTTATAGAAAGCTTTGATTTCTTCATCTGAAAACTGCCAGTTCATACCCTTTGACCATTTGTCAATTAGTGAAAGGCTTGTATTCTTATAAATTTGACTCAATTCTCTATGTCTTTGAGAAATGAGGCCTTATCAGAAACACTTGCTGTAAAGACTGTTTCCCAGTTTTCTGCTTTCTTCTAATCTTGGTTGTATTGGTTTCATTTGTGCAAAAGCTTTTTAATTTAATATAATCAAAATTACTTATTTTACATTTTGTAATGCTTGGTATCTCTTGTTTGGTTATGAACCTGTAGCTCACTTAACTTCTCCTTTAAGAATCTGGATGCTATACCACTTGATGCATATATGTTTAATATTGATATTATTTCATTGTCTATGGTGCCTTTCAGTAAAATGTAGTTTCCTTCCTTATCTCTTTTAATTAGGTATGTTTTTGCTTTTGCTTTGTCTGAGATCAGAATTGCTACCCCCTGCTTTTTTTTTTTACTTCAGCTGAAGCACAAGAGAATCTGTTCCAGTCCCTTACCTTTACTCTATGTGTCTTGTCTCTGCTTCAAGTAAGTATGTTTCTTGTACACAACATATTGTAGGATTCTTGTTTTTTATCCACTTTGCTATCGATTTCTGTTTTATGGGAAAGTTCATCCCATTCACATTCTCAGTTATGCTTGATAAATGTATATTTTCTTCCATCCTATTTTTCCTTCTGTTTGTCCTCTCTCATTTCACCCTTTTCCTCCTCACCAGTGTTTTGCTTTTGTCTACTGCTATTCCCGGTCTACTTTCTCTTCTGTCAGTTCTCCCATACCTTTACTTAATCTCATCCCCTCCTACTTTCTTATTGGGTAAGATAAATTCCTATATTCAACTGATTGTGTATATTATTCCCTCTTTGAGCCAATACTGATGAGAGTAAGGTTCAGACAATACCCGTGGCCCACACTCCCATCTCTCCCTCTACTGTAATAAATTTTTCTCACTTCTTCGTGTGAAATGATTTACCCTATTCTACCTCTCTCTTCCTTATGCAGCTCTTTGTCATCCCTTAACTATTTTTATGCCATTTATACTCATACCCTCTATCTATGTATGTTACTTCTAGTAGTCTATCAATTGTATAATTTTTAAGAATTATAAGTATCATCTTTCCATGTAGGGATATAAATAGTTCTGCTCCATTGAATCCCTTATGTTTTCTTTTCCCTTTTTCCCTTTTTTGGCTTCTCTTGGATCTTGATATTGGAGATCAAATTTTTGTTCAATTCTGATCTTCTCCTTATGAAAGCTTGAAATTCTTCTATTTCTTTGAATGACTGTTTTTTCCCCTGAAGTATTATGCTTAATTTTGCTGGACGGGTATTCTTGGTTGTAGTCCCAGCTAGCTTCTTTGCCTTCTGGAATATCATGTTCCATGACCTCTGATCCTTTATTGTTGCAGTTGCTAATTCTGTGTAATCCTGATTGTGGCTCCCCAATATATGAATTGTTTCTTTCTGGCCACTTGTAGTATTTTTTCTTTGACTTGATAGTTCTTTAATTAAGCTATAATATTCCATGGGGTTTTATTTGGGGATCTTTTTCTTGAGGTGATCAGTAGATTCTTTCAATGTCTATTTTGCACTCTGGTTTTAGGGTATCAGGGCAGTTTTCCTTGATAATTTCTTGAAAGGTGCTGTCCAGGTCCTCCTTTCATTGTGACTTTCATTCTGGCATTGTCTCTTCTGAATCTATTTTACAGGTCAGTTGTTTTTCCAATGAGGTATTTTACATTTTCTTCTATTTTTTCATTCTTTTGAATTTGTTTGATTGATTCTTGATATCTCATAGAGTCATTAGCCTCCACTTGCCCAATTCTAACTTTTAAGGAGTTGTTTTCCTCAGCTTTTGCACTTTCTTTTCCATTTGACCAATTGTACTTTTTAGGAGTTATTTTCTTCAGTGTATTTTTGTATGTCTTCCATTTGAACAATTCTACTTTTTAAATAATTGTTTTCTTTTTCCAAGCTGTTAACTCTTCTTTCATAATTTTCTCATATCACATTCATTTCTTTTGCCAATTTTTCTTCTACCTCTCTTATATGATTTTTAAACTACTTTTTGAGTTCTTCCATGAGTTCTTTCCGGGTTTGAAACCTCTTTTCCCATTTTTCTTTGGGGTTTTGCCCATAGGTATTTTGACATTGTTGTCCTCTTACGTGTTTGTATCATGGTCTTCCCTGTCACCATAATAAATTTGTATGATCAGAATCTTTTTTGTTGTTTTTTTGCTCATCTTTTTTTGGGGGAGGGGGAGGCTTTTTCATTTCTTTTCAGTTTGAGTCGTGCACCTGGGATGGAATGTACACTGTCTCAGGCTTCTTGTACCAGTGGCCGCAGGTCCTGGCTGTTTACCTGGTGCTGCACTGATGTCCTAAGGCCCCTGGGGGGCTGTCATATCTGGTGCTGTGCTGAGGGGATGGGGTGGGTGGTAGCTGGTGCTGCTGGAGGCTGTAGGGGTCTGGCAGATTACCTGGTACTGAACTGGATGTATGTTGAGGTGGTGGGGTGTTTCTCCATTTCCTCAGGGCTACACTGAAGCATGTGGTGGTTCTCAGATCTGGAGTCTGCCAGTTCTCCTGCCTATGCTGAGGCATGTGGCGGGTCCTGGTGTTGGCATTTTCCTGCCACCACACTGGGCTTCAGGATCTACCACTGGTTTGCTGAGGTGGGGCTTGCTGCTGGTTTGCCTGTCCGGGACTGCATTCCCCTTTTACCCGCATGACAACACTTATGAAAGCTTGAAATTCTTCTATTTCTTTGAATGACCATTTTTTCCCCTGAATATTATGCTTAATTTTGCTGGACAGGTTATTCTTGGTTGTAGTCCTAGCTAGCTTCTTTGCCTTCTGGAATATCATGTTCCATGACCTCTGATCCTTTACTGTTGCAGTTGTTAAATTCTGCGTAATCCTGATTGTGGCTTCCCAATATACGAATTGCTTATTCCACAAATTTCTTGGACTAAAAAATTATTTCACTTTGTCTTTTTGTTGGTTCTGCTGATCCAGGATTTGTTTAGGGGTGCTATTTTATGGTTGTTTGGAAGTGAATATGGGAGAGTTATGGCAGTTTACTGCTTACCCCATCATCTTGGCTCCTATTCCCAGTAACATTATTAATCACAAGTAAGGCATAAAATGGGGATATTTAATTTACCAAAGGGGTTTGACCAGTTCAAATTCCAAAATGAAGAGGGATTTCCTAGATCAGGCCTGAACAATATACCATCCACAGGCCAAATGTAGTGCAGGCCTGCCCTAGATGGTGAAATCTTCTAAATGGTCTTATTTGTGGATGAAACTGTTGACTGCAGAAAGTAAAAGGAACATTGCAGAGTTTCCTAACTGAGATTCATAGTTCACTCAAAAGATTTTGGACTACTTAACCATGTGTGAAAAACCAAGTGGATGAAATACAGATAATGTCTACATCAATAGTTCTCAAAGTTTTTGGTCTCAGGACTATTCTACACTTAAAGATTATTGACCTTTTAAAAATTAAACCTTTTAATTTATTTTTATCTAATCCAAAGAACTTTGTATGTGTTATATCTATCAATATTTATTATTTTAGAAATTAAAACATCAATATTAGCATGAAAACAGGTTTGACCTGCAGATCCTCTGAAAGATTTTGGGGACCTCCAGGAGTCCCTAGACCATACTTCAAGAATTGTTTATCTGAATCATAATTATAGAGTTGAATGGGGCAATCTACAGAATTAATCTATCACTATATATCTCTTGCACATGCAATACAAATGGAAAGTGGACTGGGCCCAGAATTGAGTCAGATGAGGCAAGTGGGCCGAATTATATTTGGAAAATTATGCAATGCTTTTAATGACTCCAGGCTTCTTCCTGAAACAAAGACTCTTTTTTTTTAACCTCAATATAATTCTAGTCATACTGTATGGCCACAAGCCAGGGAATATTCTAGTCTCTGAAAAATGAGGTTGAGTATTACTCAAAGGGCAGTGGAAAGGTTGTATATGAAGAGCATGAGTAGTCTGCAAAATATCGCCAACAAAGAATTGAGTAGGAAAAGTGTCATAGAGGATGTCATAAGAAAGATATACAACCAGAATAGGAGTTATACCAAGTCCTCTAGTGAGAGTAAGGGAAAAATAGCCCAAATGCTCCATTGATATCCTAGTCAAGAGATCTAGAGGAAGCTGGCCTCTCTATTCCCCCATCAAATGGACCCACCATGAAGGATTTATGGGAAGATATGAAGAAGAATTGTCAATTGACTTCAAGTTAGTCATGGATAGTTTGTGATCTGCACTCTCAGAATGAAAAAGAAAGATCAAGATACTTCCATCATCTAGCTTATTCCTTGTGTCTTTAGTTGCAAGCTACTTAGGGGGCATATGGGGTGTTCAGGGAGGACTAGAACTTCTAGTGTGAGGGCTGCCAAACCTTTGTCAGGGCTGCATATCCAACTTTGGTATCTACCTGGCACTCAAGTCTCACTTGTATCTCCAAGAAACTGTAGTGTGCTCAGCAGCCAGACCCTGGTAAAAGTGCCTCTGCAGATGGGCTAAATCCAATTGAGGGTAACTGACAGGCCTCAAACCTGTTGGTGAGTTAGGGGGATGTCTACCCCAAGCATGTGAAGACTTCCCCTGGTGGAATGAGCAGATGAGAACAATTTATTCCAACAGCCACAAAGGCAGCTGAAGCATGTGCCGTGAATTGCTTGGAGCTCAGTCAGACACAGAAGACACCAAGGTCATACACTGCATCCTGAGTCATCACCAATTGTCCCCAACTTTTGCCCTGACACTGGGCTTCAGTGACTCTAAAAGAGATAGTGAGGGTGATGGTTTTGTATATCTCTACCTCACTTAAATCCAATTCACATAAGAGTCAAGACATCACCTTGCGATGTCATTGGTCTTCTTTGAAAACAAAGCATGAACAACAGCAGCAGCAGCTACTTAGAGGTTATAGTCAGGAGAGATTGGGAGGTAACTTTTGAGGTCCTATTTATCACTTTAAAAAACTATAAAGACAACTTGGCATCATCTGACAAACCTCTTATTTCTAGTTGTACACCCCTATCCCCTTTTGCCCCTCCTCGCAGTTGCCATGAGCTGGGCTTAAACCCTGCCTCTGAGATTTTCTAGGTGTGTAGCTGTGGGAAAATCCACCTTTTTGAACCTGTTTTCTCCTCTGAAAAAGTGATAATAATATCTACAGTACTTATTTCACAGAATTGCCTTAAGGGTCAAAGAAGGTAATAAATATAAATTGTGTTTTGCATATCTCAGAAGATGTATAAATCACCATCATCATCATCTATGGTACAGGCAAACTGGGACCTCAGTTTCCTTGACTATAAAAATGCTGGAGATGGACTCTGAGGTCTCTTTCAACTATGATCTTACACCTACTCCCCACAAGACCCCGTACACCTCTGTGATCCCCCACTTCAGTGCTTTTGCCCACCAATACTGTCTCTACTTATTTATTTCTACCTATTCAACTACCACTTCATCCACAAAACTTTCTTAGACCAAACCTAGCTGGAAAATTTTCCTGTCCCAGACCTTCTATAGCACTTTATATCTGACTTAGTCACTCATGTTCTAGCTGATATAATATTTATTTGGGTATGTATTGTCCCCTTCCTACCAGACTGTAAGTTTCATAAGGACAAGGACTATATCCTCTTCATCTTTGTATCGCCCTTAGCACCTAGCACTGCAAGAGTGCTCTGCTCATTAAATATATGTTTAATAAGGTGCTTGTTGAATTTAGTGAATGATAAGTGGGGGGTAGATTTGTTGGATCTACTAGAAAGTCTTAGCTACAAATTAAAATGCAAAACCCTGAAACTCAGGGTAATAATTATACCAATTCCTTGCAGGTAACTAGATGAGCCTCTACTAGGGATCCTTAGACACCACGGACATTCAAAGATTAGACAATTGCTTGTTGCTGAATCATTTTATTGGCCTAGTAATTTGGGCTCTGCCCTCAGCATAAATAAATTAGCATCAGCACCAGTCATAAGGGATTGTACCCCTACTGGTGAAAGAGCTTTCCTGCCATAGAAAACACAATTTAGGGGATTGGGGCCTCTACTTCCGTGGGGCTGCAGTGACAGCAGGCTTCTCCTCACGAGTGATAGGAATGGTGCGCTCAGGGCCAGTGGCCTGTTTCCTTGGTGCATTCACAGTAAGGACCCCATCAGATGATAGAGATGAGGTGATGGAGAGTGGGTCCACATCAGCTGGGATCCGGTACTTCCTATGGAATTCCCGGGAGATGAAGCCATGCTCATCCTGGTCCAAGGTAAGGAGGGACAAAGGTAGAAAGAGAAAGCGAAAGAGGGACAGAGAGAGAGGGACAAGAAGATAACCATTAGAAGAACACCACCACTTTCCCATAACCTAGTTACATTCTCACCCCTCCTTTTTCCTCATTGGCCCTGAATACTGGGAATTAGTTTGGTTTGGGGATTCAGATTAGAGCCAAGCAAGGATTCCCTGGATACATTAACCCCTCAGCAGAAACACTGAGAGGTTTGGACCAACCCAAATATGACTCAATTCCCAAATCCTTGGTGGATTGGGATGTTTCTGAGATCTCCGTGGTTTAGATCATCACACAAAACAGACTAGTTAAATTTAGGATTCCCAAGGTTAACCTTGGTGTATTGAACCACAGACAAAGTCTACAACTCATCTGGTTGACCTGGCACTTGAAAGGACAGAGAGCAAGTGCAATCAACAGGTTCCACCTGTATATCTTCAATATGATTTTGTATCATTCCAACCCAGGGGTATACTGGAGCCAGCTCGAACCACCTCCTAAGAGTCAACTGTAAAAATTTTTAGTGTGAGTCTTTGCATCTACAAATAAGGACTTGATTTCTTTTCTTTTCTTTTTTTTGCTTGCCTGTACTTAAGAAAGTGACAGAAAAAAAATGTTTATAATGCAGATTAAATTTAAAAGTGCGCCCTACATACATTTTTTCCCCTTGGAGGTCTGGTTGCTACCAGCATACCCCTGATTCCAACCCAAAACATTTGGCAAAAATGGAGTCCACTAGGGTATGTTGAATGCAGTTTGCCATAATGCCTACAGTTTGGGATTAGTTATCAGGTAATAGAAGAAAAGGTATATCAACAACCTTCCCAAAGAATTGATGTTTATTTCTTGATAAGGAAAGATTGCACCAGACTTTGGGATATAAAGGACAAGGCCTTGGGCTAAACCCTCATAAACCTAAACCCTCTGGCCCTTCAAAACTTCTTTAAGAAGTGGTCTTTCTGTCTGGTGATTTTCACATGATCTTAGCATTCAGGGAATTAAATACAGGTCTGAAACTTAGAACCAGAGGTTCAGAGAAGGAATGGATTCCAAGTGGAATGATGGTTTCCTTGAATACCTTGACGACCTCACAGTTTCTAAGTGGGATACACTCACTATCCTGGATCTAAGAGTTTCAGGAATCCTTCTCTTCTCTCTCCCCTGCCCTCCCCCTCTTTCCCCTCAATAGCAGTTCCTCCTTCCCCCTGATACAGTGGAAGAGTGACTATTCAAAGCCATAGGTAAGGTAAGGCTGCCAATAAGGAACAGGCCAGATACCTGACGCTCTTCATGCTTTCCATGAACTTCAACCACATCGCCCAACACTTTAACTTTGAGCTCTTCTGGAGAGAAATGCTTCACATCCAGGTTTACTGAGAACTTGTCCTTCTCCAGTCGCATCTACAGATATCAGAGAAAGTTCAGAAGAGGGATATCTAGAAAGTTAAGATATTCTCTCTCTCTCTCTTTTGCAGGAGGCATTGATAAAACCCAAGAGATAAAACACATCTGCAAACCTATTCCATTCAGGAATCCTTCTTCCTCCTTCCCTTCCCTCCCCCACGTTCTGCCCCAACCCCCTGGGAAAAATACCTTTCCTTAAAAAAACAAAATCATAGCTCATAGAATCCTTGGCCACCAACCCTTAACTGAGCTTATAGACCTGGGGAGAAGCCAGGACATTCTCAAAGATGCCCAAAGTGTGAACCAGGATGCCCATAGTATGTTTACATTAAACAAAAGATGGGCCAGGCTATAATTCTCATGTTCACAACATACCCCACCCCTCTCAGTTTGCCAAATGCAAACCTCTAAGCCCCTGGATATTTATCTGTAAAAACAAAGACTTCTTCTGCCTGCTCCTCAGGACTGCCAAGTTTCCTACCCACTTATTCTAGAAACCACCCAGCTTGTCCTTTCAGTGCCCTTGCCCACTCACTCACTGGGCTCCTGTTTACTTGTACTTCAATGTTTTTAAATGAGGGTGTTGTTCGTGGCACACCTCTTATCTGTCAACCTAATCTATTCACCTCTCTTCTTCCAAAGCAGAGTAGAGAAACTGAGTCTTGGACAAGGGTCCAGAATTTGAGCTAAGAACTAAAAAGATGGCCTTACCCCTTCCTTACATTTAAGCCCACCCTAATACGTCCTTATAACCCAAAGAAACCCAACAATCACTGCTAGGAGGTTGACAGGCAGGAGGAAAACAAGATTGCTTTTTATGGTCTTACATGAGGAAACTAAGAAAAAGTAAGTTTAGCAGCCCCTGAATCTTGGAAGAAAGAAAACAAAACCAACAAAATAAAACCAACAAAATCAGCTAAAATAAACCAACAAAAAATTGTCAGAAAAGGGCTGTAAGGAACCAGAACAGGTGATCAAGGAATGTTAGGGTTACCTCTTTCTGGATACTTTAAAGCAAAAAAGTAACTCCTATCTAGTAAAGACAGATTAGGGACTGCCCAGAACCTGGGGGCAAAAGAGATTACCTCAGTGGGTCCTAAGGGATTTTATTAATAGAATGTTGTGATCTTGTCCTTCACAGAGAATCTAAAATAAAATGGACAAGACTTGCTGAGAGACTGGTAGTGACCTCATCTTTCTACACTACCAGGCACAGATGCTTTAGACATCTGTGCTGTAGATGGGTATGAGATATTCTCTTGGGAAAGCAGAAGCTAGGAGCTCAGAGAGAGGGATTGCACCAAGAAACTGATGCCCCGAAGAACAAGCCCACTGCTTGACAGAAGGAAGACTTACCTCTGAGAGCCCAGTCTCAAGCCAGCTAGGTGTTCGAAGGAAAGAGGGTCGAAAGTAGAAAGGACTCAGGGCAGTGGAGGTAGGGAAGAGGTCAGACTCCAGCAGATGCTCTCCAAAGAACTGGTCAAAGATTCGGCTGGGTGAGTGGAAAGGAAAGAAGGGGCGTCGGATCCAAGGATGGTGGATGGCGATGTCCATGGTGGCTAGAAGAGTTTGTGGGGTATGGCTGGCTGGGCAGCTCCTTCAACCCAGGTTCCAGCTAGGCTCTTATATACCCAGCACCCGTGAAGTTTCTGGAATGGTGATGTCAGGAGTTTTATTATCCCCGTTCATGGAGGACTGGTGATCGGGGATTTGGCTGTGACACACACCCAGTACTCACCAAGCTAAGAAAAGAGAAACACAAACATATCTGAGCTGGCAAGTGACTAGTCCTGGCCTCCAAATATGGGTGCTCTCCCCGCCCCTAGTTCCACCCCATACCCGCTATCCCTCAACATTCTGGTTCTCCCTCCCCTCTTGCTAAGGCAGAGCCAGGAATCCCAAGCAGCTTGCCCCTCCCCCTACCACTACAGTCTCACATGCCAGGGGGATCAGGCCAGCAACTATCTTGGGCCCAGGCAGAGACTGGCAGGGAAGGAATCTGCCTGGGCTGGGTCCCAAGGACATTAACTCTTTGTGATTCCTTAGAGAAAGAAGATCAGTGGTCGAGCTATGTCATTGTCTAGAGTCTAGACGTTTGTGTGTTGCCCTAGGTAGAAGGGAGGAATGAGGGAAAGTCCTTGACATCATTCTAGCCAGAAAGAACTTTTGTCTTTTCAGTGATCTGAGAAAGGATATAGGGTAGGGGGTCCTTGTGGGGGGAAACTTGTTCATAAAATTACAGAATTTTAGATAAAAAGGGGTGGCAGAGCAGGGATTAAAGCCCAGGTTTTGAAAAGGAATGAGATCACCCTAACACCTCAGTCTTGTCTCCTTGAGAGGCAGGCTGGTATAGCAGACGGTACCTGGGTCCTGTAGTGAGAAAAACCTGAGTTTGAATCCTCCCTCAGCCACTTAATAGCCCTGTGACCTTGGACAAAAAAAAAATCACTTCTTTGGGCCTCCCTTTCCTCCTGTGTAAGATGAGGTTGGATAGGATGTCCTCTAAAATTCCTTCTAGTTTGAACCATGGTACTTGATACCTAGCTCTTGGATGACTAGCAGATTAGATTTAGGAAGATGCAAAAGGATTTAGGGTGCTGTCACTTGGGAAACAAAGTCTGGGAAGACTCCGGTAAAGATGAGTCTCCTGCCCTCCTTGGATCCGAATCCAGTTCACTCAGCCCAGAGCGGCAGCTGAACAGCTGAGCAACCGGATCCGAGAGGGACCTGAAGGGGGAGGGAAGACACAATCCACAAAGCTTCCCTTCCCCCTCTCCCCCCAAGGCTCTGAACTATTTTGGGCAGTGCCGACCCCGCCCCAGCCCCAGCCTTCCCGGGGTCCTTTCCAGAGTACTGGCTATTCATCCTGGCAGTAGGGGCGCGCTGTGTCCGCAGGGGTTGATCCGTGGCTGAAGGTCCATCTGAGGCCATGTCGGGTCGCTCAGTGCCACATGCCCACCCGGCCACCACCGAGTACGAGTTCGCTAATCCGAGCCGCTTAGGTGAACAGCGCTTTGGGGAAGGTACAGGATTGACGCCCCCCTCCCCCACCTCCATTAATTTGGGGGGCTGATCTCCCAGCCCGCACTAACCATCACCCCCCCCCCCAACTCGAACTAAATTGACCTCCCGAGACTGGTCATCTCTCATCTAAGACTGACTTTTCCCATCTGGGTTATTGCCTCATTCCCTTTACTGATCCCCTATTGCAGTCATCTGACCCAGGGGGATTCTGCTGGACAGCTAGCCATCACAGCCCTTAACTGCTACCTCTTCTCTTTCCATATCTTGGCTTCAACTTTTCTTATTTCCCTTGTCTCCAATCCCTCATCTTATTGATTATAATTTGTGTATCTTCCCTCTCCCTCTCTCCATTTCATCATGGTGAAGAGGCAAATCTGACCTGTTGGTCACTTGCTCCCTATGTGACTTGGGTCCTGTCACCTGTTTTGTTGCCTCAGTTTCCTTGTCTGCAAAAATGAAGAGGCGGCTGTCAGTGTAACTTGTAACTTACTCTCTGGGCCTCAGTTTCCTGATGGGGGGGTCTGGACTCGATGGCCTCTATGATCCCTTTCCAGCTCCACATATCTGGTCCCTTCTCTTTACTGCCCCTCTTCTCCCCACATGCCTGTCCCTCTTTGTCATGTCACCTTCCTTTCACTCTTCCCCTCCTGTACCTTTTCTCTTTTCACATTTCATTCTCTTTTTATATTTCTTTCCTTCATCCCATTCCCATTCCCTAACTTATCTTTTCTTTCTTTTTATCTACCTCTTAGGCCTGCTCCCAGAGGAGATCCTGACTCCCACCCTGTACCATGGCTACTATGTCCGACCACGGGCAGCTCCTGCTGGAGAAAGCAGTGGAGCAGGGGCCTCGGAGCTCCGTCTTAGTGAAGGCAAGTTCCAGGCCTTCCTGGATGTGAGTCATTTCACCCCAGATGAGGTGACAGTGAGGACCGTGGACAACTTGCTGGAGGTGTCTGCCCGGCATCCTCAGCGCCTGGATCGGCATGGTTTTGTGTCTCGTGAGTTCTGCCGTACCTATGTCCTGCCTGCTGATGTTGACCCCTGGCGAATTAGGGCAGCACTCTCCCATGATGGCATTCTTCATATGGAGGCTCCACGGGGAGGAAGACGATTGGACACAGAGGTCAATGAGGTCCACATTTCTCTGTTACCTAGGCCTCCTGACCAGGAGGAAGAAGGGGAGGGAGATTTGATGGGACTCTGATTATCCCAAACCTGGCACCAAGCAAGTCCCTTTCTATATTACAGGAAGGGCTATTGCTGAATGGTGAAGAAAGCAGCTGCCCAACAGCCTAGAGACACTTGTATCTCATGGGGGAAAGGAAGGAAAAGAAGGGGAAAAGGGATGGGAAGGGGACATAGGGGAGGGGGAGGCAGCAGATAATAGTGATCCAGAATGGAATGTCTATCTAGCTTGGTCCTTTGGAACATGTAATAGCCTTGTCATTCAGCTGTGGGTAGAGATGAATAAATCCAAATCCTAGGGCCCTGTTTGTGTTTCTCCCTGTTCTATAGCCTGGAGAATAAGCCTAAGAATGAGGAAAGACGTTGTAGACCAGGGCTACAGAACTCCTGGCTGGACAGAGTGCCCATAATTTGGATATGCTGAGCTCAACGCCAGACTAAGCTCGCAGCTGGATGCTGTGATTATAGCAGGACATTGGCACTGACTCCTAATCAGATTCCTAGCTCTGATTTTCTCACAATACAACAAAAGCCAGAGTGATCCTGGTAGGGGATGAGGGCTATGCCATCCAAACAAGCCAGAGGGCATTGTCTGGGATGGTGATTAGAGATACAAAGACAAGGGTCTCCAGACAGTCTGGACTTTTCAAGGTAGAACTTGGGAGGGGTCTGGGGAAAAGAAAAGAACATGTTTTTGTCTAGGCAGTGTTGCCTAGAGCAATGTCTTTCAGTTCCTGGACACCTACTTCTATCAACCAGACAAGAGTTCTCACATTCAAGGGACTGAATATACCCAGGGAGCATGAATACTGGAACAAATGAACAAATGAAAAAGGATTAAGCAAGGAATCTTCCTCTACAATCACCCCTGTGGCCCAGAGTGTCCATAGCAGTCATGTATCATGATGCTAGAAGGATTTTTAGAGATCATTTGACTCAGTATTTTATTTTATATATGAGGAGACCAAGACCTAAAGACTTAAGATTTTAAATTTGGAGATGGACAAGACCTTAAAGGTCACGTAGACTAACATCTTCATTTTACAGATGAGGAAACAGGCCTATGAAGAGAAAGTGACTTGCTCCAGGTCATGCAAGTAGATAGAAGCAGAGCTGAGACTAAAATCTGGGGGGTTTTTGCTCCTAACCCATTTTCAAAAACTTAAAAATTTTCAACTAATAATCATGTATTTCATCTCCCTGCCACCTCCCCTGCTTTGTAACAAATATGCATGGTTAAGCAAAGCAAGTTTCCCTGTTTGCCACATCCAAAAATATATGGCTCAGTCTTCATTTTTAGTCCATCTCTGTCAGGAGATAAAAAGCATGCTTCATCATTGGCCCTTTGGAACCATGGCTGGTCATTGTGTGGATCCGAGTTCTAAAGGTTTTCAAAGTAATCCAACACCTTACACAGACTCCCACCTTCTCTTTCAGGCCAGCGAGAAAGTGTTTGACTCTAATTCATGAAATATCCCATAGCAGGAAGCAAACTGCTCCATCAACTTCTAGCACCATTTCTACCCCTTAAGGAAAGGACCAAACATATACTGGGAGGGAGAAGGGGATAATGGTGTCCAGGTTCATATTGTAGGGTTGATGTGTCCAGAAAGGGTGGTTATTGCTTTCTTGGGGAAGCAATGCCAAGGGAGGCACCAAGTTCTGGGAAAGGAAAACTGATGAGTGCACAGGATAGCTTTGGGAAGCTGGGCTCCTAATTACTCTTTATTCAGTCCTGGAATAGCCAACACACACCCAACTTTCCCCAAATTATCTCTATCACCAGCCTGTCATTGTTAGCTGAAAATTCTCCATTAGAAATTAATTGACTAATTTATTGTCTCCAGTTAAAATGTAAATACTGGCAAGAAGGTTAGCATAGTAGGTACCTTAATGTGATTGATTCTTCAGTAACTGGAGGTTCTGTGATCTCATCAGTGCTGGATACTCCTCCCAATACTTCCCTAACCCGTGCAACTCTTGTCCCTGACCTATATATCTTTGATAGGGGTTGAGGGTCTTCCCTTAAATCTCTTGGCACTGATACCAATCAAGCATGAGAACCGTCTGACCATCATCCCTTGCTCTCGTTACTGGCCGGTCCATCTTTTTTTCTGGTCACACATTTCTCTGATGATATCCTTTACCCTCCTTCTTTTCCTCAGTTCATCTCATGCCTACCATTCAATTCAATTCGACATGTATTTATTAAGCAACTACTATGTGCAAGGTATTTTCCTACAAGCTGAGGATACAGATAAAACATTCCCTGCCCTCAAAGAACTTACATTCTAGTAGGGAACACAATATATTCACAAATAATTAAATACAAAATATAATGTAATGTGATTTATAGGCGAGTAAGAGAGAGACCACTGACAACCAGAGGATCAGGAAAGGCCTTAGATGGGAGTAATGCTGGCCTCACCTGAGCTCTTAAAGGAGCTACATGTTCCAAGAGTTAGAAGTAAAGAGGGAGAGATTCTCAGGCATGGAGAATAGTCTCTATGTGTGTATGGAAGGGGATGAATGACACTTATAGGGAATAGCAAAAAGGCCATTTTGATTGGAATATAGAATCCCTGAGGGGTATTAATATGAAATCAACCTGGAAAAGGTAAATGGGAGCCATGGGCCTTTCCATTGCTGTCTGGGTGATCCCCAGCTTCAGTTCTCAAAATTCATAGTGTTCCTTGACTTGAAAGCCATCAATGCCCTTGAATTAACATCAGTGCCCTTCTCCCCCACTTATTCTTTCACTCAAAAATATTGCTTACTAAATCAATATAATTTCATGAAAAACACCGTAGAGAATACCAAAAAGTACAGGGTATCGCCAGAGCACCACAATTTAGTATTGTAGTCCTGCATAGTTACAAGGTGTTCTCTTCATGTATTGTCTCTTGCCCCTCAATCAACCCTGGTTAGTAGTCCTGGAGTAGAACAGGTATAATTTTCTTGTCTTATAGATGAGAAATCAGGCTCGGAAAAATTAAGTGTGAGTTCAGTGGAATTAAGTCCAAATTCTGTCTTAGTCACAGTGACCCTGGGTAACACAGTACACAAGGTAGCCTCAACTCCCTCAGCTCTGAAATGGGTATAATAACAGCACCAACCTCACTGGGTTTTTATGAGGATCAAATGAGTTACGTACGGCTCTTTGCAAACCTTAAAGCAATATACAAAGGTGAGCTATAATTATTCTTATTTCATGGGAGGGTAAACTTAGGCTTGGAGAGATTAGGTGATTTGCCCATAGTCACAGAGCTAGCTGTAGTGGAGCCAGACTTCAAAACAAAACCTCAGTGCTCCAAAACCACATATTTCAACCATATACACCAACAACCCGGGCTTTAAACTCTAGACCTCAGGGCACATGTGTTCAGTGCTTGTGCCTTGCCTTAAGATCTGGGGTTCCAGAAATAAGACGCTGTTTGCCTCAAAAACGTAGTCAGCTAAGCAAGCCATGCTCTCCCTTCTCAGAGGCATCATTTACAGAGTGGAGGACACTTTTGCAGGCACTGGAAGCTAACCTTATTCCATCTCAAGTTTCTTTACAGTCTCAAGTTTGTAGTCCAAAGCTTAAGGTTTCATCAAAGGAGCTCCAAACTCTCAAGGATGAGACAATTCCCACCTGAGGTCAGCCAAGTCTGTGTGGCCCTACTCCCTCCTCCTGTCTGTAAATGGGCCCACGTGACGATCCTTCCAGCAGGTGGCATAGGAAAGCCATCCTGCTCCCTGTCCTAGGGGAGAAACCTGACACTGGCAGACTGCTCTCTGGGAGTAGCCACTTGTGGCTGGACAGGAAACCAGGAAATGCACTATCCTTTTATGTGGAAAAACACCCTTGGGGACAGAGCACCATGGGAAACCAGCTCTGCTGTGGGAGAAGCTGGTGAGTAGTGGGCAGAAGGTGATTATCATTCTGATAATAATCATTGTGTGGGGAGAGGAACACCTCGGCCTGGGCAATAGGCACCATCAACTTGGTTAAGTGTCTTGCAAGAGAAAGCCAGCAGAGAAACGGGCTTTTGCTGCCTCCCTGTGCCTGGCACCTCCTGGTTCCTGTGCCCACTCCCATTCCAGCACCTGCTGCTGGACTGACTTCCTGGGAGAGCCCAGAGAAAACAGTGAGTTGGTGTTATGGGGCTGAGCTGTCTCCATAACAGGCAGAAACTGATTGTGTACATTCCAGTCAATCCCTCCCTGTTTAGTCCTAAGAAGGAAAATCAAATCCTGGTCATTCTTGCTTTTTCTTACTCCTCTTTACTTTCTTCTTCCTCTTCCTAATTTTCTTCCATGTTTCTTCATATTAAGGTCATCTAGTATGGGGAAATGTCAAAAATGATAGCAGTAAGAAGGAGAAAGCTATTTGGATAGCCATAGAATACATGTACAGACTGAGTGCTGGATTTAAAGTCAGGAGAGATCTGGGTTCAAATTATACCTCTAACATTTACTAGTTATACTATTGTGGATGGGCAAGTCCTTTCACCTCTCTGAGACTATTCCTCATCTGTAAAATGGCTGTAATATTTCTGTAGAATGTATTTCACAGGGCTTTCTGAAGGAAAATGAAAACTGCTTTGGAAATCTTAAATCACTATGTAATGTCAATTATATTGTTATTATTTTTGTATCATTTATATATACACAAATGTATCTGTTTTTATTTACACACATATGCAAACATTAAATGGATGTGGCAAGACCCTTCTAGAGTATGGTGACCATACGTTCCACATTTTCTAAGACAATCATGATTCTTAGGAGAGAAAGAGTGCTTTTAATAAGGCTTTAAAAAAGAATTATTTCTCTATCTCTCTTAGTAAATACGGTTACCATATCCAAGGATCATCTTCTTTTATGGCCTAGCCCTGGGTGCTCAGTCTCTACCCCAGTTCAAACTAATAGGGATCTTTGTTTAATAAAAGCCTCCATAAAAAGAGAAGGTATAGTCTTCTTCCTCTTTTTGTTTTCTTACATTATTAAATAAGACAGTGTTTCCTTTGTTCTAACCAAAATTCAGTTTGTCTT
Source organism: Pseudocheirus occidentalis (assembly GCA_028646575.1). Taxonomy (NCBI): domain Eukaryota; kingdom Metazoa; phylum Chordata; class Mammalia; order Diprotodontia; family Pseudocheiridae; genus Pseudocheirus; species Pseudocheirus occidentalis. The sequence goes on from CM053596.1 coordinate 106,515,030, forward strand.
TTATCTTCAGTGAGCATAAATAAAAGTTACTGTTCTCTGTTAAATAATTCTTCAAATATTTGAAAATTCTGTGAAAGGTACTTTCAGGTGTGTTTTTTTTTTAATTTGTGAATTTAGTCAAATACTCTGATTGGGGTGTGGCCTATCTCTGTGATCTGGGCATCCCTGTACAATGTCCACATGCAAAGGGTAGTGACATCAACACTTGGGTTGCTCATATCACGTGGTAGGGACTTGTGTAATTTATGATTGACTTCCTTACCTTCTCTCCACAAGCAGATTAATTGGAAAAGGGGAGGTCACTTGGAATATTGAAATTCTAGAATCTATGATTTAATGGATTGTGGTAGGATGAGGTTGTGCATGACAAAGCAGAGATGAAAATTCTTGACAGCTTCTGGACAAAGGTGGGGCTGGGGCTGGGGTGGGAAAGTTGGGAATAGGAAGGAAGGTACAGAAAGGGAAATACATAGCTTTAAAAGTTTCCAATCTTCCTACCCACTTTGAATAATAGATAAATACCTAGGGTCCTCCCAATTTAGCAGTTCCAAAATGTGTTGGAAATTCCCTGATTTCTAAAGCGGAGAAAACAGCATGACTTGGAAGCCTGACTTAGAACTTTTTTCATTTTTCTTTTTTAAAGAAGAAACTAAAGATCTCCGGGAAGGCTGCTAGTCAACCAGATGTGGGTGGCTTTGATTAGGATTAAGATTTCAGTTACAAGAATAAATATCTATGATAACTTATAAAGAACTTAGACTGGTTTTCCTGGATCCAGTGGCACTTGGGATCAAGTAGACAGAAGGGCTCCATCAGGGACCCCAGGGATCCAGAAGGGAGTTATAAGAGGAAAGTCTGTTGTCCAATGTGGGCAGAGCAGCTGAGTCAGGAAGCCAAATCTGGTTCTCTAGCTCCATGAACAAAGTGCCTTTGGAGAGAGTGGTAAAGGTTAAATATTTCTGGCTTTCTCTGTTAATTAAAAACAAGAGCTGGGAAGAAGGGGGTGCGAAATCACCTTTTAGGGAAGAGACTGAAGGAGACCCCAAACCACCCAACCCTACGTGTAATACTGTCAAGTGAATATTCACAGTAGAAGACCCAGAACACAGTTTCCTCCAACAAAGGCACAGCGGGGGTCTCTGAATTCAGAGACATTCCATTCAGGATGGCAGCTCTCCCTTCCTGGCTCCTGGGATTAGTCAGCCAGACTCTCCCAGAATAGCTCTGAGTTAGGCTGCATTCCTGGCAGGTAGTAAGTGGCCTGATTGCCCGAGACTGTATTTTGGGCTCAATTATGTCAGTTGTACCAAATAACCTTCCAGAAAAATCTGTTTGGGGTGTATCCTGCACTTCAGGATGCTAACTCTCTTGCTTACCTTTGGTACAGCCAGTCCCTGTTGGGAAGTGGAATACCCAGAGGAAGAAAAAATAGGAGTTTCTGTTTCTCCCAGGACTCAGAATACTAAGGAGACCCCAGAAAAGGGCATCTGAGAAGTGAACGCAGAGGTTATGGCTCTGGTCATGGAAGCAGCTGGAAACTCTGCAAGTGAGCCCTCATTTTTGTATGAAAGACTTGTTTGTCTGGAGGGTGTTATAGATTCCTCCCTATTCAGTCTAGTTCTGGAGGCAGTGCCAGACTCTGAACAACAGGCTGAAAACTCCTGACAGGAAACAGCACATACAAGTCAATCTCAGAAAGAAAAGAAATGGCACAGTAGAAATAGCACCCGTCCCAGTATGTGCTGTACAATGTACAATATACGATGAGACTGACTTGTGCTGTGGCCCCTCCAATGACAAGAGCAACTCTGAGCTTGCCTGTGACAAGAGATGACATACAGGTAGAAGAAAACCCAGTGCACTGGGGGGCGTTTGCTCATTCCTGCCAAGGAGGGCCTTCAGGGAACATGAGCCCCAGGGATTTGTAGATTAAAGGAACATTATCCATGTAGTATATCTAGATTTCATCAAGACGATTGATTCAAGATATCCTGGGTTGAATGACAGATGGATTCAAAATTGGTTGAATGACCAACTCAGGGTATTGATGAATAGATTGATAACAACCTGCAGAAATGCCTCTGGTGGCCTTCTCCATAATTCTGAATTCTATTCCATTCACATTCAACATTTTAACGAACAATCTGGATGAATACATACCAAATCTGCAGATGACACAAGATTGTAGAGATAAGCAGTACATGAATTGACAGGCAATAGATGTTATATTCAATAGAGATCTGGGCCTGGAGTCAGGAAGATCTGAGTTCAGATCTAATCTCAGACATCGACTGTGTTGCCTTGGATAAGTCATTTAACTTCTGTTTACTTCAGGGCTGTTGTGAGGATCATATGAATTAATATTTGTAAAGTACTTAGCACGGTGCCTGGAACACAGTAGGCCCTATATAATTGCTGGACATTATTATGATCCTTATTAGTATAATTAAGATACAATTAATCAATAAGCATTTATTAAGCCAAGCACCAGAGACACACAGAAAACAAAAAAACAAAAAAACCCAACAACAACCAAAAAACTCCCTGCTTTCAAGGAACTTACAATCTCATAAGTGAGAAAACATATACATAAATTAGTATATACAAGTTAAACACAGAGTAGATGGAAAGTATCTTTAGAAAAGCAGGCACTAGGCAGCTGAGGGTACTAGTAGAAGCCTCCTGAAGGAGGTGGTACTTGAGCCAAGTTTTAAGGAAACAATGATTCTAAGCGCCAGAGTTTTGGGGAGAAAGCATTCCAGGCACAGGGTCAGCTAATATAAAGGCAAAGAGAGAGAAGATAGAGTAGTACATTTGAGGGGCAGCAAACAGACTGGTATGGCCTCACTGTAGAGTTCATGGAGATAAATAATCTGTTTAAAAAAGAAACAACTGGAAAGAGAGAAAGGGGACAGGTGGTGAAGGGCTTTTAAAACCATAAAAAGAGTTTGCATTAAAAAATCCTAGAGGTAATAGGAAGCCATTGGAATATATTGAGTAATGGAGTGACATGGTCAGACTTGTCTTTAGGAAAATCGGTGTGAAAGGAGATTGACTGGATCAATGAGGAGGTTATTGTAATAGTTCAGGTAAGGGTAAGGAGGGCCTGAATTAGGTTGGTGGTTGTGTGAATATTGATAAGGAACAGACAAGAGAGAAATGGAGTCAGCGTCAATAAGATTTGGCAACTGATTGTATATATAGGTTTAGTGAAAGCAGAGTCAAAGATGATGCCCAGCTTGTACGACTTGGAATGGTGCCATTGATAGTTATAAGGACGTCTGAAACAGGAATGGGTTTTTTGGGGGTAAAGATAATGAGTTCTACCTTGGATATATTCAATTTGACATTACCATGGGTCATCTAGCTTAAAAGGTTCAATGGGCAGTTGATTGCAAAGGACTGGAGCCCAGAAGAGATATAGAGAGAAAAAAAAAAGAAGGCCCAGGACAGTCTTAAAAAAAAAAAAGGCTGCAGTAAGTGGGCATGACATGGATGAAAATTTGGCAAAGTAGACTGAGGATAAACAGTCATAGATACAGGAGGAGAACCAAGAAATGGCAGCATCATACAGATCCAGGGGAGAGAGTATTCAGAAAGAGAAAGGGAGTCAACAGTGTCAACAGCTGCAAGAGATCAGAAAGGATGAGGACTGGGAAAAGATCACTCAATTTAGCAATTACTGGTGACTTTAGAGAGGGTAGTTTCAGCCAAATAATTGGGAGCCAGACCAGAAAGGATTAAGGAGAGATGGAGAAAGAGGAAATAAAGGGATTTAGTGCATATGGCTTTTTGGGGGGAGTTTAGCTGAGAAGGGGAGAAGAGATATAGACTTAAGGCTAGAGAGGATGGTAGCAGGGTAAAGAAAGAGGCTATTTTTTTAAAGATAAAGGTGACTTGAGTCTATTTGGAAGCAGCAAAAGATGAACCAATAGATAAGGAGAGATTGATTAGAGTGAAAATGGAATTAATAGTGGGGGACGTCTGCTGGAGAAAAATAGGAGATGGGGAGAGCAAGGGGTGGAGCCAAGATGGCAGGGTAAAAGCAGGAATTTGCTTGGGTTCATCCCCTAATCACCTCCAAATGCCTGTAAAAAATGACTGAACAGATTTTAGAGCTACAGAACTCACAAAATGACAGAGTGAAACACATCTCCTGCTGAAGACAGCCTGGTAGGCTGACAGGAAGGGTCTATCACACCAGGCTGAGAGGAGAGTGGGCCCTCCCTGGTACAGATGAATTGGAGCAGGCCTCAGGGGATTGAATCACTGGCAGCTGTGGAGGTTTCCAGACTTTTCAACCCACAAATGCCAAAGACAAAGTAGAAGGTCAGTGAGGAGACTCTGTTAGACCTGGGTGAGAAGAGCGTGGTCCAGCCCCAGGGGCAACAGAAGTGATGGCAGTGGCAGCAGCAGCAGTAGCAGCAGTGGCAGCTGCTTCTGGAGCTCCAGGACCACAGATGGTGGGGGGATCAAGCGGCTGATCAGAGGGCAACTGCTCTTGTTTCACCCTGCTTGGATCTGGTCGCAGTCTTGGGTGGTGGTCCTGGGATAAGGAGGAGTGCTGACATGGCAGAGTTTGTGGTGGCTGTGGAGAGGGAATCCTCCTCATAGTTCTGAGGCAGAAAAGAATGCCTGTGGTCACTCATGGATGAGAGAACAGAGAATGGGGGGAGTAAACGTTTCTTTGATCATATTGCCTTAGAAGAACTGAAAATTCACAGGTGCCCAGAAGTAGCTCTGACAACAGCTGCGCAAAACCCCAGAAATTTAGGATGAAGCATTCCAAATTCTGGAAGCAGAGTCCTACTTTGGCAAAGAGCTCAAAAGTCAAGTAATTGACTGGGAAAATGAGCAAACAGAGGAAAAAACATAAGACTATAGAATCTTTTTTTGGTAACAAAGAAAAATCATACAACCAGAAGAAAACCACAAAGTCGGGTGGCTAGGTGGTGCAGTGAATAGAGTACCGGCCCTGGAGTCAGGACGACCTGAGTTCAAATCCGGCCTCAGACACTAAACACAAAACTAGCCGTGTGACCTTGGGCAAGTCACTTAACCCCAATCACCCCTCCAAAATGCAAAAAAACCCAAAACCACAAAGTCAAAACTCTTGCATCAAAAGCCTTTAAGAAAAATATGAATTGGTCTCAGGCTGTAGGGGCTCAAAAAGGATTTTGAAAATCAAGTAAGAGAAGTAGAGGAAAAATTGGGAAGTGAAATGAGAGTGATGCGAGAAAATAATGAAAAACTAGTCAATAGCTTGCTACAGGAAACCCCCCAAAATACTGAAGTAAATAACACCTTAAAAAATAGACTAACTCAAATGACAAAAAAAGGTCCAAAAAGCCAACGAGGAGAAAAATCTCTTAAAAATCAAAATTGGTCAAATGGAAAAGGAGGTCCAAAAGCTCAATGAAGAAAAGAATTTCTTCAAAATTAGAATGGAACAAATGGAAGCTAATGACTTTATGAGAAATCAAAATATTATAAAACATATCCAAAAGAATGAAAAAATAGGAGACAATGTAAAATATCTCATTGGAAAAACAACTGACCTGGAAAACAGATCCAGGAGAGATAATTTTAAAATAATTGGATTACCTGAAAGCCATGATCAAAAAAAGGGCCTGGACGTCATTTTTCAAGACATTATCAAGGAAAATTGTCTTGATATTTTAGAACCAGAGGACAAGTAGAAATTGAAAGAATACAGCAATTGCCTCTTGAAAAAGATCCCCAAAAGAAAATTCCTAGGAATAGTATAACCAAATTCCAGGGAAGGGCAGATTGGGGGAGTGGAGAGCCAGAAGTAAACACTTTTTAAAAGGGACAGGGTCAAAGGAGAAAATAGAATAAATGGGGGGGG
>CM053596.1:106521398-106552681 GCA_028646575.1 Pseudocheirus occidentalis
TTTAAAAACAAATGTTAAAAAAATTATTTTTACCTGCAACTGGGAAATAAGATATATAGGCAATTGGGATATAGAAATCCATTTTGCCCTACAGAAAAGTAAGGGGAAAGGGAGGAGGAGGAGAGTGGGGGGTGGGGAGAAGAGAGGGCAGATTGGGGAAAGGGGTAATCAGTATGCTTGTCATCTCGGGGTGGGAGAAAATCTGGAACTCAAAATCTTGTGGAAATGAATGCTGAAAACAAAAAAAAATAAATAAATTCTGGGAAGGAAAAAAAAGAAAACAGGAGATGACTACATGCTCTCATTCTTTTCCATGTTTAGTTTTGTTTCTTCTTTCCCATTGTTCACTCCATTGGTTACAACCCTTCCATACAACCAGACTAATGCCCAATGTGAAAGTATTTGCACATCCTATACTTGACTGCATGCTGCCATGGGAAGGGAGGGGAGAAAATTAGAAACTCAAGGGACTGTGGAGCTGAATTTTGTAAACTAAAAGTAAATAAAGAAATCAATTTAAAAAAAGAAAATAAGATTTAGGGTACATGTAAAAAGTGGTGGCCTTGCCAAGGAGAAAGTGATTGCTTCATCAAAAATTGAAATAAAGGAGAAAAAAAGTGGTGGATTTTAAGGAAGATATGTGATAACAATAAGGGAAGAAAAGGGAACTGATGGTAAATGGTTTCAACTTTTTTAGGTGAAATATGAGGTAAGATTCTCATCTGAGCAAGTGGAGGGAGAGGATGCTGTGGGAGAAGAGAACAGAAAGTTGGGACAGATGATGCGATGAGTAGATAGATTAGGGATGAGTAGAAGTATTTCTGATATAGCCAGGTGACACAGCAGATAGACCACTGGCCTTGGAGTCAACAAGACTGATGTTCCTGAGCTCAAATCTGGCCTCAGATGCTCACCACCTGTGTGATCCTGGACAAGTCACTTAACCCTGTTTGCCTTCGTTTTCTTATCTGTAAAATGAACTAGAGAAGGAAATGGCCAATTACTCCACTGTCCTTGCTGAGAAAACTTCAAATAGGGTCACAAAGAGTTGAGACAGACAGAAAACAACTGAACAACAACAGAAAATTTCTAGCTACATAGTGAGGACCCGGTTGAGATTATATAACAAATTTGTAGTAAACATATAGTCCATATGCTTTCATGACTTCCTTCAATTCTGGAACACATGACTAGGAGTGAAGAAGCCGGATGGTCAGAGTAAACCAAGACTGGGGTTTGGCAAGATGTGAGCAGCAAAAAAAAAAAGGAAGCAAGGAGTTTGAAAGCAAAAGTTTGTTGTTGTTGTTGTTTTGTTCAGTTGTTTGAGTCATGTCTGACTCTGATCCCATTTTCTTGGCAAAGATACTGGAGTGGTTTTCTATATCCTTTCCCAGCTCATTTTACAGATGAGGAAACTGAGGCAAACAGGGGTAAAGGACTTACCCAGGGTCACACAGCTAATAAATGTCTGAGGCCAAATATGAACTCATGAAGAAGAGTTTTCCTAACCCTAGGCCTTGCATGCAATCCATTGTACAACTTTGTTGCCCCTGAGCAAAAGATAGTGGAGTTGAAAAGATTTTCCCAGGGTCAAGACTGGGAAGGAGAGTGAGAACCTAGGAAAATAACAACAATTGGAATATAGTGCTTCAAGGTGTGTAAAGCACTTTATGTATTATCCCCTTTGACCCTCCTGACCCTCTGGGTGAGATAGGCACTGTTGTTACCCTCTTTTTACTGAGGAGGAAACTCAGGATGAGAATTTAAGTCACTTGTTCTGGGTCAGATGCTGGTAAGTGTCTGAGGCGGGGGTTCAACAAAGGTCTTCCCAACTACAAGTAGGGAAATTTTATCCACTTAGTCATCTAGCAGCCCTCAGGGAAGGAGAGATTGGAAGTCCAGATGAGGACAAAGAACTGGGTTAGGAATAATAAGGCAGAGGGATGGATGGAAAGACTAAGTACCATGATAGGATAGAGAAATTCCACAGTTCTTGATCATAGGAATGGAAAACTTGTGGGTGATGACCCAATGATGACTATATCAAGATTCTTCTTTCACAACATGACTAATGTGGAAATACGTTAATGTGATTGTATGTGTATAGCCCATATCAGACTGCTTGCTCTCTTGGTGGGGGGGGGGGAAGGGGAGAAGGAATGGAGAAAAAAATTTGGAACTCAAAATCTTATAAAATTAAATATTGAATACCATCTTCATATGTAATTGGAAAAAAAATACTATTAAGTAGGGGAAGACTATATCAAGAGCCATTCCTGTGTGTAGCTAAGCTGTGGAGTAGAGGAGTAGGTCAAGGAAGTTGAATTGATTAATGGAACACCAACCAGTAGGTTGAAGTTCTCTATCATAATGGCAGGAGTTAAGTTAGATAGGAAGATTAATTAAGGTACCAAACTCACTGAGAAAGTAGGGAGGATGTCCTGGGGGTCTATAGATAATGTTATACTATTAAAGACACCAGGATCAGGATTGAGTGATATACTGGGGAGGGAACCCCAAAAAGGAGAAGTTGTTTTGAAAGAGTTATGACTAGGTTAGTAAGCAGAATTGAGGAACTAAGAATATTTATCCTCCTGAAGAAAAGTCTCAGGTGAGAGTCCTTGTAGTTGCCTTTAAAAATTTGAAATACTGTCCAGTGAAAAAGAGATTGAATTTCTTCTGCTTGGCTCCAGAGGGCAGAACTGTGACCAAAAAGAAAAAGTCACATTTCAGTTCATCTTAAGGATTATTGACTAGTCTACCAATTAATAATGATTTATTAAGCACCTACTATAATGTCAGGCACTATGCTAAGTGCTGGGGATGCAAAAAGGGGCAAAAGACAGTCCTTGCCCTCAAAGAGATTACAATCTGATGGGAGAAACAACATGCAAATAAATATACACAAAGCAATATATATACAGAATAAATAAGGAAATAATTAACTGAAGGAAGGCAGTTGAAGAGGGGTTCAAGAAAGCTTCCTATAGAAGGTATTATTATTATTATTATTATTATTATAACACTAAAATCCTGTTCCGATACCACTTCATGGTGTGAGGTGGTCCACATTCTCAAAAGCAATGCCAGTAGAACACAAGCTCTGGCAGGGAGTCCTACCAAGTAGGAAAGACTTCCAGTAAAGACCTATCCAGTAATAGATGGTGTTCCTTGAACACTAAGGTTCCTAAGGTTGACTGCCAGGTGATTTTTTTTTTTTGTCCAGAGTAATTCACGATTGATACCTACCAAGGTGGGGCATGGGGAAGAAGAAGAGGGGTTGCAATCTATTCTGGAGGGTTTACACATGTCGGTGAAGCAAAGTATCTTTGGATGTATTGAAGGAGAATGATGATGATGATAAATGCTTATCATCAGCCAGGGGTAGTATGGCACCGTGGATAATTAACTGAAGGAAAATGGATATATTGAAGGAGAATGATGATGAATGTTTACCATCAACCAAGGGTAGTATTCACATTGGATGGAAAGCTGGTCTCAAAGTCAGGAAGATCTGGGTTCAAGTTCTGCCTCTGACACACATACTGGCTGTGTGACCTGGGAAAGACACTTCTCAGTGCTCTGGGAAACTCTAAGAGTAGAAGTTGAAAAGAAGGTGTCACCTTGAAGAAAAAGTTCCCTCACCCAGGAGTTCCCTGTATCGAAAAAAAAAAATCATAGTCTAGTCTCTATCCCTATCCTATGACCAAAGCACTACTGCTGTGCATGTGTTTAGGGCTGGAGGGTGGAGGAGGAGTGTGAGAGAAGTATAAGGAAAAGGAATGTTGTATACTTAGATGATGTATGTCTTCCATCACAGGAGCTGCCCATCATCTTTCCACAAGAAAAAGAAAAGAGGTAACTTGGGTATTGGGAATGGGGGCTCTAAGGAGACATGGGTGTTTGGAGAGGAAAAAATTAGAGAAGATAAAAAAATACATTTGGGGAGGGCAGGGGGTTAAATACAGCAGTGGAAAAGGAAGCTTTGGAACAACACGGGGAAATAGTTTAATAAAGAAAATCTGTAGAGGTGAAGCCACCCCCAAGCCCCAAAGCTCCTGACTTTGTTCCTCCTTTTAGGATGTAGTAGCAGGGGCTTATTGTTGAGTAAGGAATTTAATTGTCAACTATTTGGGTCCCTTCCCTTCAGGGAGTCAAGCAAGAGGAAAAACAGAGAAGCAGCAGCAGAAGAGCACAAAGGTATTGTAATAGTACATTCCTGTCCCAATTCCAACACTTGGGCAAAGGGAACAACAAGGCATTGGGAACTAGGGATCTGTACACTTGGGACAGATGGGACTCAAAGTCTGGTAGAGCTTGCTGGTTTGGTTCTTATAGAGGCAGATTAATTGGTTCTGTTGGGAGTAAGGCACAAAACCAAAACTCAATCCCCAAATCCTTCCCATTCCCTACAGGGCCGTGAGCCAATGGGACATACCTATGAGGTGGTATCGGAGTTGTCCAGGTCTGGAGAGGGGAGTCGAGGCCCTCGAGGCCCCCGGTCAGAGGACAGCAGCTTGCATTATGCAGACATCCAAGTGTGCCGCCGTACCCAGCCAAGATCTGCCCGAGAGGTGAAGCACCTACAGATAGAGAATGCCACTGAGTATGCGACCATTAGGTTCTCCCAGGCCACACCCCACTATGACAGCAAAAATGGCACCCTTGTGTAAGCCCTGGGTATTAAACACTCTGGAATGGAGAACGTGAGGCAGTAGCTATCCCATATCAACAGAGGACAAAAGTCCTACACTTCTACAAAAGATAATCTGATGCTGTCGGGGACTAGGTGGCAGTCCTTCTTTCTCTGCCAGTTTCAAAGTGCCCCTGGGTTCCCCGGAGTTCTAAGACCTGGCTCCCTTTCCGGGGTCTGTCTATATATTTTAAGAAAAGATCTCTGCTGGTATCTGAAACCCGAGGTCGGATGGATCTCCACAAAGCTGGCAGAGCGAGGCTCAGTTTCCAAGAATGATGGGCTGGTCCCTTGCTCCCAGGAAAAATACAAAAAATGATGGTAACTGTGGAAGCAACTGGACAAAAACCTGATTACCACCTGGGGGTAATTTGATCTAGAGGAAACCCCAGAAACCTGAGAAACCATTAACCCCTGAAGATGCTGCTTCCTGGAACTCAGGCTCTCCTTCCCCTCACGGAAAAGCACAATGCCCATGCCAGTTCTGAGACAAGCAGTCCCCTGTCCATTCGGTGGTGGAAAGTGGACACAGAAGCTCCTCCCTTAAACATACTGACACGAGGGGCGATCCCATAGTGGGAAGAGGGGCATTTCTAGGGAGAAGTGGAGACTATGCAAGAGGCTGGGTGGGGTGGGAAGAGAGATGGGGATCGTGCTAGGGATTGGACCCTCGTTTGCAGGTCTGGTTCGGACGCTCCAAGAGCCCCGAGGGTGGGTTCTGCCTGTACGGAGAAAGGGGGTCTGCGGGGTGAATAAACCGATGTGGAACACACTGCTTGGGGATTTGGTGCCTTTTCTGGGGAGAGGGGGTGTCTTCGTGGTGGTCACTCTCCTTCCGCCTGGAGCAAGCTTTTAGCTCTTCGACCTTAAGGCCTCGGTCCAGGGAGGGTGGGGGTGTGTGGCCAGACTGAGAATGTAAAAGGGCGTGGTGTGGGGCGGGACTAGATCAAAGTCATGAGAGGGCGGGGACATAGGGAAAAAATGTGGATGGAGGGTGGGAGGGCGGAGGAGGGGGCGGGCCCGGAGGGGAGGGGAGGGGCCGTCTCCGGTCGCCATGGCAGCGGGAACGCGCCGCGCCTCCGGGAGCCTCAGCCTGGGCCCGAGCCGAGTCAGGACCAAGTCCTGGCCCAGCGGGGCTGCCAGGACCGGGGGACCCAGCCCTGTGCTCCCAGGTACGGGGCGGGCAAGCCGGGACACCAGATACGGAAGGATGCTAGGCCCAGGACCTCCTCGTCTGTAATATGGGGATACTCTACTCCTTTACAGTGTCGCTGTGGGGAAAGAGCTTTGTGAATCTTAAAGCGCGCTGGAAGTGTGAGTCTTATTATTATTAATTTTTAGGAAATTAAAGTCATGGGCCAAGAGGTAACAAAGAGGCATGGATCAGGTGACGAGCCTGCAGCCTAGGGGTGGCACTACAGCCCACCCCCAGAACCCAGGTAGTGAAAAGACAAGGGAGAGCCTGCCTGGACATGGATGGGAATGAATGAATGAATGATTCATTAAGTGCTTACTACACGCAAAGTACTGTGCTAAGCCTGTGATACAAACAGAAAAGTAAGAGTCTCTGCTTCCAAGGAGCTCAAGTTCTTATGGAAGGAAGGGAGGAAAAAGGGCTGGGAGGGGGATGCACATGTGAGAGAAGGGAGGGCCCTTATCCAAGACTCTGGGGGCTCTGAGCTTTCTCTAGGCCACAGATTTGGCAGAGCATAGCACTTAATTCAGAGCTTTGCAGTACTGATCAACCTGTCTGGTAGTGTTAGACTCCTTTTTCCTTTGGGCCACTCTTATTCACCTCTTTCATTCCTACCTGGCCACTGGGAGTATAATATTGCCTTGAGCAGTGGGCAGGCTGTCAAAACAGGGCCAGGGCACAAAACAAGTAGCTCTAGTGTGGTCTTTCTGCCAGACTTCAGGGCTTGTAAGGGAAGGATATTTTTTTTAATGCTGAAATTCCATGTTTCATTGGTGGTGATGATGATGATGCACGATGAAAATATTGCTTTTGTAGATTAAAACTGGGGACTGAGAAGAGTAGGGAGAAACTAAGAGTTGGTCATATTTATGTTGTTCCTTGGCTTTCTAGAGGTTTGTACAAAGCTATATGCTATATATAGAAATACTCAGACAAAGCTATAACTAGGAATTTTTGTACCTAGATTAAGAACTACAACTGACACTTGGGGCAAGCAGCATGAAAGGTTCGTTTAGGGGAGGGAGGCAAGATACTATCCTACTGTGGGGAAATAGAGATTCTGGGACATCTGCTTGAGGGAGCTCCTAGGGAAAAGCTCGATCCTATATAGCAAAGGACTGCAAGATACTGCCCTCATTGCGTTGTGGTCACTCAGCCTGAGTTATGATTCTGCTCTCAAATATCTGTGATATTTTCACATCTAGTTTCTATAACTGAAGGATAGGTGTGGGAGAACATGATGCTTTTTTGGACAAATAGCAGACAGGAATTGCAACCTTCTTTATTACTATTACAGCCTTGGTTATAGGGTGAGGACAGTGCCAATTGTGTTCAAATCTCTATGGAACAGGCCTGTTTCAATCACTTAAATTATAAGTAACCAGCCTTCAGTTTAAGGAGAGGGAAGCTTTTCTGGGAGAAGTTCCTAAACTGTTTTCTCTTCCCATATCTTTACAGGTCCCTCTCTCTTCCTCTTGCTTGTCTTTGATTCCTGAGGGTGGCTTTGACCCAGCTGCCCCAGGGCCACAGAAAATGGGGACCCCAGCGATCATGGGGTATTGTAACTCTCTGCAGGCAGGAGAGCCATTGGTAAGTTTCTGATCCATCCTTCAGAAAAATGATAAGTTGATGATATCATGAGGTTTAGGTCTTCTGTACAGTTCAGTATCTGGGGAATTCTGGAGCAGATTTTAGGCTCTTGGGTGGAGTAATCACACAGCTCCCTTCTACTAATGTTCCACATTTGTGCTGGAATCCCTTCTCTAGCTCAGTTGTGTTGTTGACTATGGTACTTCTATCTTCACTTCTTGGAGTCCATTAAGTCAGGCATGGAGTGGAAAGTTCCATTTATTCATCAGAATCAAAACTTTAAAAAAGAACAAAGAAAATCCCTGTGTATTTTAGATTCAGCCTACCAAGTTCAAAGGGAAGCTGAGCTGATGAGGTGAAAAGTGACCTGAGAGTAATCTGGTCACTAATTGTAAGGATGACCCAATCTCCACAGAAGGGGATTTACATTTATTTCATTTTAATTGTGTTATTAACATTGTAAAATCATACCTCACATGCCCAGGTGATCTAGAGGTGGGAAGAGACACAGGGTGAACTGAGACATGAATTTGTTCGGATGTCACACAGAGATTATCCACAAGATGTCGCTGCCCTTATCTAGTTTTTATCCAGAAAGCTGACTGTTTCTGAGCATAGCTGGTGGCTCATTAAAAAAAAAATTAGTATTAAGTATGTTTATCAGCTCGGGTACATTTTACATATAGCATTAGCATCTGGTGATTCCCTTATTGTCTTTCTACAACCCCCTGTCTCTCACCGTTCTGCTTCTTTTCCTTTCCCACCTACCTACTCATTCTGTCTCACTCACCAGTCTGTTCTTTGTCACCATATCCTGTTTCCTTGTGTATTCTCACTTTACTACTCGTATCTCCTTTTTCTATTCTTGTGTCTTGTGTGTGTGTGTGTGTGTGTGTATAGTCACTCCCTCATTGTCTATGCTAATGCAGAAGAGTAGAAACATGATCATCCAAACTCATAGGTGATCCTAACACTATTTACACAGTACTTACTAAACTGAATGTGACTGCATCTACTATGAATAGGCATCTCTATGAGAGGTATGTTCAATTCAACAAGCATTAACAAGCACATTTTGTCAGGCTCTTCTGGGGATGAAAAGTGATAAAAGACATGATCACTGCTATTATGATCTAACGGGGGAAACAGCAGCGCCCAAAATGGTACTGATTCAGCATCACAGGAGAGAAGCACAGATTTAGGACTGGAAGGGACCTTATAGGTCATCAAATTCAACCTCTTAATTTTATAGATGGAGAGACTAAGACCCAGAAAGCTTAAGTGATTGCCCAGAATCATAATTGCCCAGAATCATACAGTTGACCATTAAATGCAAAATTATACAAGTGTGGTAGAAGTTCAGAGGAGAGTGAGAAAATGAGAATTAAAGTTATGAGATAAGGCAGGTGATGGAGATAAGGCAGGTATGGAGCAGGCGATACTTGTGTTGGGCCTTGAAGGATATGCAGGATTTGGATAGGCAGAGCAGAGAGCATACATTATTCTAGATGGGAGAACCACATGATTAAAGGCATGGAGAAGGAATGAGCATGACCTATTTGTATATATTTGGCATATCAATATCCCATCTAGTCATATAGAGAGAGATATATGTGGGGCCTTAGGATGCCTTGTTGCAAAAAATGTGGTAGGAGTAGATACTTCTGGCAATATGGCAACAATTGTGGCAAAATCTTATATCCCATATTTTTCTGACTCCTTCCCCAGGCAGAGCAACTTCACTTGTGTTGAATCCCAGCTACGTCTATACTATTTGGCTTTGCTACGTCCAAATCATTGTACAAAGTTGGTCATAGCCCTGTCTTCATGTTTCCTTTTGTTTTTGCCAATTTGGGGGAATCCCCCATATATGACTATGATGTCACTGGAGGGTTTAAGAGTACTTCTACTCTCAAGGGTTAGACATGGGATAAGAGCCAAAACTCACCTGGCAAGACCTTAGAAGGGCTACCCTGAGTAGGCATCCTGAGTGTTCATAGGGATGATCTAATTCTAGACTCTAATAGCTCACTCTTGGGCTACTGTAGAGAACCCTTTGTACTTAACCCACATCTTATTGGGACTCCTTTACATTGCTCTGGGTCTTTTTCTCAGACACTGTCTCAGACACTTAATGACAGGTTCTAGCTTGATGAATGTCCTGTTGTTTCAAGCGCAATGATCTCATCACAAGTAGTGACGGCAGGTATAGCAGTAATAACTTCCTCTGTTGCTGATTGCTTTCTGCCCAGTCTTATATCATTGTGTTCCAAATTCAAGCTCAAAGGACTGTCACTAGAAGAACACTAGTGGTTATATCTTGACTTTGTCTTCACCAAGAATTTGTGTAGAAATTGCAAAGAAGCAGATTTTGGCTTCAAGTAGGAAAAGCTACTGTACCAGCAAGCACCCAGGATGGCCTGCAAGCACAGGTTCTTTGATCTGCTTTGCTAAAGAAAAGACAACTTGTAAAGGGATCAACAGTCTTACTATAATTACAGATAAGTAGAAAATACAAGCAGAGAAATTAGTACAGAGGCTCAACAGACAGGGCTCCTACTCTCTGAACAAAGCAATACAGCCACTTACATACACAACCAGATTGGGAGAGCACAAGCCTCTGAGTAGTCATGGGGCCCTGAACAAACAGACACTTAGAGTCCCATCCAAGAAATCAAAAGGTCCTTCTCATGATCAAACCCCCAAAGTAAAATGCCAGCCTCTCAGTATATATAGTTTTTCACTAATAGGCTCAGAGCCAGAAGGCATCATAACCCATGTGGCTCAGTGCCTGATTGGCTCAGTATCAAAAGCCTCCCTACAAGCAAGCCTTCCTAAACAAACTCCTCGCCCAGTGTGCTCTGTGTGACTCAGGATGTATCATGGCTGTGACTAAAATTCCTGTGTACCTTTAGACCTGGGAGAAGGAGACATGTGGTCACATAGGTCTATTAATGGACAAGGAAGATCTTCCTATCCCATTAACATTACCTACCTAATTAGCATTATCCTAAATTGGCATTGGTTGCCTTGAGAGGTAGTAACTTCCCTTTTGCTGCACATATTAGGCCGAGTCAAGATGA
The DNA here is from genome assembly GCA_028646575.1 of Pseudocheirus occidentalis. NCBI lineage: Eukaryota > Metazoa > Chordata > Mammalia > Diprotodontia > Pseudocheiridae > Pseudocheirus > Pseudocheirus occidentalis. The sequence continues at coordinate 106,531,960 of CM053596.1, forward strand.
CTATTTGATGGAGATACTATTGGGGAAATTCTTGTTTAAATATAGGTTGGACTAGATGATTTCTGAAATTCCATCTAAATTCAAGTTAGTTTTGGTAGCTCTATGATAGTAGAATTACTTGCTTGAAAGATTTAAGGTCCTCTTTATTAATGAATGTTTTTTTATTCATCAGTAACAACTAGAATTATTCTAATGAAAGTATTTTGGAGCTGGAAGGTTATCGTAGTTGAAAACTAGTTCAACTAAAGGGCAGCTAGGTGGTACAGTGAATAGAGTGCCTGCCCTGGAGTCAGGAGGACCTGAGTTCAAATCCAACCTCAGACATTTAACAGGTACTAGCTATGTGACCTTGGGAAAGTCATCTAACCCCAACTGCCCTGCCTTCCCCCCTCCAAAAAAAAAGACAAAAAAAAAGAAAACTAGTTCAACCAACATCTAACCAAGATAACAAAACATCCCTCACAAATAGTTATCACGGCTTTGCTTATTTATAGTTACAGTGAAACTAATTTTATTCTTGGATAACTTGGATTTTTTCATTCTTTATTAATAATTTGTTGGGTGTAAAGTTTTGTGCTGGACTCTGGGAACACAAACACAAAGTGAAAAGCAGTCCTTAATCTCAATAGATTTATATCGAGCCTTTCTTCAATTTTTGTCCATTGTTATTCTTTTTTTAAAAAATTCAAATTTATTTTATTTTTGGGTCCAAATTCTCTCCCTCTCACCTTCTTCCCCCCCCCAGTGAGAAAAAAAGAAAAACACCTCTGTAATAAATGTGTATCATCACATTGCTATTAATTCTTCTTCTTCTGCATGGCAGCCCTTAACAAGGCTTTTCCCCCCATAGATCTTGTATTTCCCAAGATTTCTCTTCTCCAGGCTAACCATTCACAGTTCCTTCAATAAGTAAGGAAAGATGTTAGTCCATTTCTCTCGATGTGTTTCAGTTTATCCATGTTCTTTCTTCCTAAATACGGCACACAGAATGAAATACAGTACTCCAAACGTGGTCTAACCTGGACAGAGTACCAGTACCTCCTTAGTTTGGGACTCTGTGCTTCTGCACAGTGTGAGGTATTGACATAATGAGCTTGAAATTCACTTAAACCTCTGGTTCTTTGTTACATGAACTATTTATTGTCCAGCCATGCCATTCACATCCAAAACTTGAGCTATTGATTTTGTTAACTCAACTCTAGGAGTTTACATTACAGACTAAAATCTAGATCTGTCAAGCTTTACAGTAGGATTATAAAATTTTTAGAGCTGGAATAGATCTTGAAAGTGTTCAGTTGTTTTCAGCGATGTCCTATTCTCCATGACCCCTTTGAGGGTTTTCTTGGCAGAGACACTGGAGTAGGTTGTCATTTCCTTCTCCAGCTCACTCTATAGATGAGGAAACTGAGGCAAACAGGGTAAAGTGACTTACCCAGGGTCACACAGCTAATGTCCGAGGTTGGATTTAAACTCAGGTGTTCCTGACTGCAGGACCAGTACTTGGTCATTGGGCAGAAACTATTTAGCAGTGTAGTTCATACAAGATACCTGTCAGTGTGACTGTTTCTGGTTTTCAGTTTTCTAGAAATCTCTCTATATGTAGGTGTCTTCAGGACCGATCATTAATTTAATTGAGCTCTAAACTCTTGGTAAGAGTTCCATATAGCAGTGAAGGCCCTGTGCATTGGCAGATGGACAAAAGATTTGGCCTCTCATGCTGGCCCTGCTGTTGACTTCCCATGTAACCATGGGCTTCGCTACATGAGATAGTGTGGTGTAGTGGAGTGTTCAGCCTGGATTCAGCAGAGAACTGGGTTCAGGGTTTGGCTCTGACACTTGCTAGCTCCTGGTTCAAATCAGACTCCTTCTGGACTCCCCCAGTCCCTGCCCTCCACACACATACTTTTCAGCTCCCTCCTTTGTGCAGTCTTCTCTCGTTAGAAAGGAAACTCCTTCTTTGAAGGCAGGGACTCTCTTGTTTTTTGCTTGTATTATAGACCCAGTACTTCTTACTTAGCACAGTGCTTGGCACAAGTAAGCACTTAATAAATGCATGAATGGCTAATTTACAAAATTATAAAATGAGGCAGGCATGCCTGGTTCTTCAGGTGCTCTTGGGGAAAGAACACAATGGCAGAGGGAAATGAGACTGCTATGACGCTTTAATAAGGCACAGAGTATAGGGTCAAACAGCACAGAAAGTACAGAGACAAGGAGCAGAAAAGGGCTCAGAGGCAGGTGGCATGGGTACAGAGGATGGGGTTGGGGAGAGGCATATAACCATGAATTAGAGCTGGGAGCACTGGGCAGCATGGACCCAGTGGAGTCAGAGGAGGGCTCGGAGCAGGAGTCAGAGCTTTCATTTTTATAGGGTTTATTTTGGGAGGAAGAGACTGACTCTTATCTCTACCACCTTAGGTTAGCTCATCAACATACCCAAATCATCTCAAAGGTGTCAGTAAAACTTTAAAATTAACATATCCATGTCATCTCAAAGTTATCAGTGACATTTGGTGTTCTACTGATTTTACTGTGGAGGTCTGGAGCTTATCTAAGATTTACCTGTCTTAGGACCAAAAGGCCCTGATAGCAAGGCCAAGATGGCTTCTCCTGAATTAGCCCCTAAACTTAGGATGTGATTTTTGGTAAATATGTTCTATAGCTTGCAAATTACGCCCCTTTGGTCTATGGGATGTTCTTTAGGTTCTCCTTTGTAATCTTACTTCCCACTGGTATTACTTTATACTGGCTATTTAGAAACTTAATAATATTGACTGGGGCTGGAGTTGTAGGTGGGGGGTTAAAATGGGCCAGAACAAGGTAGGACTTTAACTCAATGCTTTCTCTAGCTGAATAGCTAGCTGGGTGGTCCTCAGTAGGAAAGTTCACGTTTATGAGACTCAGAGCAAAGGATGCAATATAGGTCTTTCAGATCCTGGTATTTCCTTTCTTTGGGGGCAGAATGACCAATAGACGTGAGCAATCAATCAGACATTTATTAAGTGTCTTCTAGGTTCCAGGCAGGGCAGCTAGGTGGTTCAGTGAATAAAGAACTAGACCTGGAGTCAGGAAACCTCCTCTTCCTGAGATCAAATCTGGCCTCAGATACTTACTAGTTATGTGACTATGGGCAAGTCGCTTAACCCTGTTTGCCTCAGTTTCCAAATAACAAATCACTCCAATATCTCTGCCAAGAAAACCCCAGATGAGGTCGCAGAGATACAGACGTGACTGAACAACAGTACCGATAACAACAATGTTCCAGGCACTGTGACTAAGGCTAGGTTTTTAGGGAAGAGAATGAAAGGGGAATGGAATAGGTATGTATATAGTACCACCATGCTAAGCACTGTGCTAAGCATTTTTTTTGGCAAATATTAATCTCATAATAACCCTGAGAGTTAGGTGCTATTATTATCCTCATTTCACAGTCAGAAACTGAGGCGAAAAGTGGTTAAGTGACTTGCCCAGGGCCCCACAGCTAATAAGTGCCTGAGGTCAGCTTTGAACTAGAATTTTTCTGATTTTGAACCCGGTGCTCAATCAAATGTGCTAATTAGCTGCTTTAGTGTTTGGTGAAGCAATATTCCCTTTTGTACTTGAGGAATTTTTTTTTCTTCCATAGGCTTTACCTGAGTGTCTACCAAGAGCTCTGTTTTTCTATGTTTAAAACATAAACCCTCATTTTCAATGTCCGAATCATCCTGGTATGGTACATTGCTCCAGAGGAAACAGTGAGATATGGGGGTGGGAGGAAGAAGGGGGTGGGGGGCTGAAATCCTGACCCTCTACCTTAGTACTTGAAGACCTTGGATAAGTCACATCACCTCTTCATGCCTTTTCCTTCACCTATAAAATGAGGGGGTTGGACTTGATGCTCTTTCAGGTCCCTTTTCCAAATCCCATGGACCTATGAGTCCTAAGGCAGAAATCCCATCTAATTTTTTCAAAACTCCCAAGACGTCAGGGTCCCAATATCACCAGCAGCTAATGTCCTCCATTTTCATTCTCTTTCTTTCTCTCTTTGTTTCTTTCCTGCCAATATCACTTTACTGTATTTTAAAAAATCTTTTTCTTTTCTGTCTTTCTGTTCCCTGTCCTACTCTCTTTGTGCCTGAGTCTTACACTCTCCAATCCCATCTGGAAAAAAAGATTACTGTGTTTAGTGTGGAAAAAATTTTTTTAAAAAGACCTGTGATTCACTTCTTTCCCCACCCTCCTTCTGAGGTTCTGGTGACCTTGACATTGTGTGTGTGTGTGTGAGTGTGTGTGTGTGTGTGTGTGTGTGTGTGTGTGTGTGTGTGTGTGTGTGGCGTGCCGGGCTGCCCGCCCGGCCCTCCTTGTGGCTGTGGCTGCTCTGGCCCCTCCATCCTGAAGTTGTTTCTATAGGAACAGCTCACCCGCTTCTCCGCCAGAGGCCCCCCAAATGAGCATGCCCAGTGCAAGGCTCCACTTTGGCTCCCGTCTCTGTTTCTAGTAAGTGGCATGTCTGGGACTCCAGAGAGATCCCTATGAACTGAGTGGAGAGTCTTTGTGTTCAGAGGAGGAGGAGAAGGAGGAAGAGAAGGAGGAGGAAGAGGAGGAAGAGGAGGCCTGGTCTTGGGCACCAGGTCCAGGAAAAAGCAAGGCGGGAACAATGCTGGCCTGCCTGGCCAGGGGGAATTTCCTGGATGTCCTGCAGGAGGGCTTCACTGAGGTAACTGCCCTCTTCCCACACTTCTGGCCTTTCCTCTCTTACCTGTCCCCTCGCTTCTCTCGCCCTCCACCTCCATCCTGTGCCTGGCCAGCATCACAGCCTGTATTCCCTGGTGGGGACGGGCTGGTAGAGAAGTGACAGAAAAGGGGGAAACCCCAAGTCTCTTCTGGCTTCTCTTCTCATCACTTGCCAGCGCTTAGAAGAGCAGAGTTTTAAGAAGTGACCTCTCCAAAGAGGCTGCCTTTCCCTTTGTAGGAGATTCTTTCCAAACACATTCTTAGGTGTGCCTCTGAATTTTTGCGAGAAATCTGTAAATCACAGGGTCAGTCAGGCTGGACACCGTAGTGGCTTGGGGGATGGGGAGAGGAGGGAGGCAGACTCAGGGACGGTATTTTAAGGTATTAGAATTTCAGCTAGAGTAGAAAGAATGGAAAAAAGCAACTGAGAATTGTAAGAGGTCCCTGTGAGGTACTCCAGCTGTATTTGTACCTTTGGATCTGGAGACTTCTTCACAGCCTGGAAAATATGGTTTCCAAACGAGAGCTCTAAGGAAGTTGTAAGCCAGTTGTAAGCTGAGAACTTTGCAAACTTGAAAGCATTTATATGTCAGTTATTCATATTACATTCTCATTTTTACATGTGAGTGAATTTTTAAAACATAAGAATGAGTCTACAGAAAATGAGTCTACATTCCAATACTATTGCTCAATTATAAAGTCATTTTACTCACCCACTCCTTTCTATTAATTAAATATAAAACAACAATAATAGTAGGAAAGGCACCTAATCTCAGACTTTTTCTGTAAGAAATATAAGAAAAACAAGATAATAATAATAATAAGGTGATGATAATGATATTTCTACTAGATAGAAACAGGGTCCCTTTTACTCCCCGATTAGAAACTCCAGAACCAGCAATGAGTAAGGTAGGAAATATTAATACAGCTTTCGGGGCATTTTCCTATGCCAGAGGACTTGGAATCTGTTTTCTTTTGGTATTCTTAGTAGTTCCCTTTCTTCCTTCCAGAGCTAGCAAGTTCTGACTTACTATTTTCCTCTTTTCCATCCCATTTGCACCAACGTTTGCATGATTACTCCTGAGTATGATCCCCCTCATCTGCCCCATTCAGAGGGGCCCCCACAGGGATACCCAGGATCCCCTTGACACAGCTGCATAGCAGGCCTCCTTCCTTAATTCCTGTTTCCAATTATGAATCTCTGCAGCCTGACCTTCCTCAAAACCTTCCCCCGCCAAGGCCCCTTCCTGTCCTTCTTGTCCTGTTTTTGGGACACAGAGGGAAGAAAGCCTCCCCTAACCTACAGAACTTTCTGGATATCTGGTATTGGTGCTTCATGTCAGGGAAACAAGTGGGTGAGTGAAGAATAGGGCCTGGTGCAGGACCCCTCCACTCCAAACCTAACATCTCTGATTCTTTGCATTAGCCCTGCCAAGAGCACTCTTTGATAAGTCACGGCATGAGATCTTTAAACACAGAAGAGATAGAAAGCTACCAGGTTTAAATAACTGTAGTGTTCTTTGGCACCTCCTCCTTTTCTCATTCTCACTTCTGAGACACCTCCCTCCCCCTTGAACCCTTAGTTTGAGACTTGGAGTTCTAATATACCTACTAATTCTAATGTACAATAACTCTATCAATCAAGGCCCCTCGCTAGCTGCCATATCCTTCATCCAGGAGAAATCAATGAGCGTGGAGTCAGTCCTAACGTATACCTCATGCTTACTTCACTGTTAACCTATCTACTGAAACCATACACGAAGAAGCACTCTATGTTCAAGTGAATGATCAAATGAGATAATGTAAAATTCTTTGCGAACCTTAAAGAGCTATTGGCAATTATTATTTTTACGGTCATATACATTCTTCTAGAGGTTCCCTGAAAGTCTCCTGGGAATAATTCTAGTAGCAGACAGGTGGACAGAGATGATATATATTTCATCTTGTTCCCATACGGGTCTGATTTCTTCTTCTACCTCTATATTTTAATAGCGTTTCATTCCATATAGCTTGGAGATTAGGGATATTTGGTATGGTGAAATCTATGAAAAATGTTGTTCTTAAATTTTTATGGATCATTTCTCTGTATCCAGGCAATAGTAGGCATGAGTTATTATTATTAATCATCTAAATTTCATGTTTTTCAGTTGCTACCATTTTATTCCCAGACCTTCCATCAAGAGGGCCAGGGATTCACATAGACTTGTTCATCTTTCTAGTGCCTTCGTGGTGCTATCCATAGCCTCTGTCCTCCAGTTAACACATACGTAAAGAGAAGGGCGAAGGAGCCTATTTTTTGGTAGATGGTGGAGTCCTTATAGATGTAGTAGAGACACAGCTACGTTTTTTCATTCTTCCTACAGTGATCCTACTTCCATCTTGACCTATGACCATCCTCCCTACTTTGTCAGATCCCTAGCAAATTTAGATGCCCTGACAAGTTCAAAACTTCTATTTGCTACCACTTGGCCATGTCAGGTCTTCTCTTGGACCCATTCTCTTGAACTGGAGTGAAACACGGCTGAAATCTCATTCATTCTTTACTATGCAGTCATACTAAAGGGGCATAACTAAGATCCTAGAGTCAAGAGTACATTTCAGTATCTCTGGGACACTAAAATTTAAAAGATTATTAAAAATTGCTTGCCTTCTCAGTGGATGATGGAGGGGCTAAAGAGAAGGAGAGTTTGGAACTTCAAAATTAACAACAATGAAAAATAAAAAACAATGTTAAAAATAAATAAACAATGTGAAAGATGATCACAAGTCTTTAAACACCCACATCTAGGAGCTTCTGTGTAACTATGGCAATATTCTCCAGACACATTAGAAAAAAAAACACATGTAAAATAATCCTGTCTATCTAGGTTTGTTTAAGGTCAGTTCCACTTAGAAAGAACAGCAAAGGCTTTTGGTTTTTGAGTTAATTAACAACTTTCCTATCGTCTTTTGGCTCTGAAAATGAAACTCTAGTCTAGAGTTGTCTGATATACTTAGGATGTGTCCTTTGGGTTAGTAGTAACCTGGCTTATACTTTTCTCCATTTAATACATCCACAATCAACTCCTGGAGATGATCCAAACACATCTAAAGCTGTCCCCCATCACCTAGTTACTTTAAAGTGGGACTGTGGGGTGGCTAGGTGGCACAGTGAGTAGAACACGGGCCCTGGAGTCAGGAGCACCTGAGTTCAAATCTGGCCTCAGACACTTGACACTTACTAACTGTGTGACTTTGGGTAAGTCACTTAACCCCAGTTGCCCTCCAAAAAAAAAAAAGCAAAAAAATAAAAAATAAAATGGGACTGTGATCTCACTCTTCATGACAGGGGAAATCATCACCCAAAGCAAGGCTGTAGAGTGACGATTTAATATAGCTGGAAGGAAAAGCTGCTGTTGCTACCTCCAAGAGAAGCTTGCCCTTAGGGGCAAGGTTCTCCTCCACCCAGCTGCTGTACTGGCAGACCATAAGGCCACTCCCCGTTGCAAACTGAGATTCTGCCACATTTCCTGCATTGGAGAATGGAACTATGGCGCCAGTTCCAATAGACTGATGACCTAGAGATTCTGATTATCCCTGCCAGTCCTGCCTTTCATTTTTTTTCTCCACCGATACAGATAATTTGCTTTGTAGACTATCCGCTTATTTTTGTGGGAAGCTGCCAAACCCTGCAGGTCTAGATGATTTGATCATTTTCTTAACTACCATGCTCCTGACCAGGTCAGGTTTTCCCCCATTTGACTTCTGCTTCAGTACTGATGTTTTTGCTTTTTCTGCCACATAATTATTTGTGTGTCTCTATGAATATGGTATTTGGTTCATTTGTTAACATGGATTTCGGCAAGTGATAGTCTCAAAGGTGAGTTTTCTTAGAAAGGCTCTTGGCATGTGCTGCAAGACACATATAGGATTGCAGCTTAGTTTTGTAGACAGGCAACCTCTACCAACCTTCCTCCTGGCGAAGCATACAAAATATACCCCTAAGTCAGTAGGTTAGTAGGCTTAAGGCAATGTTCACCTCGTCAACACTTGCTAAGAAAATAAATGTCTCAAAGCAATATATTAGGGGGGAAGGTATGTGTGTGGGAGAGATATGGTGGTGAGTGCTCCTGAATGGACCCATATCTAGCCAGAGGGAGCAGAGAGTTTTCTCACTGACTAAGAAAATCGCTACTGTAAAGCAGTTCCCTATTGGCTGAGCTTCCTCCTCCTTACATATGGGCTGGCAGAATTTCTTTAGCGGGTTTCTCCCCAAGGAGGAGAGCAATATGGATCTTTTACTAAGTCCCAGCTGCCTCTGTGGCCTCTTAAAAGCAAAGTGAGAAGTTGTGTCTGGTCTCAGCCCCATAAAGGGGAAATAAAATGAGTGTGAGTAGGGGTTTGGAGGCAGCAGCTGCTGGAGTAAGCATCTTTCCTAAGTGCTAAGTGCCCTGTGTTTATTCCAGGTAGAAAGGCTCTAATATTCAGCCAACAAGACTGTCCTGATACTCTGACAAAGAATGTGTCCTCTTGCTGCTCTGCTGCAGAAATTAAAAAGTCTGAGGAGCCTTTGGTGTTCATATGCACCGCTCTCCCCAACTTTCTTGCTTCTCACTAAACTGACATGCCCTCTCCCCACCCAAGCCCACTGGCTCCATTCCCACGGGGGCTGGTGCCAGGAAAACAGATGCTCCCTGGCAGGAAGCTACCGAACAGCTTTATTTCATTCTCTGTAAGTGATGGGGCTGGCCAGGCACGTACAGCAGTGATAGGAATCTCTTGTTTCCCAAGTACCGCTCAGCAGGGTAGTATACATGCCGGTAATGCTTCACGTATTGTGGCTGGCAGTCCTGCCCATTGTGTCCCAGATCAGACAGAAGTGTTTTGCAAAGGATATTGGAGAAGATTCCCAGGACCAGTTAGCATAGTGGAGGGCAAAGCAGGGGTCTAAATGGTATATAATGATTCAAACTGACACTTAGCTAGAAAATCTCTCTCTTGGAATCTTGCCAGCATTTCCATCTCTCTTATTGTAAACCATGATAGCGACAGTGAATATAATCTGAACTGGTACAAAAGGCTTCCTTATGTCCATGTTAAGTGATCAGTCAACAACCATTTATTAAGCACTTTTACATACACACATGATGTAAGGTGCTGAGCATTCAAAGGCAATAATGTCAATGTCCCTGCTCCCAAGAAGCTTACACTTGATCAAAGGAGACAATATGTACGCATACATAAACATTCAGAATGAATTACAAAATGCATACGTGGTAGTTTAGGGATAAAGGGAGCCAGTAGTTGGGAGGATCAGGAAAGGCACTGTGTAGAAGGAAGTGTCTGAGCAGAGTCCTGAGGGAAGTAAGGGATTCTAAGAGATACAAGTGAGGAGGGAGAGCATCCCAGGCCACTTTGGTTAGACTGGAGTGTGCAGGAAGGAAAACTGGGGCCAGGCTGTAGAGGCCTTAAAGCCAAAGAGAGGAGTTGGTATAACCACCAAAATTTCAGGAATACTTGTGACTCACACAGAGAGTTTGCCATCAGCAGAACTTCAAAGACACTTATATTTAGAGTTGCCTCACTTTTGTTTGGTGATGGTTAAGATATCTCCTTTATGAATACCATTACAAGACTATCATTAATAACAAGTCACTTGTAGCACTTTTTGGTTTACAGAACATCTTGCTCACAACTCCCTCGGGTAGTATAAGTGGTTACTCCCATTTTACAGATGAGGATACTGAGGCATAGAGAGAAGTGACTTGACAAGGTGGCAGAGCCCATAGTGCTGGTGCTGGAACTTGAGCTCTTTGATGCTTTCCTCACTACATCACATCTCCTCTTGTGGACACCACCAGCACTTCAAACTCAACATGTGAAAAAGGGAGCCTGTTCCTTATCTTTTCCCCTAAAGTGTCTCTTCTACCTGACTTTACTCCTTCAGTCATTCAATATTCATTTATTAATCAGCTGCTGTATACCAGGAACAAGGCTCAAGGAAAAAAATGAAATAATCCTCGCCTTGGAGCTTAAATTAGGGGAGACAACCTGTATGTAAATGAGTCTATACAAAATTAGTAGGCAGTCACCTGGGGGAGAGACCTTGGTAGCTAAAGGGATCAGGAAGGGCCTCATACAGGGGGAAACGAAGGATTACAAGAGGCAACGCTGAGGAAGGAGTACATCCTAGCAGTCGCCTGGGTGAAGGTGTGGAGTCTGGAGATGGAGCATGAGGTACACAGGAAGGCCAGTGTCGTTCAGACCAAGGAGTGAGGGAAAGTGAGTGATGTATAATAACCAAATAGAGGACATTGCATTTTGTCCTAGAGGTGACAAGGAGCCACTGGAATTTCCTGAGCAGGTGTCAACATGGTCAGACCTTTGTTTTAGGAATTTTACTTGGGCAGCTGTGTTGAGAATAGATTGGACAATAGAGAAACTTAAGGGAGAGAAGCCTATAAAAAGGCTTTCACATTTTAGGTGTGAGGCGATGAGAGAATAGCATGGGAAGCTTGTGGAGAGAAGAGATTTGGAACAGCTACTATGGTTAGTGAGATAGAGGATCAGTTAGGAAGGAGTACAAGAAGGACTGCCTTGTGGTGATAACATAGTTTTGTAGTATCCCCAGTTAGCATTGCTGTGTGACTTCCTTCAGCTTCCAGTACTGTGAGGGACAGGAGGCAGCACATAGAGGACATGTAATATTGAATTGGTTAACTACAGGGTCAAAATTAGGAGGGGAGGAAAGTGAAACCAAAGCAGGGGTGATGGAGAGTACTGAGGAATGGAAGGATTGGGTGTCAAGAGGAATAGGTTTAAGACAACAAGGCAGAGGGAGAGATAGACTGATAAGAGGTTAGGGCTGGATAAAAGACTTTCAAAAATCTTAAAAATGGAATTGGAATGTTTGTGGATGAGTGTGAGATCAAGGGTGTGGCTGTCCCTGTGTGTGGCCATAGTAAAATACAAGCATCACTCATGGGACTTGAGATTGAGGAACTGTGAAGCTTAGCTATTTGAAGGAAACTCACCATCCACCTGGGAAAACACTGAAGTGCCCTAGAAAGAGGACAGGTGTTAGGGTGGCAAAACTGGGCGTTATAGTTGGATAGTGTCGATCTAAAAGGAGAGATTCCTAAATAGGGGTGGGTGATAGAGAGAGGGTCTGGAAATGCAGTGAAGAGCAAGAAACTTGCCTGCTCTTACTCTAGGACCAGAGAGAAGATGTAGCCAGTACTAGAAAGGATGGCTTGTGGGGAGCCATGTTTGTGAGTGTCAGAAAATGGAAGAAGCACGAGAAGCATGTTAATGAGAGAATGGGAATTCCAGAGGGCAGAGTGGGAAACACAGCCATGGCTGGACTGGGACATGGGGCATGGGCAGAGGGTGGATGGGAAGGAGAGACCTGAAAGGGGGGGTGCTTCTGCTTCTGCAGCTGTGGAGGAAGCGGATGAGCTGGGGAGTAGTCTGTACCACAGGGACTGGAGGCATCAGAGGCAGGAGGCTGCTAGCCACAGGAAACGGAGTACTTTTTACTGAGGCTTCTCAAGTCCTGTAAATAACGAAGGATGTATCACTTCTCTTTTAAGAGTTAGGGAAGGGGGTGGCTAGGTGGCACAGTGAATAGAGCACTGACCCTGGAGTCAGGAGGACCTGAGTTCAAATCCAGTCCCAGACACTTAACACTTACTAGCTATATGACCTTGGGCAAGTCACTTAGCCCCAACTGCCCTGCCTTTTCCCCTCCAAAAAGTAAAAAATAAAATAAAATAAAAAGGGAAAACAAACAGTAATTTTAAAAAAGAGTTAAGGAAGAAGGGAGATGGGGCTTGGTAGCAGTAACTGTTTCTATACATAAAAGAAAGGAAGGTAATAAGCATTTACACAGCACTTACTATGTGTCAGGCACCATGCTAAGCACTTTTTACAAATGAGATTTACACAAATCTCATCTGATCCTCACAATAATCTTGAGAAGTACGAGCTGGTGTCTCCATTTTACAGTTGAGGGCACTCAGACAAACAAGGTTCAGTAACTTGCCCAGGGCTCCACAGCTAGCAGGCGTCTAAAGCCAGATTTGAACTCAGGACTTCCTAGCTCCAGGCCAGTGCTCCACCCACTGCTGTGCTACCAGCTGCCTCAGATGATAGTCCTAGTCTGGGTCCTCGACCAGTTATTGGAGGCCACAGTTCTGGGAGTGAGAGACCTAGTGCTTGGGGCAGAAATCTGATGTCTGAGATGGACACCTCGTATCCAGGGCTGCCTCTTACTACCAGGAACGTCAGGCAGAGGATAGGATACAGGCTCTCCTCTTGTCTGAAAGCTCGGCATCACCTTTGGTTCTTTTCTCTCTCTCTCTCTCTCTCTCTCTCTCTCTCTCTCTCTCTCTCTCTCTCTCTCTCTGTCTCTCTCTCTCTCTCTCCCCTGCCCTTCTCCCCCCCTCCTCTAGAATGCACATCCCTCAAGGACAGGGATTGCTTCCTTTTTGTATTGGTCTTTCCAGAGCCTGGCAGAGTGCTTAGCATATAGTAGGTGCTTAGTAAATGCCTGTTAATTGATTAAGCCAGAAAGCCTACTGCTAAGCACACATCCTTAAACAACCAAAAACAGAAAGTGAAGTCCGATATATACCTTAAAGTATTCAAACCAGAAGTCTTTGTAGTAGCATTTGGGGATTAGCTGAACAAACTGTGACACATAAATGTGGAATATAATTGTGATATAAGAAACCATGAGTATGAACATTTTAGAGAAGCCTGGAAAAGTTTACATGACCTGATGCAGAGTGTGATAATAAGCAGGCCCAGGAAAACAATAAACACAGTGACAACAATAATGTTGTCACACCAAAAAGTGCAAAACAAAAACAAAAAAAGGGAAAAAACCCCAGAAAACTGTCATAATGATTAAGTTTGTCTTCAAAGAAAAGATGAGAAGATGTAACTCTCTCCCTTCCTACAGAGGTGAGAGGCTATGGGTGTAGAATGCTGCATGCACTGTTAGGCTCGGCTGATATGTTGTATGGTTTTGCTGATCTGCTTGTCTTCTTTTCCTCTTTTATTTTTTGTTTCAAGGACGGCTCAGTAAATGGGGGTAGGAAGAGGGATATATTTCAAAAGGAAGGTGATAAAAAAAACAAAAAATAGCAATAGTGTTGGAGTGGGACACTAAGAGATCAAGGGACTTGCCTGTGTCACTCAGCATGTGTCAGAGGCAGGATCTGAATCCAGATTCTTCAAGGCTGAACCCTTCTGTCTATTATGCCAGGCTGTCTCTATATTTTATTGTACGTATACTGAACAAGCTACAATTATTTTCACGGCAATCTTTTTTAAAAAGCTCATGTTGCACACAGCACAGTGAGATAATGAAATGTCCAATGAAATGATGCTTATTGTTGATTTTGGATGCGCAATAAAAACCAACTCCACCAACTCCCTTATTTTTCTCTCGGAGGAGGAACCCACCCTTCCATTTCTCTGCAACTTCCTTCTGTCTTCTAACTCCAGTGTGCTTCAGTTGCCACTGTACCGTGTCCACTCACTGGTTGCTGGATAAGGATCTCATATTTAGAATACCAGGAGTTAAGCTAATGTTCATAGGCAGTCTAGAAAACTGCATGGCTTTTTGGCATCCTCTGTCACTTTTCTGTTCCCTCTGCCAGCATCCCCGCAGAAGTAGAAGGGACTGAAAAGGCCCGAAGGCCATTGAGTATTTTTCTTGGTTTCGTAATCGGTATGCCAAGTACTGAGTTAAGCATGGCACAGATAGATAACAAACACAGCACAGTTTGTACAAGTGGATAAAGAACTGCCTCAGGTGAATAACCTCAGGTACATGCACGACCTGTCAAGCATTTAGTAGAGAGGGGCCTACCCTATTTGCTCATCAGGTTCTCAGCCCTGACAGACCCTCCAGCTCCACATGACTATCTTCACCAGTGGTCATGAAACCCCTCTTTATGGAGCAATAGGAAGACTGTGGGAAACTTCTCTCACTTTTGTAGCTTGAAAGCCATCTTTTTAAAATTCTAGTAAAGCACTCTCTTTCTTATGTGCTTAGATTCAAAGAGCTCCATTGCCCCAGATCTGAACCATGCCATCATGCAGTAGTCTACAGAATCTGGCCTGGCACAATGGCCTAATGATAAAGAAACGGGGGCAAAAAGCAAGGTAGGAGCTCCTAAATGCCAGGATGGCCCAATATGGGCAGCTGGTAGTCAGTTACACAAAAAGTCAACACCAATTGTGGGCCCTGTAAGATAAATAATGGGAATGGGAAAGATGTCCCACTGAGTCCAGGAACATAATCTAATGGATTCATAATGTCATGGATGCCCCATTGAGGGCAGGATCATAATCTGATGGATGTCCCCTGTAAGAAGGGCCATTCTCTATAGCAGCAGAGAAACAAGTATGTCAACTTTGCCAGCAGGTGGAAGCAGAGAAGGTGAGGTGAAAGGATAGGACTGCCAACTCCTTGTGAAGTTAGTGCCATTAGAGCTGAAACAAGGGACTCTCTGTGTATGGTCAGAACCTAGTGGATAGTTGGTCAGACAACAAAAAGGTAGTCTAAGTTTGGCAGATTGGGTTTGGCTATAATGCCTCTACCAGATGGGTGTTGTACAACAAAGGGGTAATGGAAAAAAGTCTGCCCAGTTTCTAGCATCACATGAATCCATGGGATGGGAAAGATACCAATCTGGTTATCAAAGGTATATAAAAGTATAATACACTGCTAAGAAATTTGGTTAGTTACAGGTCAAATCCTGATAGCAGCCAGAGGAAATGCGTCTTCTACTGTGCTATGACAGCACAAGCCAGGTCAAACTGTTTGAGTCAAGTTTAAACCCGGGAGTACAATCCTTTGTTACAGTCATAGGTAGCCCCAACAAGTGGACTGACCATGTTCTACTATATACAGGGGTCAATACAGATGCAACAGCCCCATAAAAGGGACTTTAACTTGAAAACCAAAGTGGTCCTTTAACCAACCTCCTGATAGGGACTGTTATCCTAAAGAAACAGCCTTGCTTGGTTGTACCTGTAAGAATATACAGATACTACCCAACAGCACCATCACCTCTTTAACATAGCAAACATCACCTGAGGTCTACTTGCTGAGAGCTAAGCCTATCTGGATACCCTCCTTGGGCTTACTAATGGACAGTCCTTGGGAGATCCAGTTCCTGGTAACTTCCCTGCTCCCCAACTCTAGAGTGGGCACATTTAGCTGCTGGGTAGCAAGTCTGGGCAGCAGTGGGAGCTGGAGTAAAGAGACCCAAGACTAAACCCCTAGTGAAAGAGAAAGGAGACCTATTCTAAAACACTGGTTGCCTAAAGGGGAAAAACATGTCACTGTGTACTTTGGTTTGGAGGTGGAATCCAGGCAACAGATGAGCAGGCACTAAATATCCATCTGTGTCCACTGGTCTCTGAACTCTACTCCCAGACCGCTGGACGGTGGTTGGCTCGCTCTCCTGACTTCTCAGAGCCCACAGAGTTGTGGTCGTCTCCAGTATTACTCACTGGAATGCCTTCAGCCAGAAGAAGTCACATGAAGATGAAGGCTAAGGTTCTAGTCAGCTCATACCTTTTAAATGTATCCTCATTTCTGGCTATGCAGCCACAGACAATCAAGTAGCTTCCTATTCATCATATGGTTAGCAGACTGGAACCAGTTACAGAATGTCTACACATGCTCCAAAGTCTCTCCAAGACACTTTTGTTAGAGAATATCCCACTCTCTAGCTTCCTCCCATGAGAGGAACTGCATTAGCAGCACACCACCTGCTCACAAGGACTGGGCTCAGTGGACAACCCCCTACTGCATCCTTAAATCAAAGATTAAATAAAAGCATAGAAATTCACAGTCTTCCTGAGACCAGCTCCAGAGAAGCTCGTTGATGATGGGTTTTAACCATCATCCCTGCCTTTTTGCCTCTTCCCCTACCTCTTTATTTTCTTTGAAAAAGGAATCAAAATCTATCGCCTACCAAGGCTCATCAACTTCCCTGAACCTTAGCTCTGAAAGCTTCACTTAATATTATACAAAGAATCTTGCTTTTTTCTCCGAGTCACTTAGCCTTGAACCCTTGGTGATATCCTCAGCTCCATACTTGCACTGCTCCCACATATGTATGCAACCTCATATTCAATCTTGTCATTTCTACCTTTATAGCATCATTGTATGCCATCCTGTTTCTCCACCCAAACAGTCACTGCTCTAACATAGGCCCTCCTTACCTCTTGCCTGAATAACTATAATGGTTTCCTTGCCCCAAGTCTCTCCCTACTCCAATCCATTCTCCGCTCTGCTGCCAAACTGTTTTTCTGAAGTGCAGATCTGACCAGGTTACGTCTACTCAGTAAACTCCTATTATCTCCTCGATCAAATACCCTCTGTCAGGCATTTAAAACCCTTCATTTACTACCCTTACAGTTTTCTTGATTTTTGCTTCCCTACATGCATGGTAGAATCTAGTGGTGACGACTTATGTGTTGTTCCTTGCACATGGCACTCCACCATTTCTATGCCTTTGCATTGGCTGGCCCCCATGCCTGGAATACTCTCCTTCCTCCACTCTGCATCTTAGCTTCCCTAGCTACCTTCAAGACACAGTTTAAATCCCACCTTCTGAAGGAGGCCTTTCCTGGTCCAACCCCCTCACCCAGTGCCTACCCTCCGAGATTGCCCTCCATCTGTTCTGCATATGTACAGTGAGATTTACTTGGCTCTCCCCATTCGGATGTGGGCTCCTTTGAGTGGTTTTTGCCTTTGTTCCTATCCCAGTGCTTACTCATCACAGTGTCTGACAAAGAGTAAGTACTTAATAAGTGTTTATTGTACTGGCTGATTCAGACCCAGTGCCTTACTGGCTGTCCATTTCCACCTTTCCAATTAGACAGAAGCGTTTTCATTATCAGAAAGGTATTACTATTGTCAACCTAACCATAACTGGGACCTAGTGTTGGGGGGTTCAAATAGTTTTTGAGCAGTAAACAGAGATTGTGAATATTAACTTACCTTGCTGGACCATCCTTCTAGTTAGGCTTAAAGAGAGGGGGAATATATATATAGCTGCTAAGACTTTATGATTTATGCCTAAGAACAGGCAAGGCAGAACTAACCATACTCAGCAAGTCTGAGGACATTCTATTAAGTCTGCTGCCTGGCCAATTTAAGCCATTCTGTGGCATTCAAAAATAAACAATATTGGAAGCTACACTAGTTAACGATGTTGTGCTGAGACTAATAGAATTCACGATATAGCTATTAGGAAGATCTATCTAATCATGGATCAAAGACTTTGGGGACGTGGGTAGAAACATTCTTTGGTCTGATGTACAATTGATAATATACCTCCCTTCCACCCCAGTCTATTCATGCAGTTCTTCAAGATACACTCAAGTTCTGATTAGATGAACTATAATAATTAATAATAGTTGCTGTTTCCAAAGTACTTCATCATTGATTAAGCACTTTTTTCACAATCACCCTGTAAGGCAGATAATCAAGTATTAATATCCTCATTTTACAGATCTGAAAATTGAGGTTCCAAGTTAGGTGACTTTTCTAGGGTCACTCAGCTAGAATATCAGGGCTAAGACTTGAGCTCTGACCTCTTCACTCCAGGACTAGAGTTTGACCTGTACCAACCAGGCCAATCCTCCAAGGAAACTGAGTTCTTCTGTCACCTCACTCCCTATACCTTTCCTTACCTGAACCTCCTAGTTTTGAATAAATCCGTTCAGAAGAATTTGGTTTTAATTCTAATTCTTCTATTTACCATATTTATAACCTTAGACAAGGACACTGCTCTAGGCTGCAATTTCTATATTTGTCAATTGACAGGGTCAAACTGCAAACTCTCAGCACTAAAACCTGTTTCCCTTGGTTATATCTTCCCTAGAAGCTCTTCAGGGGGTATCCTTTAGCTGCCCTGCCTCAGGCAACATTTTTGCTATTCAGTGATATCACTGCTGGGATTTCTGTCCTCAGCCAGTCATTATGGAGAGTTACCTGGACTGAGTTTTGCAAATACCACAGCTTTCCCCATTTCAAGGTATAAATCTTAATAGTAAAATGGCTTTTGATGTTTGGGTTCAGGCTGGTCACTGTACTCCCCACAGAGTCCAGTAGATGGCAGCATATTAATTCTCTGATACTATAATCTTAGGGATTTTTCTTTCTCCCACAAATACTCCCACAAGAAAAACATAATAAAGATTTAAACTTTGGAAGCAGCAGATGAGCAATTACTAAGATCATCTAATTAAGGGAATGTCAGGAGCTTGGAGCTCTGCAATATTTTAACAAAATTATACCCTGATGCAATTGAACTTCATTACTAGATTCAAGATCTTGGATTCTCATAATAGCCAGACATTGAATTCTGGTGAATCAGCTACCTGACCTTCAGCATGAAGGGAGCAGATGCAACACTGCATTATGGTACAGTAGGAAGAACTCTAGAATATAGTCCCAGAATCTCCATGTTGGGAGGGATTTAGGAGGCCTCGTAGCCCAGCTCTTCATCCAAACAGTAACTCCTAATGCACTCCCGAAAGTCATCACTGAACCTTCACTTAAAGACCTCTAGTTAAGGAGAACCCTCTCCCTCCTGGGGCAGCCCATCCACTTTGGGATAGCCATAATCCTTGGGAAGTTTTTCTTTCCATTTAACTGAAATCTGCCTCCTTTCGACTACTA
The DNA here is from genome assembly GCA_028646575.1 of Pseudocheirus occidentalis. Lineage (NCBI taxonomy): Eukaryota > Metazoa > Chordata > Mammalia > Diprotodontia > Pseudocheiridae > Pseudocheirus > Pseudocheirus occidentalis. The sequence goes on from CM053596.1 coordinate 106,551,368, forward strand.
CCTATTGCCCCTTGCTCTGTCCTGACCACAGTGGAACATGTTAAATCTACCTTTCCTTTATGACAGAACTTCAAATACTTGAGGAATAGCTGTCATATCTCTTGTAAGTCTCCCCTTCCCTAGGCTAAACATTCCTAGTTCCTTGATCCAGATCTCATATTACATAGTTTCCAGGCCCCTTGCCTTCCCTGTTGCATTCCTTTGGGAAATGGTCCAGCTTGACAGCAGCCTTATAATGTGGGCCCAGAACTGAAAACAATAGCCCAGAATTGGTTCTGACCAGGGCAAAGTAGAGAGGGACTGTCATCTCCCTCCTTCTGGGTGTTACGTGTCTCTTAATGCAATTTAAGATTGTATTACATTTTTTGGCTGAGAGATCATGGTGTGGAATTTGCAGTCCATTAAAATGCCCAGATCTTTACCGTAGCCATCTTATACTTGTGAAATCAACACTTAAACCCAAGTGTTAGATATTATATTTAGCTGTATTAACTCTCATTAAATTCAGCTCATTGTTCTAGTCTGTTGAGATTTTTCTGGATGATGAGTCTGGTATCCAACACGTTAGCTATCTTTTTCCAGCTGCCTTTCACCTGCAAATTTAATCAGCAAGCTATCTATACAACAAGCTGTCTCTACATTTATCCAAATCCCTTACAGACATGTTAAAAGACACATGTTAAAAGATGTCCAAGGACAGATCCCTGGAATATTTCAGTACAGGTCTTAAGACAAGTTGACATCAGCTCATTAATGTCTACTCTTTGGATGGGCATTTAAGCAGGCCTGAATCCATGTCACTATTTCACATCCCGCTGATATTTTTGCATCTTTTCTGCAAAGATAACACAAGAAACTTTGTAAAACACCTTGCAGAAATATAGGTATGCTATGTCTATAGCAGTTCACTGATGTCCTAAATCTAGTGAGCTTGCCATTAAAGGAAATCACAGAATCTCAGAGGCAGAAGGTAATAGGCAATTTAGTCCAAACTGTACCTAACCAAGGATTTTTTCTACAACAGCTCCATCCAGTCTTCACTTGGAGACCTCTAGTGAGAGGAACCTATTCCCCCTAAGGTAGCCAATCCCCCTTTTTGACACCTCTAATTATTATTTTTTTAGGCTTGGTGACAATTAAATTATATTGTACTTTGGATCCTGGTCAGATACTCTAGCACAGCAGTTCTCAACCTGTGGGTTATGTTCAATTTGTAACAATGAAAATACATCCTGCATATCAGATATTTATATTGTGATTCATAACAGTAGCAAAATTATAGTTATGAAGTAGCAACGAAAATAATTTTATGGT
>CM053596.1:106553181-106576890 GCA_028646575.1 Pseudocheirus occidentalis
AACAGGTGACCTTTGGATAGATTCATATGGGGCCACTCTTTCAAATCTTTAGCACTCTCTTTACTAAAGTCATGTTACTACCTTCTCACAACACAGCCAGATGACTCAGAGATTGACCAGTACAGGAAATTTTCCCTATCAAATAGGCAAAAACACAGAGATAAAAATTAGTTTTCAAGGCCCCCTGGCCACAACCTCTATCATTTGAGAGAGGATCAGTAAAAAGTTTACTCTTTACCCTCTTCCATTTCATGAGGAAACAACCACAGCTCTTGTACTACTATTTCCTATGGCTCTTCTCATTGTAGCTGGCTGATCAGTTTTTCTGGAAAGCTTTCTTTGTCTGATCCCAAAACCAGATTTGGGGAATTTAAGATTAGATTAGAAGAGAGAAAATCACCAATTCAGTGCTTGTGTCTGTTTCAATGAAATCCAAATAATAATGAGATAGCAACATTTCATTTTTATGTAGGCATTGGGTAAGTCAGGTCCCCTCAGAGAACACAAAATCATGGATTAAACATAACTTTAGAAATCCTGATAATCAGGGTTCAAGATAGTATCTCTGGGACTAAAGGCGAATTGTGGGTTTCACCTAAGTCATATCCTGAAGGAAGCAATTATGAGAGAAGGCGTATGGATCTGGGTAAATTGACTGGCTTTAGTTATCCAAAGTCAGCACCTAAGTATCAAACTGTTGACCAAATCTTCCTTTTAAGTTCAGGGTATGGGAGGGAACTTGTGAAAAGCAGGGACAGCAGCTGGTTGAGAAGTAAACCTCAGGAGAACAATCCAGGAGTTGAAATGACAACTGTGATTTTATCTAAAAACCAGATTGCTGACTGAACAAAACTTCTACGTCAACCCAAGGGCAAACTCAAGGACATTTGCAATCATGTATCAATGGAAATATCTGGGACTTATCTGTGCATAGTAATTAGGGTCACGGGAGTCAGAGGTACAGCTTGTGGGTTCACTCTCCACCAGAGATCTTTGGCACAGACTCCATTTTCTGATCAAGATGCTCACTTCTCAGGGGCGCTGCAGCAGGAAACGCATCCACTGGGCAGGGATTTGGGCTAGATGGCCTCTAGGGTCCCTTCCAATTCTAAGATTCTAAAATCCCCCCCCCAGCTTTAGAACTTCTTTATTCTTATGTTATGTAAAGATAGTTATACAGGTTGGCTTCATCTGCTACCATGGTGTGGAGTGGGGCTAGTAAGAGAGGAAGGAGGAGGAGAGCTAACCTGGCCCCTTGTTCCCATTCTTCATTTCCCAGCAACAGTTACAGACCTATGTGGCATGGGTGAATGCACAGCTGAAGAAGAAGCCAGAGGTGAAACCTGTCCAAGATCTTCGACAGGATCTTCGGGATGGTGTCATCTTGGCATACCTGATAGAGATTGTTGGTTAGTGGTCTTCAGGTTCTGGGTATGGTGACATCAGCCCCCATAGCTCTGCAAGAACAGGTCAATTCATGACTCCCTCAACCTTAATGCCTGCCCACGAGGTAGACAAGATGGGGAAACTGAGGTACGGTTTAAGATATTTGCCCATATTTACATCACAGATGGAATCTAGATGTTTACTCTCAAATCTACCCACCATCCTCCATACCTTGGGGTTTTAAGAAAGGGCCTTTCTTTGCTCTTGAAGATTTGGCACCCATGGCAGGCCTGTGTAACTAGTTATAGTACTATGGATATTTCATCATCAGTTGGCCTTGCTTGGAGTCCTTGAGGGAATCTCCTTCAAATAGTCTTTTTATGAATCAGCTTGTGGTACAACACATGAATTCAGCTGTTTAGCTTCTTCTATTCCAACTTACCTATTTTGTGATGCCTTCACATTATTTAAAACCTGTACCCAGGGACTTTTTAAACTATTCATGGACATAGTAATGTCAAAAAGCATCAAAGATAAGCATAAAAATATGAAGGCACCAAAACACAAGCCATTCTCAAGTCTCTTCTTTTTCCCTCCCCATCAGGACCATGCAGGGCAAGACGATTCACCCTGTTCATATATAGTCAAACATTTGGTTCCCAAATCAACCCCCCCCTTACTGATGTGCTCACTCTTAATGGGCCTCTGACAGTTACAATCCCATTAATATAGTATTTTCTTTTTCACAGCTGGAGAGAAGTTGAATGGGATGCAGCTGAGTCCCAGCAACCAACAGGAGATGAAGAACAATGTGGAAAAAGTGCTACAGTTTGTGGCCTCCAAAAAGATTCGGATGCACCAGACCTCTGCTAAAGGTCGGTACCATATCACACACACACACACACAGAGGAAGTATGCATTCAGCCTTAGCTCTTGACAGCCATCTGCAGAACTCTCTAGGCAATGTAGCTTAAAAGCTGGCTAGAACAGAGCTAGACATGTGTTCTCAGGTTATTATTCTAAGAAAAGAACAAATATGCAATTTGGGGATGGAGTAATCCTGAAATCTTGACTGTTTTGAGAGATCAGTTGCAGCAAATGGCAAAGGGAAAAGAGACAGGAATTCTTTGTTCATAATAGTTCAGTATTGGGTTTTCAAGGATGTGAATGTGAGGGAGAATTAAAGGTTAGACAAGAAATGACAACTGGTAAGTTGATATTAAAACTGCCTTAAATTAAAACGTATTTCTATGCATTTTTTTCAGTTCTCTTGATCTTTTGACTAAGAATTATTTTAAGATGTCACGATCTAAGTTTTGTTTGGCACAGACCCCAGCACACAGGCACTTAATAAATATTTGTTGACTGAGTGGCTATCATGCAGTTGGTCTAGAAGCAGGCTGTTTTCCACATTACTATTCATATTATAGAAGCCTTCAGGTGTGAAAATAGAGATTTCACAGCTTCCCCTCCATGCCCTCTAATAACACCTAACAGGATATTAGTCACATGGGACATTAGGTTTACTTAGGAGAAGATAACACTTCTCAGATCAGCCTGAACAGGTGCTCCTGCAGAGGGCCCCTAGAAGGTGAAGCCAGAGCCTAGAAATCTTGTGGCTCCAGTTTGGACTAGCTAGCCCTAAAGGAAGTTTTGTTGGCTCTTGCAGCAGATTGCCAATGAGACTGTGGCAAGCAGGATCTCTTCTCTGCTGTGCTAGAACGATCAGGGGATTTGGTGTAATTGGTAGGGCTCATTCAGCATGAATGATGCTACATAATTGGCAGCCCCTGACCTTGTTTCAGTCCATGCAATACAAAACAGAAAAGACCAAGTGAGGACATTTCCTTACCTGGACTCATATTAGACCTGTTGTATTGCTTTGTTCCTGCACTCTCCCTCTTTCTAGAGAAATTGTGTGAATGAGAAGGCAAGACAGTCACTGTATCCTGAGCTAGTTCCCATGTCAAGTGGACTTAGAAGATCCAGACCATTATATCCCTGACTGTCCGCTTCTCTTCCTGTCTTATGGGAGCAGTGACATCCTTGAGTCCTTTAACACTGTCCTAAGATCTCTTTGGGCTCTCTTCTGTCTCACAGACATTGTGGAAGGAAATCTGAAGTCTATCATGAGGCTGGTTCTTGCTTTGGCAGCACATTTCAAACCTGGCTCCAACAAGATGGTGAGCCACAGAAGGGACTCCAGAGCCCCAGTACAGAGCCACCAACCACACTCTGCCACTGCTGTGGCACAGGGGGCAGCTGCTGCTTTGGCAGATGTTTGTCATGACATGTCACGGTCGGGGCGAGATGTCTTCCGATATAGACAGAGGTGAGGGGAAGGAGTGCACTGTGGGAAACTGCTCTTCTCTTTCTAGTCCTTTCCCTTAAATATTACAATGCCTGGATATAAATGCCACCCAGACAATCCTTGCCTTGTGAGGGCACACCACAGCCTAGGGGGACCTGCAAAAAAAGAGGAAACACTGCTCTTCTGGAGATGTAGTGAATTTGCAGTTACCAAAGAGTAAGAGGATTTTTCTGAAAAAATTTTCGAAACTGCAAATGTTAAATTATGCTTCTTCTATTTTTTTATTTATTCATTTGTTTGTTTATTTAGCCATTTATTTTCCTGGGAGATCCATGGGATATTTGCTTCATCTCTGAAGTCAACCATTTGCCCTAGTGTAAGCCTAGAAGGCCAAATCATGCTAGAGAAATGCACCATATCATTAGGACTGTATGTCTGATGAGGAGGAGTGACCCTGAGTCATGACAGGGTTGAGGGACTGATACCATCTCCCTTCTTGGTTACCTGTCTTTAGAAACAGCAGCATGGATGAGGAAATTGAGAATCCATACTGGAGTGTTCGGGCACTGGTGCAGCAATATGAGGGACATCAAGGATCCTTATCCAAGGCCAGCTCCTCCAGGTACCTATCATCCTGTAACCTGGTTATAATTATCCTAGCCAAAAGTGACATTTGAGGGGACAGTAGGGGACATTGGCCCAAAGGAATGACTTAAAGAGCTATGCAACCCTCATCTCTTTTCTCCTTTTCTTATTGTCAATATTTGATTATAAAGGAATGTATACTCCTGTGGCTTCCATGGTTGAGGGGTGTGGTGGGATGAGGCTGAGGTGAAGGAGATAAATATTTCCTCACAGTCAAAAATGCTGTGTTTCACTGCATGGTTGCAAAGATCATCTTTAGTCATGGCCACATGGGGGCATGGCTAGAGTAGAATCAGGGCAAAGCCAGAAGCTAAGAGAAGTAATTCTAGTACAGCATGTCTGAAAATTCTTAGTGTGGATTTAAGCTTTCATAGTTCTACTACGCTGTCTTCAAAGTCAGAGTACAGTTGTAAGCAGTGGATGCAGAATGAGAAGGAGATGGTAGCAGGCTTGAAGCAAAGGAAAGAAATTAATCCAATTGTCTGAGGGCACCATAGGTTTATGGTATTTACTGATAGAACTGGGAATTGTGGGTTGGTAAAAATTTGACTGACCTGATAAGTGTGTGTGAATATAGCTATAAAGCTAATATCCTTTAGAGCCATATACAGAGGCAAAAATGGGTCACAGTGCTCTAATAAAGCCTGAGTGATGCCCAGTGTAATGGCAGAAGGATTACTTCCTTGGCTAATGAAAGCCATGCTCCTGTAAACACATCCCTGTGTATTAGCTTATTTAATAACTGTACTTTGGTGCTGAGTCATATTTAATTTATATTCTACTATGACCCCTCAGGGCTTTTTGAAAAGTATTATAACTGAGTTCAAGTCCTGCCTCTGACACATCCTAGACATGTAAGCCTGAACAAGTGACTCAATCTTTCAGTGCCCTAGGCAATTCTCTAAACCTAACCATAGCAGAGAAGGTGCCAACCTGCCAGGATAGAAGGAGTTTCTTCATGAGGAAGCTCCCTATTTCAATAAAATAATAGATCCAACCACTCTGCTAATGCAGGGTGCCTCATGGTGAATTTGTAGGCAGGGGAGTTAGGCCCAACTCAATCTGTGCTGCTATCCTCCCCATGCTATTGTTAGGTAAACTTCAGCTACCTAGTTCCTCATTTTTGTTTCTGTGTTTTGGATTTCTTTCATTTGTTTCTTGTTCATGTTGAATGCCATCCTGTCTTTAATGGACCTTTTCCTGATTTATTGAAGTCATTTTGCATTCCTTTCAAATGAAAGAATGTTACAAAATGTTGGCAACCCTGTTCAACTTGGTGTAATTCCCACACTTTCAGAATGGACTCTCAATCAGAGACTGCTGGTCCCTGACACTTCTTTCTAGCCTTTTTTGTTTTAATGAGACTATCACTTGGGACAAATTCAAAGGATGTTCCGTAGTACAATTAGATCTATTGTTTCCTGCTTGCCTACAAGGCCTTTCACTCTTCAGAACCTCATGTAGCCTGCCTGAGTCAGAGAGCAGAGAAGAGTCTGCATTGCCTCCTGAGAGCACCTGCTGTTCTTCTAGGCCTAGAGACCCATGCAAGACTGTGGAGGGCGAGACACTGAGAACAAGTGACTCACTGGAAATCATGCAAAAAATGGAAAAATCATGACAGCTTGTTTAAGGGAGAGGCGTTAGAGGAAAATATGCCACATGTACTTTTCTATTGCTCAATTCTCCCTTATTTCACCTTTCTTTTGGAATCTCATTATCCCCCATTCACTGCCCCCTGCTGGGTAATCAGTCACTTGGTCTTTTCCTCAATGAGCCCCTCTGGGAGGGGAGACCTAAATAACTGCTTCGTACTTCCACCTCAGATATGGAACAGGAGTAGGGGCTACTCTCTGCTCAAGGAGAGAGATTCTCCGAATTCAAGGTGATAGTCTCTAAGATGGTCAGAGATTCTTAGAAAAGAGTTTTCTAGGGGCGGCTAGGTGGCGCAGTGAATAGAGCACCGGCCCTGGAGTCAGGAGTACCTGAGTTCAAATCCGGCCTCAGACAGTTAACACACACAAAAAAAAACTAGCCGTATGACCTTGGGCAAGTCACTTAACCCCAACCGCCCTCCAAAAAAAAAATGTAAAAAAAAAAAAAAAAAAAGAAAAGAGTTTTCTAGACAGGGTGTCACAGCCCAGGATATGCATGTGCCCAGGTGAACGAGGGCTTTGAAAGAAAGGTGTGAGGAGATCCGGATGGCGTGGCTGACAGTGCCCCACCTCCCATCGCGAGGCCTTTCCTCCCCTCTCCCCCCTCCTTACAGCGTCGGGGGGGGGGGTGCCGGGGCATCCACTGGCTTCTGCTTGATAATTTCGGGGTCTCTAGACAGGTTGTGTATTTTAAAAGAAACTAGTCTTAGTTTAAAAAGCCAAGCCCCAACAACAAGGCGTGGGGGCAACGGTGGCAGTGACGCTGGGAAAGGACCCTGTCTCCATCCAGCCCCCGCCCCTGCCCCCGCCCCCGCGCGCAGAGCCTCGTTCAGGTCTCTATCTGGGCCTCGGTGTCCAGGAAGGATGGATTCAGATTAGAAAAGGCTACAATTTCCTGGCCCGGGGTTGGTGCTCGAGTGTGCCTTTTAGCTGGATAAGGAGGACTGCGTCCTCGGCTTGGCTTCCTCTCCCCGAGATTGAGCAGACCCGCTGTCTCTCCTCCCTCCTCCCTGCTCTCTCCCTCCCCTCCCCCCTCCTCTCTCAGCTCCTTGCCTAGCTCTGCGCCTCCCTCCGCCCCTCCCTCCCCCCTCCCTACCTCGCTCTCCACCCGGAGCCCAGTTCCAGTTAGCCCGCCGTGCCGTCAGGAGATCGCGCCGGCTGGGAGCCCTGCGCCGACGCCGCGACCACTATCCCCGTGGCTGCAGCTGCCTCCCGGAGCGAGCGGAGCGCGTGTGACAGGAGGCAGCGGGGAGGGGAGGGGTCTGCAGGAGCGCCGCACAGTCACCGCCCCTGCCCACTCCGCCGGCACTGGCGGCCGGAGCGCGGAGCAGAGCGGAGCCGCCGCCTTCCTCTGCTCGGGCTCTGAGGCGATGGGTTGAGATGCCTGGGAGCCTAGGGATGCCCACAGCCTCGCAGCGGCGAGGACCAAAATGCCAGAGCTAGGGACTGGCAGCCTTCGAGGGGAGTCGGCGTGTACTGAGGCCGAGCTGCTGCCGCCGCCGCTTGCTGTTGCCGCCACTGCTGCAGTGTCTGAGCTGTCGGGAAAACACCGGGGCTGGGACCCCCGGCTCTCTGTCCTCCCCACCCCTGACCCGCCCCGGGGGACGCCTCCCCACTAGTTTGCCCCTCCTGTCCCTGGCCGGGGGTGAGACATGCCCGCAAGCTGGGGAGATGTGAACCGAAGCAGCCTCCCACTCCTCCTGGACAAGCGGGCTTGCTGAAGCCGGAGCCCGGAGGGGACCATGGGAGGGACGCAGGTCAAATGGTGAGCCGGGGTCACCTTTGTCATAGCAGGCGGTGAGCCGGGGATGGGGGTGGGGCGCAACTGCACCATCAAAGAGCAAGCTCGGGTGCCGTGGGGGGTGTTGGCAGTCTAGAAGCCGGGGGGCCGCAGCGCGAATGTTGGTGTAAAAATGCAGCAGGTTTAGGGAGCTGCGGGCAGCGCCGTGGTGGACTTAGGGACGCGGAGAATGGAGGAGAAAGAAGGACTCGCGCACCTCGGATGCACGGCCCATCTGGGAATGCGGAGACGTCAGCTTGTGGCCTGGCTTGCCTCCGCAGTCCAGAGGCGACCGGGAGGGTCACTGCTCGACAGAGACAATGACCTTTGACTCGAGTATCTGGCAGTTAGGGAATGCGTCCTTTGGTGTGGTTTGTCGCCAGCTACCCGCCGCCTCCATTGAGGCTCCTGGTGGTGTTGGGGGTGGGGAAGCAGGAGGTGTGGACAACCGGCTGGGGAGAACATGGGATCTTTAAAGGGAAACGGAAAAGTCAGTCATCCTGCTTAATAATGAGGATTAAAATATGTCTGACTTGAGACCCCAGGACTTCATGTTTCTCCCTACTGGTGCCTCCGTCCGTCTCCTAGGGAGGGGACCCCCCCCACCGGGCTGCACGCATGCCTCGGGACCCCACGGGCTCTTCTCTGAACCGTTCACCTTTTAACTCAGTCCCTGGTTCCCTCCTGCCACCTCTCCCCCTTTGCTTCTCGCACCAGGCAGCCTCAATTGGGGAAACAAATGTTGTTTTCCTCTGCCTGTTCTGACACTCCTCCGACCCAGCTGGATACCCAGGCATCCGCCTCCTTCTGCCCTTATATGGGAGGCAGCGCACATGGGCGTGGTGAGGGTGGAGCCGAGCATGCGTTGGCATACCAGCCGTACTTGGAGGGAGGCACATCTCCAGCAGCTTGGGGCTGGGGCTTAGGCACCTCTCCCATGCCCAGACCCACTTCAACATGAGGCTCCGTACGTGCCTCCTGCGGCCGATCGGAATGCATACCGGGCAACATATAATCCCCCAGTATTCTATGGACGGCCCCCACGCAGCCCATCATGCCTTGTCATTAGGGACTCAAGTTGTTTCTTTTAGTATTAAAACACACACACACACAAACATACAAAGACAAAATCCAGCTACTGAAGAGCTATTCCTGAATTTCCGAACCTAAATCCCTGCTTCTTTAAGAACATTAATGTTAGAACCTAAACAACTCCAAATCTGTGCTCCTGAGAAGCAGGATATTGTTCTAAGAACAGAAGCATCTCTTATTTCTGTGCCCATAAATCATGTTAGCTTAGATGCCCTACTGTCTGAGTGATTGAAGGACTGATAAGAAAGAATCGGAGAAAGCCCCTGTGAAGGAGCAGATCAGACCTGTAAGGATGAGCTAGATATGACATAACAGGGAATTTTCCTACTAACTTTTGTCATTGGGAAAGGGGGGGAGAATGTAGCTAATTGAGGTCATTCCCACCCCAGCCCTTAAACTGGGGATAGTAGAGAAGATGGGGCACTGTCTCTAAGGTGGCATTTGAGATTTAGAAATATCTCCAAATAATTTCCACTCAGTTTTGCTTTTGTTTTTGCTGGCCCCCTGTTTCTGTCTTAGGAAGAATGAAACATTAACTCCTGATCATGGTTGTGAGGCTTAGTCTGGGAGACTTTAGGGGCACATTAAATGGGTCAGTGAACCCTAGACACTTTCGCTGTTGTCTGGGTGACGGATTTGGGAAGAATTCCCGAGAGGGGCCGGGTACTGCAGACCCCACAGTCTCTGAGATTGTTTCAGTGTTAATGTTCTCAAGGTGCAGCTCAAATTAAAAAGAGGTTCTTCAGGATCTCTCCTTTATTAGATAAAAGGAAACAACTGTATTACCTTCATATCTTGTCTTATTTGTGAGCTTAGTTTTGGAGGATTAAAAATTGCTTTTCCTTGATAACCTAAGTGATTCTAAAAGTCTCAAAATAATGAATTACCAAGATAATTATGTTAGTGGCAATTTGCAAACGTAGTTGTTTGAGTTCTAATGAACAGCTTTTTACTTGTGGGGCCAAACTAGCCAAAGAAAATTGCATAGCCCCTTCCTCTGCACCTACAATTATCAAATTTTAGGAATCTCATCTCTGAAAGACACAGTGTAAGGAAGGGAGAGCTAAACCATACTCAGCCTTTCTGGCTTCCCATACATTGTCCAGCTATCACATGACTCCATATTACATTACTTACTGTCCAACTTAATATGAAATGTGTGTCCATGTACACATCAATGGTTTCTTCCAACTCTACCCTCTGCTTTTGCCCCTCTACTTAATCTCTCTCATTTCCTCCCTGTCTACCTCCCTCCTTTCTTTTTCTCCTTCTTCCCCTCTCTCCTCTCTGTCTCTCTTTTTCTTTTCTTTTGGGATTAGCCCACAAAGATGTCCACCTTGCCTTCCCTCCTTTTACCATTGGAAGTACCACTTTCTTTCTTTCTTTCTTTCTTTCTTTCTTTCTTTCTTTCTTTCTTTCTTTCTTTCTTTCTTTCTTTGTTTTTGGAGGGGGAGGGCAGGGTAATTGGGGTTCAGTGACTTCCCTAAGGTCACATAGCTAGTAAGTGTTAAGTGTCTGAGGTCACATTTGAACTTTGGTCCTCCTGACTCCAGGGTTGATGCTCTATTCACTGTGCTATCTAGCCGCCCCTGTCTTTTCTTTCAATGAGAAGCCAATGTATAACGCTTTTCTTTCATTCCAGGTCCCAAATCAGTTGCAAGATAAAACTGGCATTATTTTCTGAGCTCTGGGATTGGGTTTTTAATATCTCAAAGCTTTTTAATAAGAAGCAGTTTGCCAAGTCCTATGATAAAGATCTTATCAGTTATCTTATCATTTGGGCTTAGAGGAACTCTGCTGACCAGGTCTTTATGCAGGAATGTCTCCATGGGACTGGGTCCTTACAGGAGAATATGTTTCTGGAGTAGAGTACTGAGGTTGATTGTAGTCCCTGCATAATCATGCATAATAATTGTTTCTCTTCTTCTTCCTTCACCACAGTCTGACATCACCAAGTCCAATCCACAGTGCAAAGAGTGAGTCTATTATATCCCAGTCAGAGGAGAGGGCAGATTTTGTGATTATCCCTTCTGAAGGACAGGAGAACAGAACAGGTAGTGCTAATCAACCTCTTCTGACATTGCTTTTTTTTTTTTTTTTTTGCTTTTTGGAGGACAGTTGGGGTTAAGTGACTTGCCCAAGGTCACATGGCTAGTTTGTGTGTCAAGTGTCTGAGGCTGGATTTGAACTCTGGTCCTACTGACTCCAGGGCCCGTGCTCTATTCACTGCGCCACCTAGCCGCCCCCTCTAACATTGCTTATTAATCTGGCCAGTGTCCTGAAAAGTTTTCAAGAGTCATTTGTGATCATTAGCCTCCTCCAGTTTTCTAGTCATATTTACTTCCAGGTTTTGACTTACTGCCTTTGGGGACAATTAGGAGGGTTATATCTTGATTACTGTCACCTCCAATGTTCAAGCTGTCAAAAAAACCCTTGCAATGCCCTGAACAAGTCTGAGTGACCCCTAAAATTTTCCAACTCCGTTTCCTCTGTTGTAAAATGGAGATGATCATATCTGTAGTGGCTCACCTCACAGGGTTCTTGTGAATATCAAATGAGTTAGCATTAGAAATGTTTTTTAAACCTTAAAATGCTATATACATGTCAGCTATGTGACATCTTTTGAGCACCAAACCTCTGATTATTCAGGGTTATAGGAAGCTCCCGGTGATATCTTATTGAGTGAATCAGCTGCTTGGACACCTTCTACTGAGGGAATTTATCATGCCTAAAGGCCCCAGGTTCCCCACCCTGAGTTAAGTGAACTTACCCAGGGTCACACAAGAGGAGCTTGGGCCCAGCTCTTCCTAACTCTGAGCTGACCTCTCTCTCTCTCTCTCTCTCTTTTTTTTTCCTTTTTTAAAGGGGGGAAGGTAGGGCAATTGAGGTTAAGTGACTTGTCCATGGTCACAGGGCTAGTTTTGTGTTAATCATCTGAGGTCAAATTTGAACTCAGGTGCTCCTGACTCCAGGGGCTGATGCTCTATTCACTGTGCTACCTAGCTGCCCCTTGACCGAGTCTCTTCCTACTCATATATGATTATGGTGACTCTTGTTTATTGCAAATTAGAGAAATTCAGATGAGGAGTTTGACCTGGGCACAGTCGATGGGCACTCTGGGAACACAAACACTCTTCTGAGAGCAGGAAAGGTATTTTTCTGGTTTGTTTCCTGTGTACTTTGCCTCCAGGCTACGTTGGAGGCGGAGTTCAGTATTTATGACTGTTGGAACAAAGGAGGATTAAATGATCATCCCCCAGCTGAGGCTCCTAAGTAGCCAGAAAAAAATGTATTACATTTGGCAGCCCTTTCATCCACACCTATGAGCAGTCTCTAGGAATCTCACCTGGAGAATACATGTCAGGAATTGAGAATCAAACCAGTCCGGTACACACGTTCCATTTCATATAGATGCTCACTGGGGAGATATCTTCCCACCTCCCCCTTGTGGTGCCAGAGAAGGAATGTGGGCCATTCCCAGGGCAGCAGTTCACCTTTCAGTGAGAGAACATATGCTGCTCCCTGAGGCTTGAGCCTGGAGTTCATGGAAGGTGCTTTGCTTAGAACTGTTCTCCCCCACCCCCACCCCTGCCTCCACCCCAACTCCATACACCCACCTAGTGGAGATTCCAGTTTGTGCAGTGGGGACAGGTGCAGGAGGCCTGGAGCCCCACTGACAACTTGGAGATCCCTCTCTCTCCAAAGGTTTCTTCTCTCCATGAACATGAGCCATACTCGATTTTTTCACTTTGTAGAAGAGACAGATTCTCCATTTTCCCGTGACTGGCTAGCAGGGAGCCCAGGAACCTATCTAGAGACTTCATGGGAAGACCAGCTGCTGGAACAACAAGAACACTTAGAAAAAGAAATGGAGGAGGCAAAGAAAATGATATCTGGACTACAGGTAGCTCACTCACTTCCTTGGGTTTTCTCCTTGTGACCCACTTATTTACTCCTCCCCCCACCCTTGACTATGTCTGCTGAAAATAGCCTGGTTTTCATTTTACAGGAGGTCAAAGTTGAATGTGGGGTTGAGAGACAGAAAGACAGGTAGCAGACGGAAACAGAAACAAGGAAATGTTTCTGTTTTCTGACTTCAGAGGCAAGGAAGTGTTTTCTACAACTCAGTTCCTAGGGTTTCAGGGAATCCTGTCCCTTCCTCCAAACATTTATGTCAGATTTATGCTCTGGAGAGATGAGTTTCTCTTCCTACAGGTGACTGCTGAGGTCCAGTTAGGTACAGATGTGATTTTTGTTCATGAAAGACACGGTGAATAGTTGTGCAGTTTTTCTTAGGAACTGTCCTAAAAGTAGTTTTGGAGCCAGCACCCCAAATTCTCAGTTTAATTCCAAGTCAATGATGTTTGCTCAGTGATGAATATTGCAATTTTCAGGGATTCTGTATCTCAATGACCAGGTAGAGTAGGTTTTCCTTAAGAGAAATAAAACTCCTTAATGTTTCCCATATTCTACCTGCACAGTCAGTTTAGCAAATCTCCCCAAAGGAAGTGACTGACCCACTTGACATACTTCTCACACTGAATGACCCCCACTTCATTGTTTTTGTATGTCTTTCCCTGGTCTGGGAGGGACCCGGAGTTGTGTGCTGACGACCCTGAAATTGCCTAGGAATAATCTTTTTTTCAATTGTGCTGGGAACGGTGCTGTTTCTGAATTGTCAAATATTTATGGACACGTAAACAAAGGCCACATTGTGTGTGTGGTACAAGCAGCAGGCAGGCGGTGGATGGGGTGCTCCCAGCCAGCCGACGAAAGAGAAGGGACACAAAAGGGTCCCAAAGAAAAAGGAGATTGGTATAGTGGCCAAAACCATCTGCATAATGTATGCATTTGGGACTGAGGAAGTCAGGAGTATGTATTGGCTGAGAACAACATGGAGAGGAATCAGTGATTTTTTCCACTTTTGATTTAGTATTTTAAAGATAATTCAGGTTCTCCTCCGGTGCTCCAGGAATAACTAGTGTAATGTTTTCCCTAGTTATACAATCGTACATGGCAATACACCATGGAAGAACTTCAGGACATACACTTGACACAGATTTACCCCAGGATCATTTGCATTCTATGAATATAGATATCCATCATTTGGCTCTCAAGAAGGTTTATGTTCCTCCAGGAGGGAGAGAGCCACTGGCTGGTGAGAAAGTAAGAAAAATGAAGAATCAGCCTGAAAGTCAACACTTCAGTATCCCCTGCAAACAGAGAGACTTGTTAATTCAGAGCCACATAATTATGAGGTGAATTGAATTTTTGCTGCAAGATAACTCATAGCATCCTCTGGACTCCTTAAAGGTTTCAGTGATAACTAAGTTGCAGGAAAGCTATAGCCTGGATTTTTCACCCACCAATATATCTTTAGTTAAGCTTGTTAATGAGTTCATTATTAAAGAGTGAACCATTTTCTAGGTGCCCTATTGTCTTTCTGCTTGTTGTAACTATGAAGCTTCAGATCATATTCTTATCATAAATTCAAATTCTTTTGAGATGCTGAAAACAAGCCATTGGCCAGACTTAACCTTTTTAATATACTGAGATGTTTGCTGAAACAGTACATGACCTATGTGATCCTTTATCTCATTTGGCAGAATTGTGACTCAATTTAGTTATAAAGCAGAGTCGGCTTCTTCAAACTGCCTCTCTTAATTATTTTCTGTAGCTCAGTTGATAATCAGTCCTGGCTATATAACTGATCCTCTGATAAAAGCAAGGCCCAGTGTGGAGAGCTGAAATGAATGGGGACATATAATCTCCATACAAACACATTCCCTAATTTTTCTATGCAGATCTTCACAGTAACCTTGGGAAGTTTAGAATGAGGATTTTCTTTTTTCAGTCTATATCAGTTAACCTCTCCTTCCCCCCTCCTCCAGATACATTCCAAATGATTCATTGAAAAGTACTTTTCAAAGCCAGCAGAAACAACCTCTGTTTTTGGTTCCCTGTATTGTTGGTTAAAGCCAGTTTGAGTAGCTGTGATTTGAAATGCTTCCAACTGTTCCTGAAAGCAGGGTTTGTTCTCTAGTTACCTCCTGGGACTGAGAGGGGCTTTTATGGCTTAAGATACAGGTGAATTCAGAGAATCGATAGAGGCTTGGTGCATGGACAGTGTCAGAACTCCAGATTCTCCCAAGATTAGCATGCATCTGCATAGAAAAAAGGAGCAGCCAAAGCTATAGAAGAGTTTCTAGGGGAAGTTGGTTAGTGATTCCAGTTTAGGGACTGAGCTCACAGGGCTCAGTCCTGAGTTATCTGGCACGAATCACCTGATTGGAGGGGTCACATTTCATTTTGCCTCTGTTGATTTTTCAGGCCCTGCTGCTTAATGGGTCCCTGCCTGAAGATGAACAAGAGAGGCCCTTGGCTCTCTTTGAACCAGGAGCCAACCCTGAGGAGCAACTAGTGAGCTACTTCTTTCACCCTGAGGTTTTATATGTCTGGTTTGTGTGAGGAGCAGTTTTCCAGGGCATAACCATTCTTTTTCTCTTATATTTAGATCATAATCCAAAGTCGTCTAGACCAGAGCATGGAAGAAAATCAGGACCTGAAGGTACAGCTGTGTATATGTATAATAAACTATGAAAAAAAAACTGTTTAAAGGATTTTGGGTCAGTAAAGGACTGGTTTTCCTAAATGCCTTGTAGGGTTTCTTAAAGTAAAAGAATTTCCAGTGAACTCATGATGTGAAGTAGGAAAAAAAAGAAATGAGAGGACCATGGGTTTTCTCCTCTTTAAAAACCTAGGTGGCAGCTAGGTGGCACAGTGAATAGAACACTGGCCCAGGAGTCAGGAGGACCTGAGTTCAGATCTGGCCTCAGACACTTGATACTAGCCATGTGACCTTGGGCAAGTCACTTAACCCCAATTGCCCTGCCCTCCTCAGTCCAAAAGGCAAAAAAAACAAACAAACCCAAAACCTTGTTCTATAGATATGGACTCCCAGACATATACATGGATTCATATTTACCATGAAATAAAGTTTTTTTAGGTAATCCATGCCATATTCCAGACCGTATCTTTTTACTTCAACATATTCAGGCTATATGATTTCCTTGGTGTGGGGATTGTATTCCCTTCCCACTTCAGTAGACAACTTCAGAGGTTACTGTGCCAAGAAAACTCACCATCTTGTGGCTGACTTTCTTGCAACCAGTTTCTTAGAACTTAATTAAATCACTTCTGAACCACAGTCCATCTCTGGTCCTGCCCTTGAAGCCCATCCAGCTTGTACGCCTTGCTTATACTCTACTGGCACAGCCTTTGAGAACTCAAGGTGGCCTCCACAACATGACGAGGAATTGACCTAGGTCTTTTGTGGAGGAAACATGTTCTCATTTAGATGCTAAGTTCCCCAGAAGGCACTGACTGGTCTTTGGGAGCTCTCTGGCCTTTTGCCCGGTATTGGGTTGAATTCAGGTGATCTAATAATATTGCCAAAACACATATTAACATATCTTACGTTTCAGTAAGAGGGATTTAGGATACTTGAGCTATGACACTTCAAACCACATGTGAAAGGCTTTCTATGGGTGAGGGTCGTTAAGTACTGAAATGGGTCTGAAATCTTCCCTTTCCCTCTTGTCCCAAAAGGGTCAATGTAGTTCTTCAGGCAGCCAAGGAGAGGCTGGAGATGACATTGTGGGCCTCTGCCAGCTGTTCTGTAATGTATCATTTGCTGCTGACTGAATGAGGCCTTCCTTTTGTTTTCTGTCATAGAATGTCCTCATTGTTTTGCTAGGGGTGGGGGTGATGCTTCTGAGACAACACAAATGACAAAAGTCATCTAATCTGTCTTTGTTTTTTCAGAAAGAGTTGCTGAAATGCAAACAAGAAGTGAGAAATTTGCAGGGAATAAAGGTAAAAAAATACAAGTTAACTCTTTTATTTGATTCCCTAAGAGAACTTCTGGTGGAGGGGGTATGGAAAGCTGAGCTTCTGTATTAGGCACTGACTTGATCTGTGAGATGGAGTGTCTCTGTTCAGTTGAGGCTTCTTTCCTTGAATGCTTTTGGTGCCCTTGGCTACTGCTGTATGTAAACCAGGTCCTCCCAGCCCTAAGGAAGAAAGGCTTTCTCCTTTATTTTTCATCCATAGGCCAGAGAATAATTCTGGGACATTGAAGGCTAAGGGCATCTCAGATCAGTAGTCCTGTTACCCAACACTATCAGACTTATTGTCAAATGTAAAAATGTGTCATATACTTTCTTTTTGTACCCCAAATCCTCCTACTCCCCTCTCCCTGAAAACAAATGCTACATTTGTTTGTGCAGAGTACAAGCTACATTGTGCTTCTAAGATCTGTGGGGTGAAGAAAATAAAAGGTAGACCAATATCCTGAGATCAGAGAGATGCTACTCAATATCTTTGACCAGAAGTGTAGTGTGAGATTGCAGTAAAAGCCCCTGAGGCCGTCCTCATAGATGAGTTAAAAGGCTCTTTTTTTTGTGCCCTATGTATTTGTAAAACAAGAAAAAATTACTCTTTCCATATAGAATGCCTCTTTTCCTGCCTATGTCTGTCTCAATCTTTCAGGACCTAATTTGGGTCCTACTTTTTTTTATTTTCAGTTTCAAATTCTCTCTCTTCCCTTCGTTCCTTCTCCCAGGTTCTACCTTTTCTGTGACAACTTCTCTGATAACTTCAGTCCACTGTGATGTCTTCATTTTCTAACTTTCCTTATTTATTTTTGTCTGTATCACAAAATAAGCATGCTCTTATATATTGTCTCGTTTCCCCTGAGAGGTTTTGTCTGCCTAGCAAAGCGAATAGATTGCTTGGTTTGGAGTTAGCAAGACCTGAGTTCTTATCCTACTGCTAACACCTGCCAACAGTGTAGTTTTGTAAGTCCCACAGTCCACAAGGGCCCTCAGCAGCTGGACTGTTAAGTCATAGTCAAGTTATGGGCCTGCCTCAGAACAGGTTGTTTCCACACTAGAAATCCCTATATTAATGAAATCTAATCTGGTCCTCATACTGTCAATCATTAAGCATTTATGTGCCAGGCACTGTGCAGAGGGTAGGAGAGTACAAGAACAAGATAAAACTGCTCTCAAGGAGCCTCCATTCTGTTATAGAACATGAACATATATGAGTATAAATAAAATAAATAAAAAGTATTATTTGGGGAGGAGCACCAGCAGCTGGAGGTGGGGGGTTGGGTGGGAAGGGAAATAGGAAAAGATCCATATAGAAGGTGGTACTTGAGCTGGATTTTGAAGGAAACAAGTGATTTTAAGAGGTAGGGATATAGAGAGAATACATTCTGGTCACGTCCAAAGGCACAGAGAATAGAGGTCATGGGATCATAAATATAGAGCTAGAAGGAAAGAAGGAAGGAAGGAAAGAAGGAAGGAAGGAAGAAAAGAAGGAAGGAAGGAAAGAAGGAAGAAAGGACTTATTAAGTGTTTACTATGTGCCAAGGACTACACTAAGTACTTTATGAGTGTTATCTCATTTGATCTCATAACAACCCTGACTATATTATAGGTGCTATAATTATTCCCATTTTACAGTTGAGGAAACTGAGGCAAGCAGAAGCAAAGTGATCTGCCCAGGGTCACACAGTTAGTAACTGTCTGAGGCTGGTTTTGAACAGCACATTATATCCACTTCGACACTTAGTTGTCTCTAAGGGACCTTAGAAAGGTCAATTAATTCAAGCCCACCATTTATAAATGAAGAAAGTAAGTCCCAGAGAGGTTAGGTGACTTATCCAGAGTTATACAGTTAGTAAGAGAGAGTTTGAACTGAAGTCCATCGGTCTAGAGCATAGGTTCCCAAAGTGATTGATACCACCATCTAGGGGTGGTAGTAGCCTCAAGTGAAAATGGGGGTCATTGAATAAAAATAAGGGGGTAGTTGAAGTATAAGGAAAGAAGAGAAGAAAATTTTGACAAACCTTTCATGCATGTTTCATCTGTTGTGTAACAGAGTTAAAGTCATAGTGATTACATTTTTTTTCCAATAAACACACAAAATGCAACTTATAACTGATCAGTGCTCAAGTCCACCACCAGGTTTTAACAAGCAAGTAGCACATTGTTGTGAAGTCCAGCATGCATCCGCAGGAATATGTGCATGTAATGACTTGTTTACAATATGATAGTATACAGTTACATCATGCAATATTGCATCATCAAAATTTCAGTGCAGGAAACCCCCCCACAAATTTACAATAAATTATTAAATTTAAGATGTATCATTTTTATTTTTAAAATAGGGTTAAAGAAAGTAGATTTCCAGGGAGTGTTGAGTAATTTTTTTAAACAGACCAGTATGCCAAATAAGTTTGGAAACCTCTGGTCTACAGTTTCGTGTATAAGAAGTGTCAAGTGAACTTCAGAGTGTGTATGGATGGGAAAAACAATTAAGGTAACTAGATAGGTGGAAACCAGGATGTGAAGGTTTTTAAAACCTAAACAGAGGAGTTTATATTTGACCTGAAAGACAATTGGGAACCATTGGAGTTTATTGATTACGGGAATGGCAACGTCAGACCTATACTTTATGAAAATCTCTTTGGCAGCTAGCTGTCTGCAAGATGAACTGGAGTAGAAAGAGACTTGAGTCTGGGAGTCCACCTAGGAAGCTAGTGGTTGCAGTTTTCCAGGCAGGAGATGATGAGGTCCTAAAGCAATGTGATGGCCGTGTGATCAGAAAGGGATGCATTTGAGAGATGCTGTGGAGGTAGAAACATGTCATCAGGTTTAGTAATTAGATATATAGAGTGAGGGAAAATGAGAAATCAAGGATGATTCCAAGGTTGCAAACCTGGGTACCTGGAAGGAGCATGGTGCTCTCAACACATAGGGAAGTTTATGGGGGAGGTGTAAGTTGGAGAAAAATGAGTTCTGGTTTAGACCTGTTGAGTTTGAGACATCTCTAGACCATCTGGTTGAAATGTCCAGGACAACAGAAGATACAAACTTTCCACAGCACAGGTGAGAAACTAGGACTGAATATAAAGATCTAGGAGTCACCTATGTAGGGATAATCATTCAATCCATGGGATCAGATAAGATCACCAAGTGAGAGAGAATAGAGGACCCAAGAGAGAACTTTGGAGTGTACATGCAGTTATGGAAGAGTTATGAATGATCACCCATCAAAGAAGACTGGGAGGGGAGTTGTCAGACAGGTAGGAGGAGAGCTGAGAGAACAGTCATTCCAAACAAACAAACCAAAAATAGAGAGGAGGGGAGGTTGGTTAACAGTGTCAAATGCTACAGCAAAGTTGACAAGGATAAGAACTGAGCAAAGGTCATCAGGCTTAGTAGTTAGATCACCGGTCATTTTAGAGATGGCAGTTTCAGGTGAGTGATGAGGTTGGAAAACCAAACAACAAAGGTTGAGAAGTGAATGAGAGGAGAAGAACTGGAGTCAGTGAGTGTAGACAGCTTTTTCTAAGAGTTTGACTACGAAAAGTAAGAGACATCTAAGTCAGTCACTTGATGGGAAGATGGGATATCTCCTGAAGGTTTTCTAAGGATTGGGGAGACTTGAGTATGTTTGTAGGCAGCAGAGGAGGATTTCATAGATAGGAAGAGATTTAAGATTAGAAAGAGAAAGGATGATTGTGGAAACAATTTGCTAGAGAAGATGGAAGGAGATGGAATCAATTTACTTCATAAATAAAAGGTACTTGCCATTGGCAATGGAAAGGATAAGAACCACCTCTTCATCAGCGACTGGAGGAAAAAAAACAGTGGGTGATATCAAGGGATTTTGAAATGTAGCAAGGATAGGGGAGGGGGTAAGGCATAGGGACATATTTCTTGCTCCCTGACAGTTTTACCTTCCTAAATATGTGATAAGGTTATGGTGGGCAGAGACCACAACAATCATAATGCCAAATAGAATGGTGGTACACAAAGTAGACACTTAACAATAACCTAATAATGGAGCATAACCACATTAAGGTATGCTTTCTTCCAGGATGCATTGCAACAGAGATTGACTCAACAAGACACATCTGTTCTTCAGCTTAAACAAGAACTTTTGAGAGCAAATATGGACAAGGATGAGCTACACAACCAGAATGTGAGTTATATGAAAGACCTCTGGACTGAAGCTGGGATAGGTGACCTTGTTGAACACAGTATGAATGGCCTCCAGACTATCTTACGTTACACTGGGTTTATCTCTGTTCCTAGATATATCCCAGGCAATAGTGAACAGAGAGATTTTTGGGCCCCTCACCAACTTTGAAGGCCTTGAGACACTAGGCTGAAAGTATCTGTAGTCAGAACATGTATCTGATGAGACGTAGAAAGGGCTTCTGCTTTTCCCCCTGAGTAACATGATACATCTGACATAATCAGATATCTGTGTCATCCTGATTTGGGTTGGCAAGCATTCCAGTAAACCTTTTTCTTGTCCTTCTTACAGGTAGATCTTCAGAGGAAACTGGATGAAAGGAGCCGCCTCTTAGGAGAATACAAAGTAAGAATGGAACTAGGGCGGCAAATAATTCCCATCGATCCTTTGTAAATGAACTGTGGTTTCCTATTGCTGCTGCTGTGAGAAAGAACTAAAGTCATTCTTTTCTCTAGTGCTTTGTGTTTTTTGCTCACACCTACTTGATTCTCACTCCTCCCACACAAGCCCTCCAACTCTGGATATGTAGGGTGGAAAATCCATATGACTGGATATGTAGGGTGTGGAAAATGAGGAATCAAGGGTGATGCTAAGGTTACAAACCTGGGTAACTAGTAGGATGGTCGTTTCCTATAGGAGGCAGTGTGGTATGGTCGAAGAATTGCTTTGCTCAGAATCAAAAGGCCTGGATTCCAATCTCATTTATGTTGCTAACTAGCTGTCTCATGTTGGGTCTGAGTAACCTCATGAACTTCAGTTTCCTCATTGAAAATGAAGATAACATTTCCCCTATTTCATTCACAAAAGTGCTAGTAGGATCAAACAAGATAATAGATATAAAAGTGCTCTAAAAAGTGCTTTGACCTTATACAATGTGTTATAGTGTAAGAGCATTGGATCAAAGTCAAAGGCTCTGAGTTCTCCTTCCAGCTCTGTTGATAATTAATTGTAGGAGCAATTAGTGTAGACTCAGTTTCTTTATTTATCAAATAAAGGGCCTGAACTGGATTGTCTCTTTCAGGTCTAACTTTTTAGAGACTATGAAATTTAAAGCATTACTATTTGTTTTCCTAATGTCATTCTTGCACCTATTTGACTACATGATTAATATGTGGAATTAGGCACTTATAAGTAATGCTTCTTGTATTGTCTTTTATTGCTCTGAAGTAATCTAAGGAAATAACTATCTCCTTAGAGTTGATGAAAATTGTCTTCATGTTGAATTATAGAATATTTTTCTACTTTTAAGTCTATAGTGGAAGGATTTTTAAAAAGCCATTCATCTGGGGCTGTGGAAGATCCTGAGTGTTTTATCCCTAGAGTGAAGAAGTTGGCTTAGCCTGTTCACTTTATTGAGTTCAGATCTTGCTTGTTATCACTATTGTGTAAATAAGAGGTAGTTGCCTCTTAGACCAGAAATAGGAACTTAGTGAGTTCCAACAGTAAGAACTGGATTTGAAACAGGAAGAGACAGTGGTCAAGTGCTGGCTGTTAGAAGGTGATGAAAAAATGCTCTGGTTGATTGCAAAGAGGGGGATAGTTGCCACTGGGTACCAGAGAAACAAGCTCGCCATACCTTGAGGGCAGCACCAAAATGAACATCTGGGACCTAGTCCCTGCTCTAGTACCAGTGCATAATAACAACTTCATTTTACTCTGTCTTGATCCGAGTTAGTATAGAGTGTTTATTTCCAACTACCATGTTTCAGAAAGAACATTGAAAAGTTAAGGTTTTACCTCTGGAGGAGGTAAAGTATCATACAAAGACTGGATGAAAGAAGAGTATAAGAGGAGATGGCGAGTACTGGGGGGCGGAGCCAAGATGGTGGCATAGAAGCAGCAAGGTTCTGCAGCTCCCACAGAGCCATCCTGAACACCCATAAAATATGACCTCAGACAAATTCTAGGGCACTCAAACTCACAAAAATACAGAAAACACATCTCTTGCTGAAGGCAGCTCGGCAGGAGGGGCTCATCGTGAGCCGAGGCCAGCCCAGCCTGAAACTGAAAGGTGGCCAGGCCCCAGAGTGGTGGGGAGGAGCCGAGCCAAGCCACAGCTGGTCTACAAGAGAGAAGATCTACAATACCTCCAAGCAAACTCCACATCTAGCAAGGCGTGAAAAGCAAGGATTAGACAAAGGCAGCTTGGCAGGAGGGGCGAGTTGCTGGCAGGCTGGGAGCCGAAACCAGCCTAGCCCAAACCAAAACATGGCCAGGCCTCAGATGGTCTGTAGGAACTGAGCCTCCCAAGCCTCAGCGTGAGTCTACCCTGCAGAACAGATCTACAGCACCTGGAGCCATCTTCACATCTGTTAAACCAGGAACAATAAGGATTAAGAAAGGTCAGTGAAAGTGAAGCTTTCAAACTAAATTTGCAGGAGGAAAAGCAGTTCGGCCAATCTGCCTAGGGCAAGGAAGCAGTGGGGGAAGGGCAGGATCTGCCATAACCGGCAACTGCCCCCACTGGGCTGCTTCAGAGCCCCTGGCCTGTGGACACTGCAGTGGGGCTGAGTTGATTGATCAGGGCCAAGGGCTTTTGCGTTGAGTGGCCTGGATCCAGATCGTGGTCTTGGGTGGTGGTCCTGGGGAGCGCTGTCAGCAAGCCAAAGCTGGGGGGACTGCAACACCCCCCTAATAGCTCCGGCAGCTGGGAAAACCCCAGCAATTGGAAACAGAGCTTTCCCCACTGGAAGCAGAGTTTCACAAAGCTAAAAAAAAAAAACCAACCA
>CM053596.1:106577390-106623987 GCA_028646575.1 Pseudocheirus occidentalis
CCTATTATTTCATCCATTGTCCTGGCACTGTGTAGGGGCTACTCAGGAAGGTGATATCAGACATTATATGTCTTTCAGCTTTTCTTTTTTCTTTTTAATTTAAAAATATTCCCACTTAATAGTATTTTATTTTTTCCAATTACATGCAAAGATAGTTTTCAACATTCATTTTTACAAGCTTTTTAGTTCCAAATAGTTTTTTTCTCCATTTCTCCCTTTCCACCTCCCCAAGATGGCATGGAATCTGATATAGGCTATACATGCACAATCATATTAAACATGTTTCCACATTAGTTATGTCATAAAAGAAGAAGCAGAACAAAAGGGAAAAACCAGGAGAAAGAAAAAAAGAGAAAACTGTATGCATTGATCTGCATTGGGACTCTATAGTTGTTTCTTCTGGATGTGAATAGCATTTTTCATCATGAGTCCCTTGGAATTGTCTTAGATGACTGCTCTGCTAAATCTATCAAAGCTGGCCATCGCACACTGTTACTGTTACTGTTACTGTGTACAATGTTCTCCTGGTCCTGTTCACTTCTCTCAGCATCAGTTCATGTCAGGTTTCCCAGGTTTTTCTGAAATCCTCCTGCTGATCATTTCTTATAGCACAATAGTATTCCATTACATTCATATAACACAACTTGTTCAGCCATTCCCCCAAATGATGGGTATCCCCTCAATTTCAAATTTTTTGCCACCACAAAAAGAGCTTTCAAGCTTACTTCTTCTTTTTTAAATTAACTTTTATTTATTTTTGGCTTACATCATTCATTTCCACGAAGATTTTGAGTTATAAATTTTTCTCCCCATCTTTCCCCTATCCACCACCCAAAAACAGTGATCCGACTGTATACCCCCTCCCCCAATCTGCTCTCTCCTATAACCTCCCCCCCAATCACCCTTCTGACTTTCCGGTACAGCAAGATGGTACATCTTGCTGTATATACAGTGCCTGTATATATTATTTCCAAGTTGCATGTAAATAATAAACAAACAAACAAATAAATGTATGAATGAATATTTTTTTTAACATTTGATTTTAGGACTTTAAATTCTAAATTCTTTCCCTTCCTCCCTCTTCAACTACCCCCACTGGAAAGACAAGCAATTCAATACAGGCTGTACATGTGCAGTTACACAGGACATCTCCACAATGGACATATTGTGAAAGACTGACTATATTTCCCTCCTTCCTATTCTGCCCTCCACTTGTTCTATTCTCTACTTTATCTCTGTCCCTTTACAGAAGCGTGTGCTTCTAACAACCCTCCCCCCAACCTGTCCTCCTCTCCATCATGTCCCTTCTCATCTCCTTCCCCCCTACTCTGCTGTAGGGTAAGACACCCAATTTAGAGTGTGTGTCATTCCTTCCCTAAGCCAAATTCAATGAGAGTAAGGTTGACCCATTCCCTTTTGCCTTCCTGTTCTTCCCTTCCATTGTAACAGTTATCCCTTACCTCATCTATATGAGACAATTTATGCCAATCTGTCTCTCCCTAGCTCCTCTCATTATATTACTCTCTCACCTCTCAATTTCACCTTTTAAATATCATCCCTTCCTATTCAATTGATCCTGTGCCCTCTGTCTATGTGTACCTGTACACATATATACACACACTCACATATGTATTCATATGCCCATATACCCTCCTATAAAGACATATGTATATATACATATATTTATATTCACTTAATCTATCCTCATACTGAGAAAAGTTTTATAAGTTACAATTATCGTTTTTCCATGTTGGCATGTAAATAGTTCAACTTTGATAAGTTCCTTATAATTTCTTCTCCATGTTTACCTTCTCATGCTTCTTATATTTGAATGTCAAATTTTCTATTGAGTTCTGGTTTTTTCATCAAGAATGCTTGAAAGTCCTCCACCTCATTGAATGACCATATTTTCCCCTGAAACATTATGTTCAATTTTGCTGGGTAGCTGATTCTTGGTTTTAATCCTAGTTCCTTTGATTTCTGGAATATCATATTCCAGG
The DNA here is from genome assembly GCA_028646575.1 of Pseudocheirus occidentalis. Classification (NCBI taxonomy): domain Eukaryota; kingdom Metazoa; phylum Chordata; class Mammalia; order Diprotodontia; family Pseudocheiridae; genus Pseudocheirus; species Pseudocheirus occidentalis. Next base: position 106,579,391 of record CM053596.1, read on the forward strand.
CCCTTCAGTCCCTTAATGTAGAAACTGCTAGATTCTGTGTCATCCTGTTTGTGTTTCCATAGTATTCAAATTGTTTCTTCTTGGCAGCTTGTAATATTTTCTCCTTGATCCTGGAACTCCAGAACCTAGCTATAAGATTCTTAGCAGTTTTCTTTTTGTGATCTTTTTTAATAGGTGATTAGTGAATTCTTTCAAGTTCGATTTTGTCCTCTGGTTCTAAAATATCAGGGCACTTTTACTTGGAAATTTCTTGAAAGATGATTTCTAGGTTCTTCTTTTGATCATGGCTTTCAGGTAATCCAATAATTTTTAAATTGTCTCTCCTGGATCTATTTTCCAGGTCAGTGGTTTTTTCAAGGAGATATTTCACACTGCCTTCTACTTTTCCATTTGTTTGGATCTGTTTTATAGTATCTTGATTTTTCATTAAGTCATTTACTTCCATTTGCTCCACTCTAATTCTAAAGGAATTATTCTCTTAGGTGAGCTTTTGAGATTCTTTTTCCATCTGGCAAATTCGACTTTTTAAGGCATTCTTCTCATCATTGGCTTTTTGGGCCTCTTTTGCCATTTGAGTTAGTCTATTTTTTAAGGTGTTCTTTTCTTTAGTCAGATTGTTGACTTTCTTTTCATGATTTTCTTGCACTATTCTCGTTTCTCTTCCCAATTTTTCCTCCATTTCTCTTATTTGGTTTTCAAAATCCTTCTTAAGCTCCTTTATGGCCTGTAACCAGTTTACATTTTTCTTGGAAGCTTTTGGTGTGGGAGTTCTGACTGTGTTGTCTTCCTCCTGTTCCATGCTTTGATATTTTTTGTCCCCAAAAAAGGAATCTAAAGTTGGATTGCTGTTCTTGATTTGCTTACTTTGCCTTCTCATGTTGCCAGTCAATTATTTGACTTTTGGACTCTGTAGATCTCTGCTTTCAGGGGGGAGAGCTTTGTCCCAAATCGCCAGGACTGCTAGCTGCCAGAGCTATTAGGAAGCCACTGTCTCTGCAGTCCCCACCAGCTTTGGCTCACTGGTCACACACCTCAGGACTACCACCCAAGACTGTGATTCCAATCCAGGCAGGTTAAGCCAAGAACACTTAGCCTCTAAATGGTTGCTTGGCCCCCCTATGATCTGAATGCTGGGAGCCCTGAAGCAGCCACGTGGAGTCAGCTGCAGGGCTGCTGCTTCAGCTGCTTCTTGTTCTTGGGGGTAGACAGATGGACCTGCTCCTCTCCTCCAACAGCCATGAAGGTGGCTGATGCAGGGGGTGTGGAGTGCTTAGAGCTTGGTCAGACATGGAAGACTCCTAGGTCATCTACTGCATCAACAGTCATCCTGACTTTTATCTTGTCAGTGGACTTTGATGACTCTGGAAGAGAGAGTTAGTCTGATGACTTTGTGCATGCAACTCTGCCTCCCTTAAATACAATTCACATGTGAGTCAAGATGTCACCCAGTAATGTCATTGGTGGTCTTTGAAACAAAGGACAAACAACTAGTATTGTGTGCCTATATTTCAGTAACTGAAAGGTGACATTCATTTTTTAGGTTAAGAAAGGAAAAGAACTCCAGCAGAAATTAGTTTTCACTTCCTAGGGACTTTATTTTTTCATCAGAGAAGTTATTGTTACAGAAGTAAAATTCCTAGCTGTGTCGAATAGAGAACTATTCCCAGTTATGTTTTACTCTAGAAAAAAGGAGCTTGTCTTATTTCCCTAGTGCTTAGGCCTTAGGATCGATTTAGGATCCCATATGCATCCAGGGCCTTCTCTGGTTTGAGGTGCTGAATAATTCACCATATAATCTGTCTTCCCTGTGGTGCTCATTTTGTATGGAGGAGGAATCAGCTCAGGTTGATGTCCAGGGAAACAGTGAGGCTCTTGTTTAAACCCTGCAGGGAAAGGTAGGAAATGGAAAACTGACAATTTAACAAGAGGGATTGTCCTAATAATAATACTAGCTGATATTTACATAAAGATTAAATGTTTTATATACGTTATTTTTCTTGATCCTTTCCATAACTGTGAGCTAGGTAAAACCAGACTGCATTATCCCTATTTTATCCATGAGAACAATCAAACTCAGAGAGGGTAAAGTGAATTGCCCCATAGTTACACTGTAAAAATTGGGATTCAAACCTAGGTTTCTCCCAACACTAAATTCAGCATATTTTCCACTATACCATACTGCAATTAGGTCTGTTCACATCAGGGAAAGAGGGGAACTGATTATTCCAAAAAAATAAACAACCTGTAGGTATAGGATAAGGTTCCCACAGTAACTCAATGCGGGAAAAGCCCATATTATAAGCTGGAAGAATCCTGGGGAGCTACAGAAATGGTAGGTTTTGGAGGGAAAACATCCTAAAGCACTCATTTGAAGTAGGCTTAATTTTAATAGCTAAGAACAGTGATCACTACCCCATCCCAACCCTGTTTTCCACCTTAAATCACCTACTTCTAGGTGGAAGGAGCTTCTTTTTGTAGCTGGAAGCAAATGTTGTTTCAAAATAGTGACCAAACTAGAAAGGAAAACAAGAGGGATTGTAGTAAAAATTAAGCAGCCATGTTTCAAAGAATGGAAGCCTCTATGGATGGCATTAGTAGTAACAGAACTTGCCTTGGTTTATATAGACTGGAGGCCTTGAAGCAAAGCTTCCCACGAGGGAAGTTCAAGTCTATGTATTCAGTATTATTATAGGAAAATCTACCCTAATCTAGGAGACTGGTATTCTAGGAATACGTGAACAGTATTGATACAGAATTAGTAGATAGGATCAAAGTCTTATCTAGCTTGATAAGGAATTGCATAGCATCTTCTGGGTCATTTATCAAAAGGAAAGGTAATGTCTGATTTGAATGGGGAGTGGTTGGGTCCTATACTCTGCCTCTTAAGAACACCATACAGTCTTATCTCCTAAAGAACTGGCCAAAGGAAGAAAAAGAAGGATTACCTGGGAAGGCAGAGGTTGTGGTTGTACAATCTTCCGAAGGTCGTACCTCTCCTGATTCCAGTTGCCCATTAAGGTACGGTTGGAGTAAGAATTTTCATTGGTCGTACATCTCCATCCATACTGGAAAAACTTGGACATATTATTCCAGTCTGTCCATACTTCACCATGGCCATCTGCATGCATTAGGCAGCCATATTGTGGATTTGTGAGAAAGCAGGAGAAGGATAATTTCTGGGGAAGGGCAGAAAAAGGAAACCATTGCCAAAACTACATAACAGAATTCCATTTCTTCTCACTCTCTGTTCCACACACCGAGATATGTCATATTTCTTAGAAAGATATTAAGGCCAGTTATGTCCTGACTTCTTATAAAGTTTGCTGCAGTTCATTAGGCAGCTGAATTTTTACTCCTGACCTATCATGTACTAGTAGCTACTTCTCTATCTGCCCTCACACCCAGCAAAAAGTGGATGCCAATCAACAAAGATGATTGTATTGAAGAGGGCTCTAGGAAATCTTAGGTGCTCAGAAATTTAATATAGAGTTAACTGATGCAGCTAACTTACAATTTAGGAATATAAGGAGCAAGGAAGCTTAGTTTACAACACATTTTGTTTTATGTGAAATGAAAAATGGAATCTTAGAATTTCAGAACTGGAAGGGACTTCAGCAGTCATTTAGTCCAAACTATACCTGAAAGAACCCCTCTACAACACATGGACCAGTGGTCATCCAGCCTTTGCTTACAGCTCTCAAATGATGGGAACTCATTACCTCAAAATCAGCCCATTCTACTTTTAAAAAACTCTAACATAAATTTATTATTACATCAAATCTACATTTACATCTTTGCAACCTCTACTCATTGTTCCTAGTTCTACTCCTCCCTCCTAACCCCAAGCCAAGGAAAACAAATATATTTCCTCTTTCATATAACAAGCCTTTCAATATTTGATGGCACCTATCATGTTCTTCCTAAGTCTGATCATTCCCAGTTCTGACCCCAGGTTAAGAAACAAGAAAATACCTCATCTAAGCTAGAGCTAGCTGACTGGTATTGTAATTGCTCCCTTAAATATTTTTCAAAAGGGAAAATAAAGTCTTGACTTCTCTTTTCCATGTTCCCTGGCGGGCTTTTAGGTCACCAAACCTAGATTTTGGAATTTCATCCCAAGAAAATTAGTATCTTGACCATGTTTGTTCTGATGGAATCTCTGTGGCCATTTATGAAGAGGGCACTGTCAACACCTAAGGCTAAGATGATGGAACTGAGGATACATTGGGTAAGACCAAGCAAGCAGGTCATTGGCCCTTCTTTGTGAAGTTTGCAGTGCTGATATCACTATAGGCAGCAGGATAGCATACGTAAGCAATGACCCAAAGTTCAGAAGACCTAGACCCCAAACCATAACTAACCTTTTATCCATTTAGTCTTGCGGTGTTAGTGTTGAATGGAATAGTAGTTCCTTCTCTAGTACAACAAGGGTCCAAAAGATTTAGCGTAGGAGGGTCACCTAATTCCATTCAATTGAACAAAAGTTTATCATGTGCCTACTATGTGAAGAGCACTGTCCCAAAGGGCTGAAGCTACAAAGACAAAAAAAGTCCCTGTCCTCCAGGAGCTTACATCCTGGAGGGGGAGAAACCCATACACAAAGAAACAAATACTGAGGATTTACGAGGTTAGATCATGTAATTCCAAAAGGAAGAAAGCACCAACGGCTGGGTTGGATTCCAACCCCCATATTTTAGAGGGGCGATGCGAAATGACTTGCTTAAGGTTCACCCAGCCAGTAAGTGGCAAGCAGCAGAACTAAATTCTTGGGAAAGGTCCGGGCTCGGGGGACCATTCAAGGTCCCTAGAGGAAAGAGCTCTGGATCTAGAACCCAGAGGACCTGGGTCCGACTCCAGAGCTCTGCCACTAGCTACCTGTGTGACCCTCGCAAGTCATTCGCCTTCTCGGGGTCTTTTCCATATGTAAATCTAAGATGCGTCCCAGGATAAGGGCGGTGGCGAGACTGTTTGCGACGTGGATGCTCGCCTAGGATGCGTTTCCAGGCAGGCTCCTGCACAGGCGACTGTTTGTGACGTCACATAGGTGCCGGGGTAAGGAGACGTTTTACCTTCTGGGAAAAGTCCCTCATATTTGCAGTCGTGGTCATCACTACCACCACCTGTTCGGAGGACCAACAACTGGTAGTCAAGACAACCTGGAGCCTTTTACGTCATCATTCGGCGACCGGGGAGGAGCGGCTCGGCCGTAGGAAGGGGAAGTGACAGATGACGTACACTGGCTGGGACCGGCTGAATGCCGACGAAGTGAGGGAACATGGTCGCTGTCCGCCTCCTACTGGTTGGGGAGGGGAATTTCTCCTTCGCCGCCGCCTTGAGCGAGGTCCAAGGGCCCGGGACTAGTCTCATCGCCACCTGTCCCCAGAAACTCACGGTCTTGGCTGGGGACCCGGTGTTCCAGGAGAACCTACGACGCCTGCGCGAGCGAGGTAGCGAGGCCCCGCCCCTGTTCTCAGCCCCGCTCCCCCAGCAATTAGAGAGGTCCCCCTCCTCCCGGAGCCCCGGCTCCGCTGCCATGTGACTCTTTTCTTTCGTACCTGCATCCTAACCTAGGGGCGGAGCTCGGTTCTCTTCCTCCCCCGCAGTGGTACTGAGACTTGATCTCTCTCCTTGTTCCCCTTTCCTCGAAAGTTCTGCCACTTCTGCTCCGACTACTGACCTCCCAGGCTTTAGGTCCCAACTAAAACCTACCTCCACTGGAAGCCTTCCCTAATCCTTCTGAGTGCCCGTGGTTTCCCTTTTTAAATCATTTCCTATTTATCTTGTATGTAGCTTGCTTTTGTATGTATTTATTTGTTGTCTTTCCCAGTAGATTGTAAGCTCCTCGAGGGCAGGGACTGACTGTCTTTTGCCTCTTTTTGTATCCCCAGGCCTTTGCTCAGTGCCTGGCGCAGACTAAATGTTTGTGGAATTGAATAATTTGTTGTAAACTGTAGGAATAGCTCTTGACCCCGGGCTGAGCTGGGGGGTGACCTGTGCTCTCTGCTTTTCAAGCTTTCCACAACACTTCTTCTCTCGCAGGTGCTGAGGTGCGCTTCGGAGTGGACTGTACGCAGCTGGCAGAGGCCTTTGCCGCGGATGGCTGGAAGTTTGATTGCATTTATTTCAACTTCCCGCACTGTGGGCGCAAAGCTGGAGTGGCTAAGAACAGGGAGCTACTTTCCAGGTTTTTCCAGAGGTGAGGCGAGACTCAGGCTTTATAAGGCATGGGGTAGAGCACGAAAGTATGTGACAGGTCCCAGCCCTAGAGCAATAGCTGAAACGTGAACTAATGAGAGGGATATATATTCTTTTGCCCATTTCCCTCCCATTACATTTACACACACACACAATGATAAACAAATAGGCCACCCTTCCCCCAATCTGTCTTTTACAAGGTCCTTTGTGTTGTATTTTCTCTGTATGTTTCTGTGTGTGTGTATACACACATATGTATGTACATATATATTTCTTTTCAAAGTGGTCACACTTTATGGTGGGTAGCAAGTGATAAAATTTGTGGTACAGTCAAGGCAGTAACTGAACTATGGGAAATCAGGCAGGGGAGAGAAGAGTGTGGGAAAAACTGTCCAGGAAAATGACAGGTTGGAAGTCATAATTAAGTGTTGAGCGTTGGAGTATAGATTTAGAACTGGAAGGGACCTTAGGGATTATCTAGTCCAACTCCTATTTCACAGATCAGGGCATGGGCTCAGACAAGTTAAGTGACTTGCCCAGGGTTGTACAGTTATTGTCAGAAAGATATTTCCTTGAAGGAAGCATTGAATTTGGTATGTGGAGTCTGTCAAGATATATCTGTTTTCCAGAGGTAAGGTCCAGTAAGCAAACTGTGCCCTATGCTGGGCATAACAAGAATCCCTTGTACTCATCCTCTGTATGATCTCAGCCATAGTAAAATCCTAGAATTGTTTCTGGTCATGAAGCCCTGCTATGAATCAAACTTGTCATATTGTTGCTGTTACCCCTCATTGTCAGGGCTACAGCTCATTGCAGCCCTTGGTGTAAGTATTGAGATATCTCCACACTACAGTAGGTCTGGACACCTTCCCTACCCCCATCCACTAGGAGTGGGGCTCTGGCACATGTGTCCCTGCTTGGAAGCAATTTCCCTCACTTTGAAATTAAACTTCTGTTTGATTTCTGACTCTCCTGTCTCTAGGCTGCTTTGTTCAGCTCTGGCCATCCACAGATTAGAGGCTGGTTCCATCCAGTTGACAAGTCTATAAGGGAAGACTATTTCAGGTGGAGAGAAATTCTGGAAATTCTTGATATGTTCAAGGGACTTGACTTCTGTAATCTTGTGTAAGAGTTTAGTGTAGCATTTAAGTTATAGTTTTATAGGTTAACTATTAGGGAAGAAAAATAATACTTGGTTTAAATAATTAGGAAAATGAATCCCTCTGATCACATTTTACAGTCGTCTTATAGATACTGGTCCTTCCAGTATCAACATAATCTTTCTAGTTAAAATATACAATGTAGGTACTTGTAAGCAAGTTTTAATTTTATTCTCATTTTTGTTTACTTGTAGCCAGATTTCTTCAAAGTTTGGTCCTTAAAAGACAGTTTTAAAATCCGCCCACGTCGGTGGCACCCATGGTTATTTCTAACATCTTTTGAGGGATAACTCTTCTTTTCCTGTAGCTGTGCTGATGTCCTTGCAGAGAGAGGGGAGGTCCATGTGGCATTGTGCAGAGGACAAGGTGGAACTCCTGCTGATTCTCCCAGGAGGGAGTGGCACAATAGTTGGCAAGTAGTAGCCATGGCAGCTGGAGGAGGACTTATCTTAAGCAGTGTTCATCCTTTCAGCTCTGATGCTGTGCCAGGGTACAAGTGCACTGGCTACAGGTAACACACACTAGTGAAAACTGAGTGTTTTCTCTCACTTCTCAGTTAAAAACTGAACTATAGCATTTACTCTGACATTTTTTGATTCAGTCCCTTAAGATTGCTTATTTCCTTTTGCCATTATTCAGCAGAAACTTAGGGTCTTTTGTTTTGCCAGGAGTCAGAACAAGTCCTTCCATGTTGAAGGAGCTTTGAATCATGTTTTCACCCGGAGTTTACCTTTTGAAGAATCCTACTCTGGGATCTGCAAAGTTAGACTGAATGACCATTGGCTTTCCTTCTCTGTACCAGAAGCACTGGTAGGGAAGATAAACAGGTAATCTCTTATTTTCTGGAAATACCATCCATCTCAGAATGTGCACTAATTAACTTGATGGAAGCTCTTTATCCTACAAATGCTAAATGATTAATGCTGATAATGATCCCTGTAAAACTGTCAATCTGTCATTCCCCAGATTCTTACTATATTTTTTCATTTATCATATATTAAGGTAATAGTTGAAGTTCTGAATCAGTGCATTTGTGTTTATAGTAGGAAATAGGGATAGGACTGAAACCTCCCAGGTAAGGAATCTATCCCTTCCAGTGCTGGTCAGCATCTTCTCTGCAGCATACGAACCGAAAGGTTAATTGGTTTGCTCAAGGTTGCACGGCAGTTATGTGTCACAGGTAGAATTTGATCCCAGGTCTGACTTTTAGGCTGGTTCTCTAGTCATTACCTAATGCTGTCCTCAAAATGGAGAGTTTCTTTAATTTCTTAAGGTTGTTACAGTTAACTTTTCTTGCTGTTTGTTATTTATATTTTAAATTCTGCCTAAAGAATAGTATGTCTTTTTAAAGTTAAAATAATGATTTCTCTTTTGTATCAAACAGGGGTTTCCTTGAAACAAATTCAAGTCATCCTGTCAGGACTATAAATGAAAAACTAATTGCTGAGCTCAGTAAAACCTTTCCACTTAAGAGACTGAAATGCCCTGCTCTTTTGCTTCCAGAAAAACACTGTGATAGTCACATTGCCTGGAGCTCTGACTCTCCATCAGTTCCCTTTGGGATCATTCCCCAAAAAGAGCAAATTCCACATTCCAAGTTGTTGGCTGGTGAAACAGCATGCGATATGGAGGACTTTCTGGTGTCATTTTCAAGGCTCCATCTTCAGAAAGACCCTGAGTGGGATGGGGAACAAGACATCCAGAAGAGAACCCTAAGCCCAACAAAGTACCTTCTCAGACCTTCTCTCTTAGTTTTTGCACAGGATGTCATCCAAGGCCCACACTTCCTCCCAGGGTCTCTGCATATCCTCAGTGGTGCTGTTTTTAGGAAATGTCTTATATCACCTTTCATACTGCCAACATTTCATGAGACTTTATTTATTCATGGGTTTAATAAAAACCTGAATAATTCCTGTCTTCAGTTATTCCTGGAACACCTGAAATGCTCGCTACATGCCCTTCTCACACAGAGATTGCCAGATGGCCCTGAACTGAGCAGCTCTCTGACATTTAAGCCTCAGAAAAACAAAAAAGATTATATGATTTGTGTGAAGCTTCCCAATTTTGGTCCAGATGAAATTGTGGGTCTGGTTATTGGATCTATCATTACATCTGCTACAAGCCAGCTATACAAAGACTTGGATTTCGTATTTGCATCTGTGAACCTGGACCTTTTAGTCATGTTGATATGGGGGATCCCTGACTGGAGAATTTTATGGACTTTTGACAAACGTTTTCTAGATCATTTTGTCCCTGGAAAAGTAGAACCCTTTAAGGCTTTTTCTCTCTATCCTCCATCTTATGTACATGATGTTAGCTTCTGGCTAGATGAGGAGAAAGGATTTGATGAAATAGAGTTTCATACTGTGGCTCGGGCTGTGTCTCAGGATATGATCACATCCATCCAGCTCCTTAATCGTTTCCAGCACCCAAAAACTGGACGGATCAGCCTTTGCTATAGACTGACCTACCAGGTTTATGACAGAGCTCTAAGTCACCAACAGGCAATACTGATTCAAAACCGACTTAGGATAGAGATACAGCAGAGTTTACATGTGACAGTGAGGTAGCTACATGGAATTATGTCATTTTCTTTAAGTGTTGGCATGACTGAAAAGAACAATGTGTGTTCTTTCTACATCAAAGACTGTTTCTCAGTTTCTGACCAGCAGTTATTTTTCTGAGCCAGCCAGAGCTCATCCTTCTGCATTCTGGTTTCTGTCTCCACCACTAGATAGAAACTGCTGTCTTCCAGATTACTCACAAACTCCTGGCTCTTAAATGCAATGTCCCTTTTTAGTCATCATTGTTCTTGACTTCTCTGTAGCTTTTTATACTGCTGAGCACTCTCCTCCTAAAGGCTCTTACTGTGTTTTTCTGATGTTGCTTTCTCCTGGTTCTACCTGTTTAACTATTTCTTTTCAGTCTCTTTTGTTGTTGCAAAACCATGCTCTTCTCTTTGTACATTCACCAGCCCTTTTCTGGACTCTCTTTTCTTCTCTTTCTATATTCTGTCTTAGTGATTTCACCAGCCCTCATGGTTCAGTTACCATGTCTTTGTCAATGACTCCCAAATTTATATATGTATCGTCTCTTTCCTGCACCTGTTCTACCAACTACCTGATGAATATTTTCATTTCTCAGTCCTGTAGGCATCTTAAATTCAACATTTCTAAATCAGAAATAATTTCCTTCTCTAAAAAAAGCTTACCGTTTGGCCAAGAAGTAGTAATTGAGGGGATGCCCATCAGTTGGAGAATGGCTAAACAAGTTGTGATATACGAATGTAATGCAATACTATTGCACTATAAGAAATGATAAAAACAGGCAGACTTCAGAGAAACCTAGAAAGATCTATATGAACTGATGCTGAGTGAGAGGAGCAGAACCAGGAGAACAGTGTACACAATAATAGCCACAGTGTGCGAAGACTGATTTTGATAGAAGGCCCTTCTCAGCAATGCAAGGACCTAAAACAATTCCAAAGGACACATGATGGAAAAAGCCATCCACATCCAGAGAAAGAACTATGAAGTCAGGATGCAAAATAAAATAGCCTATTTTCTTTTCTTTTTCTTTCTCATTTTTCCCATTCATTATAATTCTATGCAATATGACTAATGTGAAACTGTGTTTAATAGGAATAAATATGCAGAGCCCATATCAGATTGCAAGCCGTACTTGGGAATGGAGGGGGAGAAAATAGAAAATTTACGGAATGAATGTTGAAAACTAAAAATAATTTAATAAAAAAGTTCACCCTTTTTTCAAAATCCCTGTTTCTTCCCCTACTCACATTATGTCTTATTTTTCTCAATGAACAGGTTAACCCTACTTTAAAAATATATTTTCATTGATAATTTTTATTTTTTTTATGTAACCAGAATTTTTCCCCTAGGCACAGAATAGAAGACAAGAAGTAGATGACACCCTAGTTTATTACACCTCTTACCTGGAAGTGCAGTCAGCTTCTTTGCTGGTCTCCTGTCTTTTAGTCTATTCCTATACCAATCTCACCCATGTAGCTACCAAATTGATATTTTTAAAGTGTAGGTTTGATTGTCACTCAAGATGTTGCTTTCTCCTGGTTCTACCTGTTTTACTATTTCTTTAGTATTTACTACAGTAGATCTGTATTATATTCAGGATAAAATATAAACTTCTTTGGCTTTTAAAGTTTTTCATAATATGACCAATTTAGCTTTCTAGATAAAATGGCTACTTTGGCATATACAAAACCTTTCCCATCTCCATGTTTTTGCACACGTTATCTCCCATTCCTGCAATGTTCAACATTTTCACCTTTGCTTTGTAGAATTCCTAGCTTCCTTTAAAGCACAATTTAGGTGCCACCTTCTACAAGAGGACTTTGCTGATAACCCTAATTATATATTTTTTTGCCTCCCATTTCATCTCCATCCTTGAAAACTGTTTGCTCCATATGTTTTTGTGTGTGTTTATACGTACATGTGTGTTTGCATAGAATGTAATAAGCCCTTTTACCTCAAAGGCCATTTTTATTGTCATTGTATCCCCAGTGATTATCATAGGGCCTAGAACATGATAGATATTCAATAAATACTTGTCAAGTTGAATTAAGTTTAACTTGGAGGTGTTTGTCATTCTTTTAGATCTATAGTGATTAGTAGCAATAAAAAACATTATGTTGGAGGTTATTTCCTTAAAACATTGTTTTCTCCTATACAGTCCAATGATTAGGATCCTAATATTGAATCTTGAAGCATATATGACTAAATACCTGGACTAGCACAATTTATTTTGTGTTTTAATTTGAAATATACTGGTAAGCCCCATACTAATAACTCATCAATGACGGACTCTCTTTGTGAGTTTAATTAAATGCGTTAAATAACATATATACTTTTTTTTAGTGAGATAGCATACAGTTTTGAAAACTTAGAAGATAAACCTAGGAAATAATGCCAAAGGATATTGAAACAGGAAACAGGTATTGTACAAACCAAATAAATTGAATATCTCTATAGTTTATTGAGTAAAACATATCTTTTGGCTTCTTTATTCTCATTCTAGATTTCTGATCTGTCTTTGATGCTATTGACCGCATTCTCACTGATAACTTTATTTTTATAACACTATGCCAGTCCAGTTATCTTACCTTTCTGGTCAATCCATCTTCCTCTACATCTGTCTCTTTTCCTGGCTGCTTCTGTCACCCATTAACTTGGATGATAGATTGTTTCCTGGGTCTTTAGGCATATATCCCAGGGTTAGGATATCGAACAACAAACATTTATTAATCACCTATGGTATTATATTCCAGATACTGTGCCAAATACTTGGGATACAAATTAAAAAATGATTCTGTTCCTACTCTGGAGGAACTTATATTTTATGAGCAAAAACAGCATCTACATATATAAATATATACAGAACAAATAGAAAATAAATGCAAAGTAGGGGAAGGATGGCATTAGTAGTTGGGATCAGGTAAGACTTAACGTAGGAGACAATGCTTGAACTATGTCTTGAAGGAAAGGGAATTCTTTGGAACCAAAGAGAGAGGATGTTTCTGGCATGGAGGATGGCTAGTGCAGAGGTATGGAGATAGGAGGATGAAGTACTGTATATGTGTTCCTCAAAGCTCTATCCCAGGCTCTCTTCCCTGTGCCTCTCTTCCCTATCCATATTGGATGCCTCAATCTCTTCCCTAAGCTTCACTCCTCTGTCACCTTTTAGACATTTCAAACTTGATGGAACAAACTTAGTACATAGGATTTTAATGGGACATTAACCTATTCTGAGTGGATAAGTCAATAGCAGAAACTTAATTATCTTAATACAGTATTAAAATCCTATCCATGCACTAGTTCCATGTTTTGCTGCCACGTTTCCAAGAGGATAGGGATATTCTGGATTTCTGAGCATCCCTATTTTGAAAATCATGAAGTGAAATAGAAAAGGACCCTTGAAGAGAGTTCGCCTCAAATCAAGTTCATTATAGCAACAGAAAATCATTGTCCTTTTTCATTCATTTGACAAGACTTTTCAAATGGAAAGCACAGTGCTAGCTGGTATGATGGATACCTAAATGAGTTAAAGTCCTTGCCTTTATGGATCTTTTTGAAGGCTTTGAAGCCAATCAGAATTAAATATAGAGCCAAATTTTTGGAAGTTGCATCTTGTCACATTTCAAAGAACTGTTTTTATATTTTAAAAATTACTATTGGTCACATTCAAATATATACCAAAAGATGAAGATTACTTGTGGAAATTATATTGCACAGTAATGTGTGTGTGTGTGTGTGTGTATATACACACATATATATACACATATATATCTATATATACATCTGCATAAGTATGTGGGTAGATGCTCATGTGTTTTTTATTTTGAACCTTTTTATGGACTTGTCACAAGCATTTTAATAAAAAGAATGGGGACTGTATAAGAAACCTAACGTATGTAAATATACATATATGTATATATAATATTTAAGAAGAGGGTAACAAAATTACTCTGTGTTCCCCTCTGTACTTTTTTATCCAATGCATTTTAAAAATGTTTTATTGATGTTTTCTTTTACATTTCTAGCACTACTAATTCTCCCTCTCATAACATATGTAGTTAAAGAAGCCTCCCATATTAAAATGAGTTCCTTTATAATAGAAATTATCTTACTTTTTTATTTGTATTTCTACTGCTTAGCACATAGTAAGTACTTAATACATTTTCATTCATTCATTATTTATTCCATCAGTGGAGTAGTAAGTGCCTTTTCTGGACCAGGTATTGTGCAAAGCCCAGGGATACAAGACAAAAAATAAAAAGAAAAGTTCTCTGCCAATACAGCAGAATGTAAGGAGTTTACATTCTTTTAGGGAGAAGCATATACATATCTAAGTATATATAAAATATACACTGAACAGTACCAGTATTGATGCTATCAGTGAAGTCAAGAGGTAAAATGAAGTTGCAGGTGAAGAAAAGGAAGCTCTCGGGTTCTCTTTGCAGACACAAAAGAGTTGGTTTTAGTTTACCACAAATGAGAGCAAGGAACATTTTCTAGGATACTTGGTCATCTTATATTATGTCATTGCTCATAATGAGCATCTGTTAAAAAAAAAAGACCACTTTGAAAAAAAATGCTTCAGTACCTGGTTTCTTTCTATACCTACCCTATTGAAGAAGTGCGTTAACCTTTTGTGTCCTCTAAATTTCCCTTAGTTATGGCTCTGTTGATACACACGAGAGAAAAAGTCAACAGGATTTGGCAGTTAACAATTGGGAGTAGCAAGTCAGAGGTGCAGACGTTTCTTAGCCTCCTGACCACTGTCCAGCTTCTGCAGCCGGGATGTTTTGACATATTCCTTTGCCCAGGCTTCTATCATCTTTAGAAGTCACTGCAAAGTTGCCATAAATATATATATATATATATATATATATATATATATATATATATATATATATATTGGAATGAACATCGCACAGGAGAAAAGTGAGATCAGTAGCTGTTTTAGCTGACAGACAAGAGGTTCTTCTCTTGAGAAACCGGAGCGCGCTAACATACCATTCGTAGGAGAGTGACATACTCCTTTTTTCAGATCTCTTTGATACGCTGACTTCAAAATAAGGCATTCCTTGCTGGTCTTCTGCAACTCTGCCCCATGAAGTTTACCACCAATATGAAGGGGATACGTTGTGTCAAATAGGCCAGCCCCCAGACAATGCGAGTGAAGAGTCAAGCAAGTAACTGGGACTGTGCCCGCTCCTCTGCAAGGAGGATCTATCACTTTGTATGGTGAATTAAACGTGCCTTAAAGGGAGTCCGGGGATGAGGGACAATGTTAGGCTGTGAAAAAATAGAAAGGATGGAGAAGGGAAGAATGTTTGAGGCACAAATTAGAAATTATGGGAGAGGTACGAGTCTGCAGGTCATTTCTCTTCTTCCATGGGAAAATTGTCCTGAAATGACCGAAAATACATAGAACTAGAGCGCTTCTGTTCGCGTGAGTTATTTCGTACCTCGGCGGCCACCGTCACCCAAATGAGCCATGGCGTCAAGAGCGCGGACTTCATTGGACACAATCTCATCCTTTGCCCATATTTGCTATGGCGGCTCGGGGGGTTAGGCAGCGGCTCAAGGGAAGCAGCGGCGGCGGCAGTGGCGGAGACTCGGCCAAGCTGCGGGAGGAGCCCCCGGGCAGAGAAGCGACGACTGCCTCGGATCAGCGGACTGAGTACGGGCGGGAACGTGGCGGGGTCGTGCCCGGGTGGCCTCTTCCCCCGGCCCTGCGGTTGGCCCAGGCTTTCCGATTCCTTCCCCGGGCTCCCCCTTCTTTCCTGGGTCCGCCCGCTCCCCCAAGTCGCCCACTTTCCCCTCCCCCTTTCTCTCTTCCTCTTCCGCCCCAGGGAAGGGGGCGTAACCCCCGCCCGGCTTGGCCCTTACAGGGAAGGAGGGGAGGGGGCTTCCCCGGGGAGTGGGTTAAGATCAGGAGCCCGACCCGGAGCAACCCCGGCTCGTGGGGACTCGAGGGATCGCCGAGCTGGTTTCGGTCCCTTCTTTTACAGACGTGGAAACTGAGGCCCAGGCAGTGACATGCCCAGGACTACCCAGGGTTCAGCGGTGGAGCCTTCGTACTGCACTGGGGCAGTCGGAGAGTTTCCTCTTGGCCCCCGGGAGGCTCAAGCAGACCCCGAATCCAGGAGATGAACACTTTGCCATTCATTGAAAGAGATGTCAGGGTCCGAGGCCCACAGACACATGTGTGTTCTGCATGGTGGGCTCATTTCCCGGCCCTGCAGTGGCCCTGCATTTATTAGAATCATTACCTCTCTAGCCACTTCAGGAGGAGGTTGGTTCCTGGAGCAGGAAGTGGTTAGTTGGCTGTTGGGATTGTCTGGCCTTGGCATTGTTTTGTTAGGTTCAGGGCCTTGCCAGGCTCCCAGAGCCTTGAAGGCAGAGGAGTAAAAGCTTGAGACGGTCCATTCTTTTCTGTCAGCTTCCAGGGTTAGAGAACTTTTCTATCATCATCTTGGTTTCTTCATCAGTATCTCCTACTTGAAGAAATGTCCCTGTCAGCTGCTTCCTCTTTTCCCAGTGTTATTGACTTCTCATTCACACTTACCTCACATATCCAGTCTTGCCACATCTTGTCTTTTCTACCTTCACAGCATCTCTTGGGATAACCGTTCTCTCTACTTAGGAAACCACAGCCTTGGTTCAGGCCTTTCTCACTCTCACCTGGACTAGTACAATAGTCTTCTAACTCCCTCAAGCCTTTCTTCTTTCCAATCCAGCCTCTACTCAGCTGCCAAAATGAATTTTCTAGGGCAAAAGGCTGCTCAGTGAGCTTCATTGATTCCATACTTTAGGGGTGGGGAACCTGCCTCCTTGAGGTCATGTGTAGGGTCCTTAAGTGCAGTCTTTTGACTGAATCCAAAACAGCGCTCGAGGACCTAGAGGGCTACATGTGGCCTCGAAGCTGCAGGTTCCCTATCCCTGTGCCCTCAGGATTAAAAGTAAAGTTCACTGGCATTTTAGAGTTCCTTATTACCCTGTCCCTTCCTGTTTTTTTTTTTTTTCCTTCTTGCACTTTTGGCTCCAGTTTTGCTGGTTCCAGTTCTGGGAGCATGGCAGTCCATTTCCTACCTCCATTCTCCCTGTACATGCCATTCCATCTCTAGCTGGTTAGGAATGTTCTGACCCCTTGCTTCGACTCCTTACTTTCCCAGACTTTAGCTCAGATCTGGCTTTCTGCAGGAGGCTTTTCGAGGACTTCCTAGCTGCTGTTGCTTACCCCTCCCAGCTTATCTTCCATTTGCTCTGTTACATATCCTGTTTGTACCTAGTTATTTACATGATATCTCCCTCCATTAGAATGTAAGTTCCTTGAGGGTAGGGACTGTGTTTTTGCCTTTCTTGGTATCCTTAGCACTTTGCAGTGCCTGACACAGAGTAAGTACTTAATAAATGCTTGTGGACTGACATTTTAGGGGTGTTTTAACCTTAGAGTTCACCAGATTTATTGGCTTACTCCTCTTGAATGTCAAAAGAAAATGTAGCACAAAGGACTCTGGATGTCAGGAGATGGGTTCTAGGCCAGATTAAAATTGTGTAACCTTGAGCAAATCATAGCTCTTGTCCTCAGTATCTTTGTAAAATGAGGGTGTTGGACTAGATCAGTGATGTCAGACTTAGAAACAGGAGGCTAACCCATACATAAGAATTCCTATGGGAAAATGATGACTTAGAAAGCCACATAGTAACATTATCTATGAAAAAATTATTGATATTTTATTATATTTTCATGTATTTTGTTAACTATTCTTGGTGCATTTGGGAGTATTGAGAGCTGTGTGTTTGATACCTCTGTACTACACGATCCCTGAGGTCATTTCCAGAGCTAAAATTCTATAATTATCCCTTCTCAAAAAAAAAATTAAAAATGGTCTACCGGTCATTCCTGTGCATGATTTCCCTTTTCCTGCCCCTGTAACTTTATGCCACATCCATACCTGAAATATTTTTTTCTCCCTATGTCTGTCTTCTAAAATTCTGCTTCCGCATTTTAAGGTGCACTAGTGAGGTAGCCTTCTGCACTGGTCACGCTGTCTTCTCTATGAAGCCTTCAGTGATGACCCCAGATAATGGGGCTTTTTTTTCTTTCCTCTAACTTCTTAGAGTCCTGTATTTTTGTCATTCCACTTCCAGAACCACAGATTGCCTTGTATTATTCTCATTCATGTGTATGTCTTATCTCTTATGCTAGATTATATGATTCTTAAAGGAAGCAAATTTTTTTCAGGCATCTTTGTGTTTCTTGCAGCACCTTGTAGATGGTAGATGTTTTAAAAATATCAAATGCATGGAGTAAAATTGGTCTTTGAAAACACATGTGCATGTGCAAGTGTATACACATACACACATATACATGCAGACATACATGGAAGAAATAACTACCAAAGAGTAAGAAAAACAGGGTATATTGTAGTCACTATATATTAAAGTAATATTGGTGGTTACAACAGATAGGTAATTCAACCCAAAAGTAATGTTTTCTGAGCACTGTTTCAACTTAGAGAACATTTAGTTTCATCTCCCAGATACAGCATCTGTCATTTGTGGTCACTCAACCTTTGCTTCAACACTTCTAGTGATGAGGAGCTCATTACTTAAATTAAAAAAAAAAAAGTGATCCATTATATTTTTGAGAGCTCTTAAGGATTAGAAAGTGCTTTCTCATGTGGAACCAAAATCTACCATCCTGTAACTTCCAACTGTCGTTCCTAATTGTGTCTACTGTTCCTACACAAAATAAACGTAATCCTCCTTCTATATGGTAGCCTCACAGAAATTTGAAGGTAGCCATCATGTCCCTTTTACTGTCTATGCTTCAGGTCCAAAGTCCCTAAATCCTTCAGCCGTTCCCCATATGTTATGATTTCTAGTTCCATGACCATCCTGGTTACCCTCTTCTGCATGTGTTCTAGGGCATCAATGTTCCTCTTAACATTTAGGACTCAAAACTAAATATAATACGTTCTTGATTTGTGGACAGTCTGCTTTTCCACTTAGGAACATAGTTGAAAGCTGGAAGGGATCTTTGAGGCTATTGTGTCTTTAATGTAGTCTAGGATTTAATTACTTTCATTGGATGCAGTGTCACACTGTTAACTCATTAGGCTTATAATCAACTGAAACATCTTTTTCCACATGAACTGCTGGTATTATTAGCTCTGCGGAGGATAATGCTGTATTTGGAATCAGGAGGCTGGGTTTGGAATCCCAGTCCTTTTTTTGCTGCCTGTTTCATAGGGGTGGGAGGAAAGTGTTTTGTAAACCTTAAAGAGCAATTTCAATGTGTGTTCTTATTACTCAGCAGGTCTCTCCTCTTCTATACTTGTATGCCAAATTTTTTTGAACTCTGATTTCCAAGAAACAATTTCCTTTTCAAATCCTTAATTCATTGATGAATTATTGACTGAGTGAGGTATTTTGGATTTGCAGCTGTTGGTTTCTCTCTAAATTAAATATTGAAACCAGGAAGTAAAAGGATGGAAGCCCTGATTTTGGTTTTACACATTCTACTGAGAAAGAACCAAAAAGTTTTGAGGTTTTTTGGTTTTGTTTCTTATTTCGTCCTTTCTTTTGTAATAACGTTAGTGCTTTGTTGCATTTTTGTTTTTCTTTCCCTTCCCTCCTGCTCGTTTTGCTCCCAACCTAGTAGCTCCTTCCTGATACCTATCCTTTGCCCCTGGGCAGGCCACCTGGGAGTAAAGCAGGACAAGTTTGGGCACCTGAAGGGTCCACTGCTTTCAAGTGCTTGATTTCAGCTCGGTTCTGTGCAGCTCTCCTGAGTAATATTTCTGACTGTGATGAAACGTTCAACTACTGGGAGCCAGTAAGTTATTTCTTGGCCTTTAAAATTTTTTTGAAGAGTATTTTGGGTGTGTGGGTGTGTGTTTCTGTGTTCTTGATTGGCTGCATGGTGCTTTATTATGGAAAAGATTGTTTTACAAAATTATTCAAAATGAAAATACCATGTGAATACTATGAAAATAGTTTCATTTGGACTCTAATATTTAGTACCCAGAGAAATGGCGCGTGAGAAAAAAAATTCAGGTACAAGAGATAAGACGTGACCAAAACAAAGGGAGGAGACTCATGCTGAGGTTACATAGTTTAAAATTTACTTAGGGATGGATTTTAAAGATATCTTAAAAGATTGGGGGTAGGGAGGAAAGATGGTACTTTAAGAAAATGATTGAGACAACACTAATAACTGGCAACACTTAGGCCTGCTTTATTCTCTTCTGCATTCATTTAGGGCGTCTCTAACAAAAATGTGATCAGGAAACAGACTGGTTTTTGTAAAAGATGATCTTCAGTAGACAGTATTTTCATGGTAACACATTGATTGACAGATAAATAATAACAATAATAATAACTAACATTTATGAAACTCCTACTGCGTGCTGGGTGCTTTATAAATATCTCATTTAATGCTACAAACAACCTTGGGAATTAGCTGCTATTATTGTCCTCATTTTGCCTAGGATTCTGTCTACTGTGCCATTGCCTCAAGGTATGGAGACTTCAAGATCCTGCTGTATGTTTATTGTTCTTGGATCACTAAAAAAGCATTGGGGGGCAACTAGGTGGCACAGTGACTAGAGCACCAGCCCTGGAGTCAGGAGGACCTGAGTTCAAATTTGACCTCAGACACTTGACCCACTTACTAGCTGTGTGACCTTGAACAAATCACTTAACCCCAATTGCCCTGCCTTCCCCTCTCCAAAAAGCAAAACAAACAAACAAAAACTCTTGACCTAAAAGAGCCGAGTGAATTGCTGGGTAGTACTGTATTTGGCATTTAGGGCCCAGAGTCAGGAAGATCTAAGCTCAGAGGCGGTTTCCTCAAATGTGTGTGTGTAATAATGTAAAATGTGTGTAATATTAGCACCCACCTCCCAAGGCTGTTGGGAGGATCAGATGAGATCATATTGTAGAGCGCAGCACATAGTAGGTACTTAATAAATGCTCACTTCTCCACTCCCCATGCACGTGCTAAGATGGGATGCACGTTCTTGATGGATGCAGCAGCCGAGATCACTTCTTTCAGCAGTCCTCATGTTATCTATGTCAGGTTGTTCATAGAACAGGGATCCATATGTGCCACTGTTCATGTCATGGAGGGTGCTGTACACAAAGTGAAGACAAAAGATACATTTCCTTATAAGTTGGGAAGATTTCTAGACGCTTCTCTTTGTGCATGACACTGAGCCAATTGCCATGAGCTTAGAACACTTGGGGGCCTCCATGATGAGATCTATGGCCCCTCAACAGAAAATGACCTAGCAGTCTGTATTGGAAAGAGCAAACTGGATGAAAAATGCATTTTTCTCAGATGGTGACATATGTTTGGATAAGGGAGCTTTTAGTCCTGTCTCTCTCAGATGGGTACTGCAGATGTACAGCGAGCCATGCCTAAAAATAAAGAAGGACAAGCAAGACTGTATTTGGGAAATGTCTTTGTGTTTTCAGTGATCCCAGATTACTTTCTGCTGCCAAAGCACATTAAAAAAAAAAAGTATTATCCCAGTGATGCGATGTAGTTCTGAATCATAGAACACTTCAGTTTCAGACAAGTAAAAGATCAAAGTTTTCCCTAAGGACAGTAGAAATCCACAGTACATATATGAGAGGTGCATGCCCAGTACTCCACAAGGGAAATGGGCCACTGCTTATTATCAAAGATGATTTGTGGACACATATCATGAGAGATAGAGGGTGGCTAGTGATATATAAACAGGGATAGTAGCAGGCAGGCTAAGTATTGCATTCGTATCCATGAAATCTTAAAAAATCTAGAAGGCTCTAATGTGTTGGGTAAATCCTCTGTGAAGGACTTAGCTCTTGGATAATCCTGGGCAAGTGATTGGGAAGAGCTCATTGTGGCAATCTGAATGAGGGCTGTTTTTGTTAGTTTGTAGGAGTTTTAAAATGAGGAGACTTGGTTAGTCTCTTCTTCCTGTTTCCAAATTTGAAGGCAACTGTTCCTGAAGTGGATAGAGTGCTGGACCTGGAGTGAGGAAGACCTGAGTTCACATTTGACTTCAGACACTTACTAGCTTTATGATCTTGTGTAAGTCACTTAACCTCTGTTTACTTCAGTTGTCCCACCTGGAAGATGGGGATAATTTAAGTTGTGAGAATTAAATGGGATGATATTTGTAAAAGCTTAGTACAGTGTCTGGCAGATAGTAGGCACTATATAAATGCTTATTCCTGTCCCCTTCTCTTCCTTCCAAATGAATGATTTTGTGATATGCCATCATCTGCACTAGAGACAGAAAAGGGAGAAAATTCCCATATAAATTTAGATCTCCAAATGAAATTTATTGAGGAGTATTCTCTCCAGCTGACTGGAGATGGAAGAGAGACTGAAGTTCTTCAGATTCACATGGATATGGGTCTTGTGTGACAGCTCCAGAGATGATTGCGACTTTCCCCTTTTGAGCCAGAAAAGTCCCATCTGCTGTGTGGGTAGAGACGTGCCCTCACTTTTGGGGGATCCCAAGGTGGTTATTGGTGGGGAAGCAAGGCGTGACGTGATGACCTCTACTTCCAGATTAATGCTTTTGGAATTTTTGAGCATTGTAATTGGTTGAAGGGGATGAGAAGCCTAGGGTTGGAATCAACCTCTTTCTGTCCCAGTTACTTGAGGTATGCTAATGATGAGGAGGTGAAAGGAATTTTCTGTCATCTCACATGCTATATGGCCATTTGAGGCAGGTTGGCTGCTTATCTTTGAATTTGTAAGTGGGGAGACAGACACTTTCTTGTTTGGTTTCTTAAAACATTGCATGCCCAAATACAGCAAGAAGCAATTAAATTTGCATTGACACCAGAATAGCAACCAATTACTATGGGCATGAGCCTTTCCAGGTAGTTCTGTCTCTAAATTTAACGACCATTCGTAGTAAAATAGCCTTGGATTGAATTTTTGGGAAGCCCTCTCTGCAGCCCTAAGTTCCTGCAAAGAAAGAGCAAAGATGTAAAAATTTATTCCTCACTGGATTTCTGTCTTAAGTCTTAAATCTCCTGAACCAATCAACTGCCTTGAAAGCAAGGGTTCTTAACGTGGGCTTCATGGATAGACATCAGTGAATTTGAAAAAAAAAATTACCTCTTTATTTCAGTAAATTGGTTTCTTTGTAATTCTCTGTATTTTATACACTTAAAATCATTTTTCTGAGAAGTCCATAGGCTTCACTAGATCATCAGAGGAGTTCATGATACAAGAAAGGTTAAGAACCTCTGCTTTAAAGTATGCTGTAGGCGTAGGCGACAGGTTAAAATTCACTGAGGGTGTTTTTTAGTACTTTGTATATTAAGGTGTCTTCTGTCTGTGAAATGTGCCACTAGGCAGTTACCTAGGGTTAGAACACAACCTAGTCTATCCTTAAAGAGATACGTGCAGTTGCTTTAGCTATGTTTAGGATCAGATCACATAGTGGAATGGATACACCCACACCAGATTAGAGTCAGCGCAACATTTATTCTGCACACAAGGACAATATAAAGCACTGTTAAAGAAATATTGAAATATAAAGATAAAGCTTAACGGAGTAATAGGAATATTTATATACATCACTGAACAGGGGAAGCACCTACATCTGGGTTCACATGCTGGGGAGTCCCTTGGTTTCAGCCCTAGAGTCCTGGCTGGGAAAATCCCCAGTGGGACTCCAAAGAGTAGAGCAATTTCTCCAGTTTATATCCAGTTTCAAAGCTCAGTGCCAGGGCCGTATGTGACAACACCTGGCTGACCGGGTGCAAGAGCCATAGAGGATGTGTTGTGGCTGTGGACTGGGCCAGAGGTCAAAGGAGCAAGACATCCATGATTGACATGACAAAAGTCTGTGTTCAGAAGGACACAGGATTGATTCCATATATTCCTAGAAGGGTGGCTAGCCCTTCCAAGAAGAGGAATCAGCCAGGTACAAGCTAACCTTATAGTCCTGGGAATATGACCCCTGTTACAAGGAGAGTCCCGTAGGCCTATAAATGTACAGGGAAGATCTTTAATATTTCATTAACCCTTCACCTAGTAAAGTGACTTAACTTTTTTGAGTCTCAGTTTCCTCAACTGCAAAATGGTACGTAACCCAAAGGATTGTTGTTTGATTCAAATGAGATAATATGTGTAAAGTACTTTGTAAAGCATACGGTGATATACAGATGTGGGCTGTTATTGTTGTTATCATTATTATCATAGAAAGTCATAGGCAAAGGAGATGAGAAGATATAAATGGGTTGTGATGCATAACAGGTGACTCTTGTGCCCACGATACAGCTGCATAGTGGAATTTTAAACTTGGAATTTACAGCTGCAAGATTCCAGTGTTTTGGCCTGTATGTCTAGAGGTGTAATGTCCTTGTTATTTCATTCTAAGGAAAAAAGCTCCAGAGAGTAAAAGCTTGGTTAATTTGCTACTGAGACAATATCAGAATTAGAGCATCTCTGTTCTGCCCAGCAAGCTGCTAAATTTATTAAGATAACAGCTGCAACAACAAAAATAAAAGCAATATGGAAAGGAAGCAAAAACAACAGTGGTCAGTGTTTGTGCTGTGCTTTCAGAGTTAAGGGATGTATGCAGCTTTTTTTGGTTAACAACAGATACATTTTTTCATGGCACATACTTTGTATAGGAATTTATTTGGGTGTTTTGGGAAATATTTATTGTATCAAAATCAGTCATTTAAAAAATTATAGTAAAATAATTCGAGGGTTTTTGAGTATTTAAAGTGGGATACTCCATAGTATTAAAGCATTTTGTTATTTCCTCAACCTGCTACAATGTTGGTTTCCTCTGGCCTCTGTCGAGAACTGTCCCTAGCTACCAGAATTCTTTTTTTTGTTTTGTTTTATTTTGGTGTTTTTGCTTTTCGGATGGGGGAAGGCTGGACAATTGGGGTTAAGTGACTTGCCCAGGGTCACATGCCTAGTAAGTGTTAAGTGTCTGAGGCCAGATTTGAACTCAGATTCTCCCGACTCCAGGGCCAGTGCTCTGTTCACTGTGCCACCTAGCCTCCCCAACTACCAGAATTCTGCATAGGCTTTCAGCTTTATATTTTTTGGCCCCGGTTCATAGATGTAGCAAGATATGCCACCATATATCCTTATGAAGATGATTTTTGGTCTGCAAAACACCAAATTTATCTCTCTGTTTTGGAATTTTAGATGCACTACCTTGTCTATGGGAATGGGTTCCAGACATGGGAATATTCCCCGGCTTATGCAATCCGATCCTATACTTACCTGTGGCTTCATGCCTTGCCAGCTGCATTCCATGCAAAAGTCCTACAAACTAACAAGGTAAGACCAGGCCTCACCTGAAGTACTTGTCTCTAATGGTCAAAGCAACTGAGTTTCTGTTTTTATTTTCTGAACCAAAAACTGGACCCTAAAGCAGAGATTTAGGTAAGTAGAAATAAGGGTTTTGTAATTAGGTATAGGGACCTAGGGCTTTGAGGTAAGTGCATGATAGTGGCATAGATAGTAGTGATATTTAGAGAAAAGAACTCTTGTTCTGCATAGAAAAGATTAAATGGGATGGAGACTGGTTTGGAGGCCGGTGACAGAGACTGCCGACATAGGCTGGGCAGAGCAGACTTCAGGGTTGTGCATCACTGGTAGCTGTGGAGGTTTCCAGACTTCTTAACCCATAAATGCCAAAGAGGGAGTAAAAGGTCAGTGAGGGAACTCTAGAAGTTAGTGACAGTTATCCACATTTGAGGTAGTTAAGGCCTAAACCAGGTAGTAGCTCTTTTCAGCTGAGTATCTTCTTCTAATGTTCCAAGTTTATCAGAGGAAAGACAGTAAACATATTGCCTTTATTTATTGAGCCTCGATAAACTATTCAACAGTCAATAAACATTTATTGCTGGCTGTTAATCACTGTTTGTTGAGTCATGACTATGAAGAGTCATGTGTTTTTTAGTACATCATGAAGTAAATCTTTTTTGTAAAAGGCACAATGTATAAAGAGCAGTGGGATGTCCTCAGAGAGTTTGTTTGCATTTAGACAAACAGCTTCAGACTCTGCAAATCTAAAACTGAATTTATCATCTTCTGTCCTAAAACTCAGTTTTCAGTTTCTGTCGCTAGTGTCTTCTAGTTCTCAGACGTTTTGCAGTGCTAGAACCCTATACACAAACACAATTTCATTGAAATCCTATTTATGCCCTCAGAGGCAAAGCTAGAAACATACATGCTTTCCCTCTTCTAGGTGATAGCTCCTCAAATATCTGAAGACAAGTATCATGTTCCCCAAAAGACTTCAAGGTAAACATACCAAATTTCTTTAATAGGTCTTTATGTGTTACATTCTCTAGTTCTGCCTCCATCCTTGGAACAATCATATCATCCAGAACTAATGATATCAGTGTACCCATCATACAACAAAACAAAAAAATATGCATTTTCAGAACAGTTTTATTTGTAGAATCATGGAGTCTCAGTCAAAAGAAACCCCACCAGAGCAGCCTGAACAGAAATGCCCTCTATGTTCTCCCAACTAGTGATTGTTATTATCTGCTTAAAAAATGGTAGTGGTAGGAATCCATCATCTCCCAAGTTAATACCTTCCATCTGAGGGAGTTTTCCTTACCTTTGACCTAATCTACCTCTCTGCAATATTTACCCATCCCCCTCTTTTTTCCTCCTAGTTCTGTCCCTTGAGTCCAAGAAGAATAAGGATATTCTTGTTTTCCAGCTGATAGCCCTTCACATACTGAACACAGCTTTCGTGGTTCCATAAACCTTCTTAGACTGAGCACCCCTGCTTTTTTCATGAAACATAAATGGGACAGGGTAGTGGGGCACTCTCATCTCCCTTGTTGGGGACTTAATATGAGCTAAGATTACATTGAGGTAGCTAGATATCTCAGTGAATAGATCACTAGGCCTGGAGTCAGAAAGACCTGAATTCAAATCTAGCCTCAGACATTTAGTAGCTGTGTGACCCTGGGCAATTCATGTAGCACCTGTTTGCCTCAGTTGCCGCATCTATAAAATGAGCTAGATAAGAAAATGGCAACCTTCTCCAATATCTTTGCCAAGAAAACCTCGTGTCTAGCATTAGAGTGCTGTAGTCCAAGGGATGAAGAGTTGGATGGGACTGAACAACAAGATTACATTTGTATTTTTTGGCTGCGAGGTTGTACCTTTGACTCATTGAGCTTGAAAGCCACTAAAAAACCCCTTCATGTTTTTCACATGCATTAATTTAACCAGGGCCTTTTCTGTCCTGTCCTGTCCTTGTGCTATTGATTTTTTTTTTTTAGCTAAGATACAGGATTTCTTTTCTCCCTAGTAAATTATTGGGATCCTAAGGTTACAGATCTAGAGCGAAAAGGAGCCTTCAAAGTCCAAAAACCTCAAGTCATTCCCAATCACCATCTTCTCCTTCAGCTGATCAGTGTTCACTTTCAGTTGGCAGCAGGGGTGAAAATGAAACCTGTTACCTTACAGTCTTCTATTTCGGATTTAGAAGCATGTTAGAGTGCTCCCAAACCATCTGAGTTCTTTCTGGTGATATCATTTGTCCCCTGGTCAGCTCTTGACAGATTTCAGGAGGTTTTTCCTTTTATACCAGATACAGCCTTAGGAAAGCTGTGCCCATCCTTATTTGCATGAGGTCTGCTTAGAACCGCCTCAGAAGACCTTCACCGGGGTGCTGCCAGCCGTCACTACCCACCTCCTCTTCTTTTGTGACCTCTCCTGGCAGTACCTGTGCATCCACACCATCCTTCCTTGTGGTACATGGAGTGTTTCCTCTTCAGAGGATGCAGCTCTGCCTTCTGCAGGAAGAGTGTCATGATCTTACACTGTCCAAAGAATCACTGTGGGCTCTTCCCTTCCTTTTCTGTGTCAAATTCTTCTACTCACCAACCTCTAATTCTTCTTGTTTTTTCCTCTGGAGCATTTCTTCCATTCTTTCAAGGAACTTTTCATTCTCCCCAATAACTTGGAGAATGGAGTATTCCTTTAGCCTGGTAATTAGATCAGCTTGCAGTGAGTACATGCATAGTTATAATTTATGATTGGCAGAAACACAACCGTAGTATCACATTCTCTGCAAGTTCCTGAAAGACTCTACCTGCCTACCATATTTCCTGGAAGTAAAGCCTTCAGTTGTCTTATGCTCTTGCGATTGACATATATAATTACTGTGGGAAACTGCCTGTTTGTATTATGGAAGGTTTAGTTACTTACTTGGGGCTCCTGAGAAAAATTTATGTCTTAAAGTAGGATGCTAGCTTGCTCGACTCCCTCTGTTTGTATAGACTGCTCTTAGCTCTTATAGCAGTATAGACTGCTCTTAACACAAACAAGGCTATGGAAAGGTCTTAAGGAGAAATCTGGCTCCAGCCACTTTGTACTTGTTCCTTCCAACTCCTTGCATGTCATGGCATCACCCCTGATGTCATGGGCTTATTTGAGAATGAAGGACAAGCCACAGCAACAGTCCTCTGTCCTATTTATTCCTCACCCATGCTGTTCAGACAGAAGATATTCCCTTCCATGTTCCCACTGCTCTGACTTAATAGCCTCTATTTCTGAATATACGATCACAGATTTAGAGCTGGGAGGGACCTTTATGGAGACTGTCTAGTTCAGCCTCCTCATTTTATAACTGAGGAAACAGACTCAGAGAGGATAAGTGACTTATCTGATGCCACATGAGAAGTAAATGACAGAATTGGGATTTGGACCCCTTATTCCAAATTCGTCATTCTTTCCCCTACCAAATAATTCACCTCAGTGAGAACAACATGATTGTTAGCTATTTTGTGATTTTGTGATAAGGAAATGTTGGAAGGAATGTAAAATCTTATATGATGCCTCACAGTAGTTTTGATTTTCCTCTGTTCTTACAAGCTAGTGTATTTGGAGGTTGTTTAATTTTATTGCATTTTTTACTTTTACAATTTTGGGAGTTTATTTTAAAATTTGCTACCTGTGAATGAGTATAATTTTGCCAGAATTATGGAGCTATTTTAAAAATAGCGTGTATTATCTCAAGACCACTTGAAATAAACCCATATTACAGACAGTTATCACTTTGTATTTTTGTTATATTGAGGTTCTCAATCAGTCAGCAAGCATTTATTAAGCATCACTGGGTGTCAGTCCTTTTACTATGTACTGGAGATTAAAAAAAGCAAAACATTCTCTGTTTTCTTAATGGGGAGACAGTATGCACAAATATAGACATATTTAAAACTCATACAAGGTAACCCAGGGAAAAGCCACTAGGAGTTTGGAAGACCAGGAAAGACCTCCTATCTTCAAAATAAGTTTGTCGATTTTTTATGTAGAGTTGAAATCTGCCTCACTACAATTTGTCTACCTTTTGGGCCAAGTAGAACCTCTAACCCCTCTCTGCGTGTCGTTTGCTTCCTCTCTTTGGCATTTAAAACCCATTACAGTTTGGTTCTATTTTCTCTTTCCAGATTTATTTCATAATACTACCCCTTCACCCTCAAATTTTAGTTTAATTGGCTTAAATGTCTAACCTGTGCATGGCTCTCCATTTCTAGCCTTTTTACCTTTGCCCTTGCCATCCCTGGACCTGAAATACTCTTTCTTCTTCCCATCTCCCCTTAGAATTCAGGGTTCTGCTATTTCTGACCCTTCCAGTGGCTGGTGCTTTATTCTTTATTCCCCCACTTTGTGTTTACTTAGTATGCATTTAGTATTTACTTATCTATTTCCATACTGTATCCCCTAGTAAAATGGAAACTCTGATTTTAGGGGATATTTAATTTTTTCTTTGGAACTCTGAAAACTAATATAGTGTCTTCCCTTTAGTAGATGCTTAGTAAATGCTTGTTGAATTCAGCATTACAACCAACCACATATTTGAAGACACTGATCATGACCCTCCTAATTCTTCTTTTTTTTTTTTTTCCAAGCTAAATATCCCTATGGCTTTCAACAAATCCTTTTATGGCCTAGTTTCCAGTCCTCTCATCATTCTGGGTGGAGCTCCAGTTGGTCAATGTCCTTCCTAAAATGTGACATGTTAGTTACTCTGTTCAAATAGAGGGCTTATTTGCTACAGTGATTGAAAATTGATGGTATTAATAAAGAAAACTGATGATATGTCAAGTTATAAGCACCTTATCCTAATTATCCTTTTCATTTAAATGTTAGTAGTTTCATTCTGAGCAGTTTAAAAGTACTTTAACATGTATCAGACATGAAGAGTAAATACTTAAGAAGCTATTTGACAGAACTCAGTTTGTATTTTTGTTATATTGAGGTTCTCAATCAGTCAGCAAGCATTTATTAAGCATCACTGGGTGCCAGTCCTTTTACTATGTACTGGAGATTAAAAAAAGCAAAACATTCTCTGTTTTCTTAATGGGGAGACAGTATGCTATTTTTCTCAGTCTTATTTTTCAGATTGTTTTAGCTCATGTCTGTGACTTCTGGTTTTTTCTGGATTTCTTTTAGGTTCTCATCTTTTACTTTTTGCGATGTATCCTGGCTTTTGTGAGCTCCGTTTGTGAACTTTACTTTTATAAGTGAGTACAAAAAACTTTACTTGTAGAAAATCACTGTCTAAGATACCAGATAGAATTCATTATCCTCCCACTATGCATGGCAGCGGCCGAAACTCGTCCTTACTCCTTTTCCTCCCTCCACTACTATTATCTACGATGTGACTTTTTTATTTAAAACAGTTTGTTTTGGAAAAAAAGAGTATTTGTGGCTATTGTTTTTCTTACCAGAAGCTTTCAGATATATGGTTTTTATGCTGATCACTTTAATCCTGTTTGTCTACATGCACTGGACTTGTAGTCAGAAGGTCTGTGGTGAAACCTGGACCCTTCACACGTTTTGTGACCTTGGGCAAGTCATTTAACTCCTGAGCCTTAATCTAAGGCAAACTCTTGCTCCTATATGGAGGAGACAAGATAGCCTTGGAGGCCCCTGCCACACTGGCAGTCCATGTTTCTGTGTGTGAAATGGGGATAATAATATTAATATCACCTTTAAAAAGTTCTTGGGAGGATCAAGTGACATAATATATGTGAATTTGCTTTATAACTGCCATGTTCTAAAAGTTTAGGGATTTTTAAATTTCTTTGATAGTATAGGCCAACATTTTTTAAAAAAATTTATTAACGTGTTACATGTGACTTTTTTTTTCCTTTGTCCTCAATTTTAGTTGGCAGATAGATGCAGTAATGAAGGGTTTAGCTCTTCTCTGACACCAGAGCAGTACCTTCCATATCAATATTTGATGGTTTAGTGATTGATAAATGCCTCAGTGAGATCTTAGTAGGCTAGATGTTTAGAGGAGAATCTTCAATCTTTCCTCTCTGTCTTTTATTTAAGCCCTTTAGTTTCCTGTCTGTTGTCATAACTGCATTACTTTTAGTTCCTAGAAAATTCAAATCTCCACATGGGCTCTTCCTTTCAGGCTGATAGCCCTTAGTTCAGAGTCTCTGATGTGTTTGTCACAAGTGCCTTACGTTGTAATTCAGATTATTCAATTATCACCAATCAGTGTAGCAGTTTTTCATCTTCTTATTTGAAGTGGATGTTTCTGAGGCTTGCTGGGTTTGATATTTTCTTTTTTTGCTTACAGGGCTGTGTGCAAGAAATTTGGCCTCCACGTGAGTCGATTGATGCTGGCATTTTTAGTTCTCAGCACTGGGATGTTTTGCTCATCAGCAGGTAAGAGGCAAGAGGATGAAACATCTGTAGAGATTTTGTAGTTGCAATGAAAGAGGGCGCTTTGTCTTAGTGTACATTTAAAAAGCAAAGCCACAAGATTCTTTACAAAGCAAAATTAAACCCAATCTTTCCTGTGCTTTTGGGATGTAACAATACCTTTGTGATTCTCCATGAGGGAGCACTTTCTCCAAGGAAAGGCTTGTCTCTGGTTGTGCTCTGAAGTCTTTTTCCAAGTCTGTTGGAGATGAATGTAACAAACCTGAGCCATAGCTTTTGCTTGTTTTTGTTTTCAGAGCTATGATTTACAACCAGGGCTTCTCTCTCTCTGCATTTGCAAATGGAGCCACCTTTGTCTGGAAAATCTGCCCTTCAGAGTATTTTACAGTTGTGTTATGAGTTGCTCCCAAGATAGAGGTGCCAGGATTAAATTTGATTTTGTATACTGTGGTTAAGAATGTCAAGGCCTTAAAGTTATCCTTTTGGTCAGAGCCAGGATTAGAACACGGAGCTCCTGAGCCTTTTGCTGAGCTCCCTGCTTCTTCATTCAGTTCTTGTTGGAATTGGATGCTGATTATTACCCCCCCAGAAATAGCTAGAGTAAGAGGTGAGCAGCCAGAGAGGCAGGAACTGTCCTTTGAGGAGCCCTGTGGCACATCACTTCAGTGCCAGGTAGAGCAAAGCATGAGCAGCCTCACTTTAGACACTGGACAGGTGCCCTGGTGGGGTGAAACTTTCTGTCAGGAAGCTCCTGCTCCCAGCTAGAGAGAGGCACCCAGTGACTGCAGCTACTCAGTCCCTGTGTTTAAACCTGGCTCTGTACTTGTACCTGGGAGACTTTCATTTAGGTCATGTCTCCTGTATGGACCTCAGTTTCCTTATTCTCCAAATGAGCAGATAGGACTAGCTGATCTGTAATCCCCCTTTGATTTTTTTAAAGATGACATGGGTGCTATTATAAGAGCCTCCTTGGAGTGGGGCATCCCGTTTTTTGATATAGTAATAAGTGAGAAGACTGTCCAGAAGCTAAAGTGTCTATATCAATGGGTTCAGGAACAGTGGGGAGCCCATGCCAAACCTCCATGGAGGCCTTGGAAAGGCCCTTCTGGAGCCCCTTTGACTACCATGATGCTGCAGGTTTGGACCAGTGCAGTGCTAGAAAACTGGCAGAAGTAAACTGTCTATGACAGCTGTAGTTCCCTTGAAGCCCTAATCCCAGTGTGCACATGAAACCTGGGGGCAATCCTGTGAGTTCCTGGGCATAGTGAGCGTGAACTGCAGGATGTACCCACTGGTCTTGTGCTTTCATGTGAGGTGTCCTTTAGGTACAATCTCCGTTGTGTTTGATGCTTATAAATCGGAAAAGAGTTAACTACCACTGAAATGGAATTTTAAAAGAATGAGTACTTCTTACTGTCCGTTTGTTAATGTGGCTTTGTCTAACACGCCTACATAAAGTAAACTCTTCCGGTCTCTGCTGCCTTGCAGCAAGTGATAGCATTTAACCTTAGTGAAAATGTTGATAAATTGTCTGAAGTCTTTGTTGTTGTTGTTGTTGTTGTTGTTGAAACATTTCTGTCCTTTTTCAGCTTTCCTTCCTAGCAGCTTCTGTATGTGCACGACTGTGATAGCCATGACGGGCTGGTTCATGGACAAGACCTCCATTGCTGTGCTGGCAGTAGCCGCTGGGGCTATCCTTGGCTGGCCATTTAGTGCCGCTCTTGGGTAAGAAGCTAAGTCAGATTCCTCACCCCCACCCCAAGTCACCAATCACAGATTTACTCTCAAGACTGAGTTATCTACAAATAGTCGGGGAAGGACAGAAGTCTGTAGAGACTAATTGAATCTATAATGTGGCCGCCATGTTAAAGAGGACTTATTAGGACTCAGGTGCACCTTTATGAGCCCAAATAGGCACTGAGGGTACAAAGACAGAAGTTCTGCCAGAGGAAGAGAAGGCCAGGGGCATAGAGTGTGTGGAATGGTACCAGGTCTGACCAGTCACTTCTGTCTAATAGATTGAATTGAGCAGTTATTTATCTAGCCATGATCATATATATCAGATGTTATATTATTATATTCATATATTGATGTCTATGCATCAAAAAAAAAAAAAAAAAGAAAGGTACAGTGGAGAATACAAAGAAGTAGGAGAAAAAGTCTTTGTTCTCCAGGAGTTTGCTATATAATTAGTGAAGCAAGAGAACTTGAGTAGAGTTGTTAAATCCTGACTGGCCTCCAAGCAGAACCAGATTAAAATATAGTTAGGCATTATATAAGCAAATGCATAATAATATTGTAGAGACTAAACAGAAGTATTGATGAAAATCAAAGTAAAGGAAATTTCCTTGGACAGTTGAAAAATTCCTTGAGTTGTTTTGGAAAAGTTTCATGAAATAGTTGAACTTCAGTGGAAATTTAGAATCTTTCTGGGCAGAGAGAAATAGGGAAGACATTCCAAATAGGGAGAATAATACCAGCCAAGTTATGGAGGTAGGAGCAAGTATGGTTTATACTGGTTACAGAAGGAGTGCCCACCTTGCTAGTGAATTCAGGCTGATTTGGTAAGAAATCCTACAAGATGCTGTCAGATAGGCAAGGTAGCTCTAGTTGATGGACCATTTCAAATTCCAGGTTGAATAACTTAGATTTTACTTAATAAGGAACCATTGTATGTTTGTGGTGGGGATGGGGGTGAAGGCTTAATGAAGGGTTCTGATGAGAGTGCACGAGGGATCCTTAGGGAAGGGGAATAAGGGGGAGTGGGACGTAAGATATCTTCCCTTAGTTCAGGAACCCTCTGATCATAAACATCAAGTGAGGCATAAAACAAGGAGATGAACGCTTTCCAGAGGCATTCACCACTGTCATGGAGGAGATCCAGCTGAGTCCAAGTTGAAGTACTGTTCCATGT
Organism: Pseudocheirus occidentalis; assembly: GCA_028646575.1. Taxonomy (NCBI): domain Eukaryota; kingdom Metazoa; phylum Chordata; class Mammalia; order Diprotodontia; family Pseudocheiridae; genus Pseudocheirus; species Pseudocheirus occidentalis. The sequence goes on from CM053596.1 coordinate 106,613,900, forward strand.
TAGATGGTGAGGTCCTTCAGTGCATCTCTTTTCAGGTGACATCATTCTGATTACATCAAGCCCCTGACTTTACAGAGGCTCCTAGATGATATCCGAAGCTACTCAGAAGAGTTTGGCCAACTTTCTATAGAGGAAAAAAGAAGCAAGCAGATGAAGAATAGCTGTTGTCCAGATTTTTGATGTATAGTTAGGTAGGCAGCCTATAGAGTTCCTTCAGCAGGATGTATGTATGTGTGTGTGCATGCATGTATGCTTAAATAGTGAGTGTATTATCTTCAGGAAATTAGAAAGCTACTTTAATTTATTTAATAATACACCGTATTTCTCCCTGAAGTAAAAACCCCTCTTTTTAATACCAACACTGAGTACTGAATGGTTACAAGTCTCCAAAGAATTAAAATATGTATCACTCAGGGGCCAATGCAGAGGCACATGGCAGGTGTTAGTGTGCTGTGTCACACAAGTAAAGGACACTTGGAGTAAAGAATGTAATCAAACCGATGTGTGATTGAAAGAGGAGAAGGAGTAGGATGGATGAGTTGCAACCTGCATCTTTGGAGGGAACATCCATTTCATGGAGCTAATAAATTGAGTTCAGTAGTCAAATGGATGTACTTGAAAACTGTACTTGAAACATGGTTAAAATTTTTCATTTTTAGAGTCATTAACCTGTAGGTGATTGTTAAAGTTGAAAAAGTGGATGGAATACACAGTCCAAAGCAATACACATAGAGGAAGGCTAGAAGTTTGCTTTGGACAAGGATATCCATAGTTGTATGGGAGAAGGACAAAGTGAAGCAGATAATGAACCCAGAGGAACAAAAAGTACTGAAAAAAGAGACATTCAGTCAGTACTATCAGAAATAACAGGACGGAGATGAAAACTTAAGGAAGAGGCTGTTGGTGACTGTAGAAGACACTGCTGATCATTTAGGAGATATCATAGGATCATAGATTTAGAACTGGAAGGGACCTAAGAGGTCATGGAATCAACTTAATTTTACAAGTGAAAAAAATGAGGCTAAAAAATTTGTCCACGGTCACTGACACAGCTACTAAGTGTCAGAAGCAGTGTGTGAACCCAGATTTTCTTGACTCCAAGTCTAGCACCTCCTCCCCCAGTACCATGCTGCTTCCAGAGTGGGGTGATGAGGAAATAAAAGCAACAAATACAAATATACTTATTTGAGAAGTTTACCTGGGAAAAGGAGATAAGGAGCAGTAGCTGGAAGGGATATAATGAATGATCTATAAAAGGAGCTCATGCAGCCAATTAATCAAGCATTTTTTAAGCACTTTCTATGTGCTAGGCACAGTATGGTACAGTAGATAGAGCACTGGGCTGGGAATCAGGAAGACTCATCTTCCTGGGTTCAAATCTGATCTCAGACACTTACTAGTGTCTGGACAAGTCACTTAACCCCATTTGCCTCAGTTTGCCTCATCTGTAAAATGAGCTGGAGAAGGAAGTGGCAAACCACTCTAGTACCTTGGCCAAGGAAACCCCTAATGGAGTCATGAAGAGTCAGATACAACTGAAAACCAACAAGCACTGTGTATATAAATACAAAATTGAGCAAATTTCTATCCTCAAGTTTACATTCATTTTCTTTAATTTTTTTGGAAGCAGTTGAGGTTAAGTGATTTGCCCAGGGGTCACACGGCTAGTAAGTGTTTGAAGCCAGATTTGAACTCAGGTCTTCCTGACCCCAGGGCTGGTGATTTATCCACTGTGGCACCTAGCTGTCCCAGTTTACATTCTTTAAAAAAAACTTTTGTATTGATATCTTTTGGTTTTGATTACCTTTACTTATAAATTTATCACTTTACCCTTTTCCTACCCAAGAGACCATCCCTTAGAACAGACCTAAAAAGAAGTTTAGTCAGTCATTTATTAAACACTTACCCTTTGTGAGGCACTGTGCTGAACTCTGGGGATACAAAGAAAAGAAAAAACATGTTGCCTGCCCTCAAAGAGCTTACATTCTCATGATGGAGAGAAAATTTAAACAGGAATGTATGTATGTATGTATAGATAGATAGATAGATAGATAGATAGGCAGATGATAGATAGATAGATAGACGGATGGTTGGATGGATGGATGGATGGATGGATGGATGGATGGATGGATGGAAAGTAATTAGGAGTTAATTTCAAGAAAAAGCTATAGCAGTAGGTGGGTGAGTGGGCAAAAACTCCTACAGAAGGTGGAATTTGAGGAAACCAAGGAAGCAGAAGTGAAGAGGGAAAGCATTCTAGCATCAGGAATAGCAGTGAGAAGGTTTACAATTTGGAAATGGAATGTTGTATAAGAGGAACAGCAAGAAGACGGGTGTGGCTAGATCATAGAGTACGTGGACAGAAATAAAATGTGAGAAGACTGGAAGGCTAGCAAGGGGCCAGGTTGTGAGGAGCTTTGAAAACTAAACCAAGGATTTTCTATTTGATTGTGGAAGTAAGGAGGAACCACTGGAGTTCACTGAATGGGGTATATGTAACGTGATCAGACATTCACCTCAGTCAGATTGCTTTGGCAGCTCAGGGGAGAGTGGATTGGAGTGGGTAGTGGCTTGAGGAAGTTAAGACTGGCCATCAGACTGTTTCAGTAATCTAGGTGGCAGCTGTGTGAGCAGATGGAAGACATACGTAAGAAATATTGTGAAGAAAGAAACAACAGAACAAATTAGATATCTAGGGTGAATATGAGTGAGGAGTTGAGGCTGACATTGAGCTTGTGAACCTGGATGACTAGGGAAATTTGGAGGAAGGGAGGCTTTAGAGGGAGAGATAATGAGTTCTGCTTTGGACATGCTCAGTTTAAGATGTCTATGAGAATCTTTGTAGATGGCAGGAGCCTTTGGCTTTACTTGTTCCACTGTACACCAGTCCTCTCTGCTTCTGCTTTATCTGTGCTTTTGGCCTAGCCATCTATGGCCATAGCCAACCCTGTCATGTACTTCGACATCACTACCAATAATGACCACCTGAATGGGTTATTGTCAAGTTATTTTCAAGCTATTTGCAGACAAGGTTCCAAAGACAGCAGGAAATGTTCATGCTCTGATCACTGGAGAGAAGGGATTTGGTTACAATGGATCTTGCTTTCACAAAGTCATCCTTGGGTTCATGTGCAAGGGTGGTGACTTCACAGGCCATAATGGCATTGATGGCAAGCTCATGTATGGGGAGAAATATGCACTCTGGACCTAGCATCTTGTTCATGGCAAACACAAATGCTTCCCAGTTTTTCCTTTCTACTGCTAAGTCTAATTGGTTGAATGCCAAGAATGTGCTCTTTGACCAGGTGAAAAAAAAAATCATGAGCATTGTGGAAGCCATGTACCCTTCAGATCCTGTGAAGATAAGACTAGGAAGAAGATCACCATTGCTGATTATGGACAGTCTCATAAATCTTTTCTTCTCTTTCCTTTTCCTTTTTTGTCTTGAGCACCAAACCATTCTTCTGTAACTGGACAGGGAATCTTCAGTCTGTTCTCTGATCCTATAATCCTTGTGTTCTCACTTCCTACAATTCTCTTGGGATTTCATTTCCCTTTTCCTTGTACAAGTCTGGCTAGACTACAGAGTTAAGTTTATTATTATGAAATAAAAACATTAAACAAAAAAAGATAACTAACTTCCTGATGATTAGAGGCTTCCAAAAATGGAGCATGCTATCCCTCGGAAGTCACGTTTTCCCTAACACAGGTAGTCTTCAAGCAGTGGCTGCATGATCATTTTTCATGTATGTTTTAGAGAAAATTCATGCTTCAGGTAAGGGGTGAAGCTAGAGGATCCCAACATCTTTGCAAACTGTGGAATTTTCTGATTCTAAGATTGTTAGGTTACTAAGATTACTATTAATTTAGGCTAGAGATATTCCAGTATGTGACCCAAAGGTCAGTGATTAACAAAATTTCAGAGCTGTAAGGGATCTCAAAGATTATGTATTCCACTTATTCACTTAATGTATTCCACTTATTCACTTATTTAAAATATTCGTGACTAGCGGCATGTGAATTCCAATGAAATGGAATTCTGTATAGCAACTAAAATTCTCATTAAATCCATCATTGTAATTTAATATTCCTTATGTGCCCTTGTAGGTCTTGTGAAACAATCACAAGGGGCTCTAAAGAAATAGACTGTTTATGTACCAGTTTTGCTTCTTGCGTCATAACTTTTAGAGGAATTCTCCTCCCTTAATTCAGCTCCAAGTGTTTGTGAATCTAATCAGTGATCTGGATTTCTTAATCTCCTGTGTGGTACAGTGAAAGAACAGTGGTGGTGGAGCCAAAGGACCTGGTTTTGTGTCCTCGCCCTATGTCCTTGCTCAGACACTGGCTGTGTGACCCTTGACAGGCATTTAAGCTTCTCTGAACCCTACTTTATTTATCTATAAAATGGATAGTAATACCTGCCCTCCCTATCACTTGGAGTTGTCTGATGGAAGTGCTTTACAAATCTCAAAGTGCCATTTAAATATCTGTTATTATGATTGATATTCTTCAAGGTGGCTTTTCTCAATCCCTGTTTCCCTGTTGAATATCCCTAGATTACCTATTGCTTTTGATTTGCTGGTCATGAAACGAAGGTGGAAGAGTTTTCTTCACTGGTCGCTAATGGCCTTAATACTCTTTCTGGTGAGTCTTTTATTTGTACATTTAATTGTGTTAAATGGAAAACTTGGGAGAACATGAAGAATTTGAAGGGGAGGACAATGTAAAACTTTGAGTCAAGTTAATTTCGATACAGATTGACTAACTCTTCAAATAATAAAGCAGGGGTAATCCAGAAAAAAACACACAGGAGAGGTGAAGGAGACATGGAGACAAATAGAAGTTTTGACACTTTCTTGTTAATTTGTACTTTAAAATGTAAATAATGGAAGTTTATACTTTCACATATGATCTTTTTTCTTGTTTGTGTATCTTGTTTTTGTCAATGGCTACAAAATGTGGAATAAAAAAGAAAATAAGTTAAATTAGGAAGTATCAACTTGGGGCAAAACTATAATTTCTGCAGTCTCTATATGCAATCTGCTTGGTATTGAAAGCCCTCTAAAATCTGGTACCATCCTATCCAGACCCACCTCATTTCCCTTCCACTACTCTTAGCTTCAGCAAATTGGATGATTCCACATCTCCTATCTAGCTCCTCTACATTTTTGCCCCTTTGCTTCTATCCACACCATTCCCTAAACCTGGAATAGCTCTTTCCCTCCAATGCTCTTTGCCACTGGAAATACATTAGGACATACTAAATCCTTTAAGACACAGCAACCATCTGTGTGCATTTACCTATTAATTTATTTGTGCCATTTTATCTCTATATTTGTTGTTGTCTTCCTACAAGATTGTAAGCTCCATTAGCAAAAACTGTGTCCTTCTCATGTCTTTCCCAATCAGTTAGCCGCCAGGAATTTATTAAGTACATACTGTATGCCCAGTGCTCTCTAAGCATTGACTTTTTAGTATGTTTTTTAATTGGGTTAAATTGAGTTGAATCTCTTCTCTCTAGGTACCTACAGTGGTCATTGACAGCTACTACTATGGGAAGTTGGTGATTGCACCTCTCAACATTGTCTCATATAATGTTTTTACAGCCCATGGACCTGATCTTTACGGTAAGTTCTAAGGAATGTGGAGAAGCTTCAGGAGTGAGCTTCACCCAACTGAACTCTAGGACTTATTTCTTTCTCTTGCCTGAGTAAAGATAGCATCTTGCTTTTGTTCTTTTTCTGACCGTATTGAAAAATGGGAGGTACGAAGAAAATGTTCAGGGTGGCTCCTTGATGGATTCATTACAGTGGGAGATACATAATAGGACCTCAGTAAACACTTGTGGACTTGACAAGTCTTTGGGTCCCCATAGAACAGTGGTTCTCAACCTTCCTAATGCCGTGACCCTTTAATACTCGTATGTGGGTGTATCTGCATGTGGGCAGACCCACCTGGAGACGAATAGAGGAGTGGTGTCTCGGTTCCTAAGACCATGGGAAATATGTGTTTTCCGATGGTCTTAGGTGACCCCTGTCCCTGTGACCATTGTAAAAGGGTTGTTCAACCCCCAAAGGGGTCATGACCCACAGGTTGAGAACCGCTGCCATAGAGGCTTTTTTTTTTCTGCTTTCTCTTACCTTCACCTCCAGAGTTTTGAGGATTTTGCTATGCATGCAAAGACTGTTGACATTATTATAAAATTTTCATTAATTCCATCTAAAGCAGGTGTTCTTAACCATTTTTGTGTGTCATGGCCTCTTTAGTAGTCCAGTGAAGCCTATGAATCCTTCTCAGAATATTTTTAGATGGTTCCTATAAAATACAAAGGGAACCAATTATATTGGAATATAATTCATGTCCCAGAAATTAAGAACCCATAATCAAAAGGGAGTAGACTTGGGAAAATTGTATAGAAGGTTGGACACATTGGTAATGGGACGGGGCAATGCTTCCTTACCTTTCTGAAAAGAAGAATAGGTGTATCCAAGACAGTGTTAGCTCATCCTAGAAAAGGCAGGTTTTGGCTTAAAAGAAGAAGAGTCCTCACTTGCATGTGTTTGTTCAGGCCTTGAGGTGAGTCCTTTTGTGAGTCTTGGGGAAGAGAAGCTGGCCTCGGCATTCATAATCTGTTCCTTTACCTGAAGCAGGCTGACCCCTAAAGGGTTGGATGGTGATAACAAGGACTACCCTGAAGGGTCTCAGTTTGAGGAACACAAAACGCTTGTGTTCTCCACCCTTCTAGGCCAGGAAAAAGAGTCACTCTGTACGTTTTGCTTTCTGTTGCTGCTTCCTTCTGTTGCCATCACTAAGCAGTCTCTCTTCCTTTGAAGTTCAGGGCATCCATCAATGTTATCTGATCTTAGTCCTTGCTCTGTGATCTGCTGGCCTCTAGGTCACTCTCCTTCCTTTGTGAAGGAGTTCAGAATCTTACAGTTTTTCTCTCTAATCCCATTTCTCTCCTGATATTTGAGGACTTTATGTGTATATTCATATTCCTTGGAATATTTAGTTCTTCTAATTCATCAGCTTCTTCATCCCTCTGGACCATCTTTATTCCATCATAACTACTCCCAGTAATGATCACCATTGAGCTCTAGCTGTTACCTATAATTATACCATCTATAAACATAAATTTTTGAAATTCATTCTTGGATAATACTTTCCTGCCCTTCAGTTTTTTTCTCTGCCTATTCCTCCTAAATTTACTCTTTATCATCAGTACCTCCACCCCCCCCCCTTTGTTCTCCATTTCCATCCTCCCTTTCTTCCCTAAACAATCTTTACCCTAGAATTAACCTTTTGACACCCTGGGACAGGTTAGGAATATTCACATCGTTTCAATTCTCAGTTCTGGATCACCCCTATCATTTGCATGTAGAGGTATATACCTAATTATAAACTCATGCTTTCTGATCCCAGTGGGGCCATCATGGGAATTCTTTAATTCTTCCTTGATGGGCTTGTCATATTCCTCAAGCATCCTCTCCAGCCACTGGATTTGCCTTGCTTGTGAGAGAATATTACCTTACTTCCGTAAGACACCATTTCATCTCATTCCAAGCACCTTCCCTCCTCCCCAGCTTTCCACTTACACAATGATGCTTGATATTCCAACCCAAGATCAGACTCCTCCCCGTCTCAATATAATGAACTCTTGATCACCACCTTTATAAAACTCTGTTGTCTATCTCCCACTGACTGCTCCCTTATTCTCATCCCCCTCAGCCAGCCCCTGCTTCCATTCCCCCGCACTGTAAAACTACCCACACTTTCCACTGTGCTCCCTGGCATACCTGCTCCATTGGTAGCAAACCAGCGTTCATCTTAAGCCTTTTCCTTTCTTCATCCTTCTGTCTTTTGCACTGACTGGACCTGTGTCCATCCTGAAGACACAGATTGACTGCCCTTTCTAGCTGCTTGTGCTTTTACTCATCCTTCCCAGCTCGCTGATTGTGGAGAGTGAATTGGAATACTCTTTGCCCCCCATTTCTGCTTCCAGGCTCTGCCACTGTCTCCATCACTCAGTAACCTTTTCTCCTTTGAGTTTCATTCAAGCCATATTTATCATCCTATAAAGATTCCTTTGACTGTTGTCTGCAGACCTTCAGGCCACTTCCCTTTTTCCTTTACAGTCTCCTCTCCCCAATTCCTGCCTTCACACTAGGCAGCTTCAGCATATATACTTTCTTTGAACTCTCTAACTTCCTAGTTCCTCCATTTAGTTTCCCATGATCTGCTCCTTCCCCCTACCTCAGCTACTTGTAGAAATGGTCACATCCTTGATCAGGAAGTGGTGATGCTTTTATAGGATTTTTGAGTTTCTAGTTCTTTCCCCCTCTTTCTCTTCCCCCTCCCCAAGATGGTGTGCAATCTAATACTTACATATTTACACTCACATTAAATATATCTCCACATTAGTAACACTGGAATTCTAATAAATTGTAAGCTCCATGAGGAGCTTTAAAAAAAAAAGAAGAAGTGATTTGGTGTTCTGTGCCTGGAATGCACTCCCTCTCCATCCTTGTCTCTCATACCTACTCTCCTTCTTGGCTCAGCTCAGGTGCCAGCCTCTTCCATGAAGCCTTATATCTTGATTCCCATAGCTACTAGTGCTCTCAATGCCCAGAATTGTGCCTTTTACACAGTAAGCACTTAATTAATGTTTGCTGAATTCAGTTGAAGCAAACTGGGCAGAGACTTGGTCTTAGGTATAGAGACTTAGAAATGGCCTTTCTTTGGCTCTGAGCTATGGGGGAAAGCCATGATTCTAGGTTTTTGCCACTGGGTGTCTCCCTTTCACCAGATATACTAGCTGTATTTTTATTTCCTAGTAATTTTTTTGATTTGATAAGTTTACTTGTAAGGTTTTATTTGGTTCCACAAAAAATACACAGAAAGAAGACTGTTCTCTAGGCCCAGAGTGCACATTAGAGAATAATTTGCATTGAGCCTTTTAGAAATACAGTATCCATTTTGTGTGGGTGAATAAATTACATTAATTTGAACTTAATTTTGAAAATTTGGCATCTCCACCTTGGCAGATGAAATTCTGTTATTTGCAATAATTCAAGTAATTCCCATAAAAATTCACCCAAAGGTACTTATTTCTGTAGTCTTTCTGACTGAATAATTAGTTATTAAATCTAGAAGTGGGAAAAGAGTAAGGGAGGGTTGGAAATGAGGGCTAGATTCTGTTTTAGGCTTGTGTTTTTCCTCCTCTGGTTTTACTTTGTGAGGCATCTGTGGTATATCTGAGGAGAAAGTAGAGGCGTTAGCAGTTCTGTTAGCTGAGCATTAGCCTCATTCTTCAGTTGAATCAGTGTTTTGCTGAAGGGAGGAAAGGGGGAAAGATCATGGGGAAGGGAGGAGAAGGGGAGAGATCATGGGGAGGGGAGGTATCTCATTTTTCTAGCAATCATGAATGCAGGGTCACCCAATAAGTGTCTCTGGAAAGTGCAAACAAAATTCAGGCAACATTTATTAAACATATACTATTTATAAGACACTTTACTAGTTTCAAAAGAAAAGACAAAGATAAAGGACAACATAATCTCTTCCCTCAAGAAATTTATCATCTGATGGGATGGAGGGAGATATAATACAGTATAAGTAAGATGTGATAATAATGCAGGAACGGACACTAATTAAATACTTTGCCATATTTAGTAAATATGATTAAGTGCTTATTCATTAACTACTTTTAAGTATGGGAGACACAAATGTAAAAGCAAAGGCAGTTCATGTCTGGGTGGAGCTTATATTCCAATAGGAGGAGACAACACACATAGCAGGGTTACAGGAATGGCTGGTGGAAGGATTAGGGAGAAGACTCACACACCCCATTCAGAAACTGAGTTGGTGATGAACTAAAGAATACTATTGGCAATATTGTGCCAGGGATGGAGACAATAGAGTGAAATGGAATATGGCTGGAGCTTTTCTGATATAGTGGGCCAGGAGAGGCATTCAACAGTCAGCACAGTGGGAGATGTAGGGCTGAAGATCTGGACATAAAAAGTGTTACAACCAGCAGGCAAATTGATATAAAAAGCTTAGGAGAAATCAAGGTTTTGGGGGGGGGGGAT
>CM053596.1:106624487-106646975 GCA_028646575.1 Pseudocheirus occidentalis
CTATTTTCCAGGTCAGTGGTTTTTTCAAAAAGATATTTCACATTGCTTTCTATTTTTTCATTTCTTTGTAACTGTTTAATAGTGTCTTGGTTTCTCATGAAGTCATTAGCTTCCACTTGCTCCACTCTAATTCTGAAGGAATTAGTCTCTTCAGAATGCTTTTGAGATTCTTTTTCCATCTGTCAAATTCGACTTTTTAAGGCATTCTTCTCCTCATTGGCTTTCTGGACCTCTTTTGCTATTTGATTTAATCTATTCTTTAATGTGTTGTTTTCTTCAGTCAGGTTGTTGACTCTCTTTTCATGCTTTTCTTGCATCATTCTTATTTCTCTTCCCAGTTTTTCCTCTACTTCTCTTATTTGTTTTTCAAAGCCCTTTTTCATATTATCTATAGCTTCTAGGTATTCTTCAAGTGTCTTGGAAGCATTTGATGTGGGAGTTCTGACTGTGTTGTCTTCCTCCCGTTCCATGCTTTGATCCTTTTTGTCCACAAAAAAGGATTCTAGAGTTTTATTGCTGTTCTTATTTTACTTCCTTTTCCTCATGTTGGCCAGTCAGTTAATTGGTTGGTTTTTTTTAGCTTTGTGAGACTCTGCTTCCAGAGGGGAAAGCTCTGTTCCAAATTGCTGGGGTTTTCCCAGCTTCCGGAGCTATTAGGGGGGTGTTGAAGGCCCTCCCCCAGCTTTGGCTTGCTGAAAACACTCCCCAGGACCACCACCCAAGACCACGATCCAGATCCAGGCTGCTCAGCAAAAGAGCACTTGGCCCTGATCAATCGACTCAGCCCCTTGCTGGATCTGCAGGTCAGGGGCTCTCAAGCAATTCCTGCCCTTCTCCCACTGCTTCCTTGCCCTGAGGGTAGATTGGCTGAACTGCTTTTCCTCCCCCAAATTTAGCTTGAAAGCTCCACTCACTTTCACTGACTTCTAATCCTGGCTTAGTAGATGTGAAGATTGCTTGAGATGCTTTAGATGTTCTCTGAAGTAGACTCATGCTGTGTCTTGGCGGTTTCAGGCTGGGCTGGTCTTGGCTCCTGGCCTACAGGCCTAGGGGATGAACCCACCTGCGGAGCTGCCTTTCTCTAATTCCTATTTTTCAAACCTTGGTAGATGTGGAGTTGTTGGGGGCTGTAGATCTTCTCTCTTGTAGACTGGCTGCGGTGTGGCTCAGCTCGGCTTTGCTTTTTCTGACTGCCCTGGGGCTTGGCCAGGTTTTGATTTCAGGATGCCGCCATTATCTCCTGCTGCCGAGCTGCCTTCCGCAAGAGATGTGTTTTCTGTATTTTTGTGAGTTTTAGAGTCCTAGAATTTGTCCAGAGTCATATTTTATGGGTGTTTAGGGTGGCTGTGTGGGAGCTGCGGAACCTTGCTGCTTCTATGCCGCCGCCTTGGCTCCCCATATCTAACTTTTTAAAATTCTATTTATCTCCTTCCTTCTTATTTTATAGTTAGAGCTATCCAGGTCTGCAGTGAGGTTAATTGAGGTCTCACACTACTGTAGTTCCATTATTTCCTCCTCTAATTCATTCAGTTTTTCCTTCAAGAACTTAGATGAGTCCTTTCTCGTTCAGCCCGCCAAGGTGCCAAAAGGGCAGAAGGCCAAGGGGAAGAAGGTGGCTCTGGCCCCTGCTGTAGTAAAAAAGCAGGAGGCCAAGAAAGTGGTCAATCCTTTGTTTGAGAAGCGTCCCAAGAACTTTGGCATTGGTCAGGACATCCAGCCCAAAAGGGGCCTTACTCGATTTGTCAAATGGCCTCGGTACATCAGACTGCAGCGTCAAAAGTCTATCCTTTATAAGCATTTGAAGGTCCCGCCAGCAATTAACCAGTTCACCCAGGCTTTGGATCGTCAGACAGCTAGCTACTCAGCTGCTTAAACTGGCTCACAAGTATAGACCAGAGACAAAGCAAGACAAGAAGCAAAGGCTGCTGGCTCGGGCTGAACAAAAGGCTGCAGGCAAAGGAGATGTCCCCACTAAGAGACCACCTGTCCTCAGAGCAGGTGTTAACACTGTTACTACCCTAGTAGAAAACAAGAAAGCACAATTGGTAGTGATTGCACATGACGTGGACCCCATTGAGTTAGTGGTCTTCCTACCTGACTTGTGCTAGAAAATGGGGGTTCCTTACTGTATTATCAAAGGCAAAGCGAGACTCGGTCGCTTAGTTCACAGAAAGACCTGCACGAGCATTGCCTTCACACAGGTTAACCCTGAAGATAAGGGAGCCCTGGCTAAGCTGGTAGAAGCCACCAAAATCAATTATAACAGATAGGATGAGATCCGTCGTCACTGGGGTGGCAATGTTCTTGGTCCAAAATCAGCGGCTCATATTGCCAAGCTGGAAAAAGCAAAAGCTAAGGAACTTGCAATCAAATTGGGTTAAATGTATATTTGATTTTTCCCTACGTAAAAATAAAAATTTAAACAACAACAAAAAAAAGAACTTAGATGATACTAATTCATTGTCCATGGTATATTTTAACAAGATATAGTTTCTCTGATTATCTTTTTAAATTAGGCCTGTTTTGTTTTTACTTTGTCTGAGATTATGATCGCTACTTCTGCCTTCTGTATTTTAGTCAAAGCATAATAGATTCTGCTATAGCTTCTTATTTTAATTCTGTGTGTGACTTTTTGTTTTGAGTATGTTTCTTATAAACATATAGGTATTCTTGGATTCTGGTTTCTAATTCATTCTGCTATCCTTTTCCATTTTTTTGATGAGTTCATCTCATTCACATTCACAGTTATGATTGCTAATTGGTATTTCCCTCCACGCTGTTCTCTTCTATTTATACTTCTTTCTTTTACCCTGTCCAACACCGCCCTTAATTTACCCTTCCTTCTTATTAACCTTCTCCTCTTTTCTTTTACCCCTTTCCCCTCTTACTTCCCTGTTGAGTAAGATGAATTTCTATTCCCAACTTTGTATGTATGCGAGTGTGTGTGTGTACATGTATTCTTCCCTCTTTGAACCTGTTCAGATGAGAATGAAGTTCAGACATTATTCCCCTTCATTTCCCTCTCTACCATTGAAAACTCTTCCTTGCATGCCTCTTTTATGTAGGGTAATTTTCCCATTCTTCTTCCCAATGTATCTTCTTCTCCCAAGGCATCCTTCTTTCTCATCCTTCCATTTTTCTTTTGAAAGCATCCTGCCATAATAGATTCACACTCATGCCCTCTGTCTATGGAGAATCCTTCTCACTGCACTAATGATAATAAAATTCTTAGAGGTTTCATGTTTCATCTTCCCATATAAGAATGTATACAATTTAAGCTTATTAATCCATATGATTTTCCGCCCATATTTATCTGTTTATGATTCTCTTGAGTCTTGTGTTTGAATGTCAGATTTTCTATTCTTTTCATCAAGGATACTTGAAAGTCCTCTATTTAATTAAATATCCATTTTTCTCTCGAAAGATTGTACTTAATTTTTCTGGGTAGGTTATTCTTGGTTGTAATCCTAGACCCTTTGCCTTCCAGAATATCATATTCCAAGCCCTCTATTCTTTTAATGTGGAAGCTGCTAAATCTTGTGTGATCCTGACTGTGGCTTCATGATATTTGAATTTTTTTTTCTAGCTGCTTGCAATATTTTCACTTTGACTTGGGAGCTTGGGAATTTGGCTATAATATTCCCAGGAGTTTTCATTTTGGGATCTCTTTAAGGAGGTGATTGGTGAATTCTTTCAGTTTCTATTTTTCCCTCTGGATGTAAGATTTCTGGGCAGTTTTCCTTTATAATTTCTTGAAATGTGAACTCTAGGCTATTTTTTTAAATCAAGGCTTTCAGGTAGTTCAAAAATTCTTAAATTACCTTTCCTTGATCTTTTTTCCAAGTCAACTTTTTTTCCTATGAAATATTTCACACTTCCTTTTTTTTCTTCTTTTAACTTTGTTTTATTCTTTCTTGAAGTCTCATAGAGTCGTTAGTTTCCACTTGTGCAATTCTAATTTTTAGGGAATTATTTTCTTCAGTGAGGTTTTGTACCTCTTTTACATTTTGGTCAATTCTAATGTTTAAAGTGTTATTTTCTTCAGGGGTGTGTTTGTGTGTGTGTGCACGTGCACACATGTGTGTGTGCACTCACGTGCCTTTTTTTTACCAACCTGTTAATTCTCTCTTCACATTTTCTTGTTTTGCTCTCTTTTCTTGCCCCAGTTTTTCCTTTGTCACTCTTATTTGATTTTTAAAAAATCATTTGTTTTTGCTTTAAAAAAAATCTTTTTCTTTAGATCTTTCAGGAGTTCTTGTTGAACTTGTACCCTTTGTATTTTTTTTTCCCTTTGAGGCTTTGCTTGTTGATATTTCCAAGTCACTGTCTTCATCTGAGTATGTATCTTAAGTTTCCCTTCACCATAGTAGCTCTTTATGATCAGATTCTTTTGTTACTCATTTTTTCCAGCTTATTTCTTGTCTGGACTTTATGTTAGAGTTGGATTCTCCTCATCTCTGGGACTAGGTGGAGGGGAGTATCTGGCCTTACTTTCTGATTTTTATTCATCCTGCTTTCACAGCTAGGGTAGGGGACCTCTAAGTTTTTGATACTTTCAAGATGATCCAGAAAGAGTTCTGGTCACTGCCTTCCTGATCTGCTGGTCCTCTTCTCTGGTCAGGTAGAGCCTCTGTTCCCTCTCAACTGTAACCACTCTCTCTGCCCTCAAATCATGATCTGCAACTAGGTAATGGGTGAAGGCACTGCCAAATTGAGTCTGAGCCTGTACCCTGTGCTGGCACAGGGGTTCCCCTGGAATCTCTTTCTGTGCATGTGCCCTGGGTGTGCCTTGGGTTTCCATTGATGTTACTGCTGCTCTTTTCTCCACCTCCAAGGTCAACAGCTGGTGTTGCTTCTGCTGTGTCAAGCTCCTGACCAGTCCCCACCCTAGTATCTGTGGGCGTCTCTTTCTGTCTTCCTAACTTGCCCTGGGTTGGGAAAATAACTCACTGTGACTTTTTGTTAGTTATCCCACACAGAATTTAGTCTGACACTTTAAAAAAGTTGTTTAGAGCTGTGTGTTGGGAGTGCCTACCAACACACTCACTTCACTCCACCATTTCAGCTCTTCCTTTTCATCGGTTTAGAAAAATAGGTTCAAATCATATTGTAAAGAGTAAAGTAAAGACTTCCCAAATAGAAGAATTTGGTATTTCCTAGGGGCAGAAGAAGCCATTAAAGTCTATTCAGTTAGTCAGTGAACATTTATTAAATAGCTGCTAGGTTTTGTAAAAGGTACTATGCTAGGTATTGGGGATACAAATATAACGAGTGAAACAATCTCTTACCACTCCAAATGCGAGCTTACATTCTAATGAACAGGTGAGTAACATGGTTAGAATGGAGCTTAAGAAATACCAGTTTTACACTGTGAAAGGAGAAAGATGAGAGGCAGAGAGACCAGTGAGCAGGCTGTTGTACTAGTCGGGGTCAGAGGTGATGAGGTTTAGAACTAAATGACAGATGGAAGGGATATCGTGGAGGTTTGATACCTGACTGAATATAGAATGTGAGAGAGAGGGAAGGATGATGCTGACATTGTAAACCTGTGTAACTAGAAGGATGGTAGTAGAGATTGGGTAGGGGTAAGATAATGACTTAATTTGGACGTGTTGCTTTTGAGATGCCTATGAAACATTTAGTTAGATGTTCATAAATCAGATGAAAAAGGGAGCTTAGTAGAAAGCTAAGGCCTAGATATTTCAGTGTGGGAGTAGTTTACCTAGAGATGATAATTGAACTCATGAAGTTGATGAGATTGCCAGGAAAGAGGAGCAGATTAAAAGTCAGATCTTGAATACTAAGACTTAGTAAATAATTGTTGAATGAGTGAGTGAATGAATATTGGCCCTATCTACAGTGATGAACTTACACCCCCTGATTCACTTCCCATTGCCACTTCCAGGCTGTGTTTCTACCTTTATCACTCAGTAAACTCTTCTTTGAAGTTCACTCAGTTCATATTGACCACTCGTTCACAATTCTGGTAGCTATTACCTATCAACCTCTAGGATGAATACTCCTCTTCTTTCCTCATTGAGTTTAATGCCTGCCTCATGGAGGTTTTCTATCCTTCCCATCTCCTACATTCATACTATGAGACTTGGGGTTATGAGACTTGGAGTGCATAGGGTGTTCAGGAGGACTAGCACTTCTTGTGTGAGCACTTTCTGAGCCATTTTCAGGGCTGTTCATCTACCTTTGGTGTCCACCTGATTCACCCAACTCTTATTTGTGGATCCAGTAAACTGTAGCACGCACAGTAATCACGTTCCAAAAAACTATCTCAGCAGATGGGCTAAACCAGTTTAAGGGTAACCCACAGGCCTTAAACCTTGGTGAGTTAGAGGGATGTCTACCACAAGCATGTGAAGTCTTCTCCCGTGGAATGGGCAGATGAGAATAATTTGTTCCAGTAGCCATGAGGGTGGCTGAAGCAGGTACTGTAGCATGCTTAGAGCTTGGTCAGGCATTGAAGATACCAGTCATTGCCTGCATCCTGGACCATCTCCAGTCATCTTGACTTTGAGGCTGATGACTTTGTGCAACTCTGCCTTCAACATACATATTGATATGCCTTCAAATACTCTTATCTTCCAATTACTCAACTGTCCCATGACTTACTTCTCCATCCCTCTTCAGCTACATACAGAGATTGTCATGCTGTTGGTTTTGCTGTCACACACAAATGCCTCATTTACATATTTTTGAACTTTATAGTTCTGATTTTATATATATATATATATATATATATATATATATATGTGATTCTACCTTTTCCCTCTACCTTGCAACCCCCAACTCTGTTCTTTGTCCCCACTGTGATCTCTAGCCCCTCTGCATCTAGTTCTTTCTAGGCCATCATCCCTGGCTACACTCTCCTTTCTTCCTGTCTTAGCTCCTTAATGAACTAGTTCAACTCTACACTATGCACTTCTCTTGAGTCCTTTGCCTCATTACCCTACCTCTAACCTTGTCCTGCCAAGCCTCAGCCCAGGTTTTACTTACTCATTCCCTCCTTTACCTTTACCATTGCTCCTACTTATGTGCTGCTGAATGAAGCTGGAGAAAATCATGAAACTATGCTGACTGGGTCCACTTCAGGTTTATGTGAGGTAGTCTTAAATGGGCCTCACTGCAGCAAGGCAATTCTCTTTACACTTCCCTAAATGACTCATTATCCCACTCACCCCAGTGACTTTTCCAGACCTTTTTATCCTTCTTCAGATCTTCCATAGATCAAGTGCCTCAGCTGAGAACCTTGCCTTGTGTCCCCCAAACAAATCATGACCATTTGGGAGAGTGCCTTCTCCTCTCTCCCACAACTCATGTCTCTCAGACACCCTTTGCCTCCGTCTCCACCTTCACTCATCTTATATGATGAGATGGCCCTTCTCCTTGCCAAAACAGACCCTCCTCCTACATGCACAGGTGACCCAGTTCCATCCTGCGTTCTACCACAGATTCCCCCTGTATCATCTTCACTCTTTCACTTCTCTTCGGTCTCTTCTTGTTAACTGGCTGTTTCTCTGCTGTTAGAAACATGCCCGTGTCTTCCTCATCCTCCAGAAAGCCCTCCCTTGATCTGTCCGTCCTTGCTGGCTGTTGTCCCGTCTCTCTCTCTCTCTCATGTGGCTAAACTCTTTGAAAAGGCTGTCTATGGGGAGTGCCTCCACCTCCTCTCCTCTCTCTGTCTTCCTAACTTTCTCTGGTGTTACTTCTGCCCTCAGAATTCAATGGAAACTGCTTTCTCCAGAGTTATGAACGACCTCTTAGTTACCAAATCTGATGACTTCCTCAGTCCTCATCTTAATCTCTTTCACACTTGTCAGTTACCCTTGTCTCCTTCATTCCTTGATATTCTCTTCTCTCTAGGTTTTAGTGATACTGTTCTCTCTTGCTTCTCCTCCTTCCATTTTGACCAATCCTGCTGGATCTTCAACCAAATCACTGGTCTTGGGTGCACTTCAAAGCCCTGTCCTGGGTCATCTCTTCTTCCTCACTCAGCAATCTCATTAATTCTCATGGATTCAGTTATTATCTCTGTGCTGATGATTCTCAGATTGACTTACCCAGTCTTTTCGTCTCTGCTGGTCTCCACTCTCACATCTCCAGCTTCCTGCTGGCCATCTCAAACTTAACATGTCTGTAACTAAACTTATCTTACTCCTCCCCTTCCTGTGACTTTTTTTTTTTTTTGCTTTTTGAAGGAAGGTAGGGCAGTTGGGGTTAAGTGACTTGCCCAAGGTCACACGGTAGTAAGTGTTAAGTGTCTGAGGCCAGATTTGAACTCAGGTCCTTCTGACTCCAGGGCCGGTGCTCTATTCACTGTACTACCTAGCCACCCCCCTCCCTATGACTTTTGAGGATATAAGCATCTTTTCATAGCAGTCACTGTGGCTCCCTGACTAGCAGTCATTCTTGACTCCTCACCGTCTCCCACCTCTCATATCCAATCTCTTGTCAGTTTTCCCCTAGTAGCATCTCTCACATATGCCTCTTTCTCTTCTGTGCTCCTGCTGCCCCCTTGGTGCAGACTCCTACTCCTGGATCCTTGTGGTAGTCGGTCACTTGTCTTCCTGCTGCTATAAGTCTCTTCCCGTTACACTCAGCTGCCAAAGTGACTTGGTAAAGCTCAGGTCTAACCGTGTCTCTGCTCAGTAAATTTTAATGGCATCCTTTTGCCTCTAGGATCATATATAAAATCTTCTGTTTGGCTTTCAGAGGCTTTCATAGCCTGGCCTTCTCCTCCCTTTCTGATCTCTTTGTACCTTACTCTCCTCCACGTGCTCTTTGATCCAGTGACCCCAGCCTCCTGGCTGTTCCTTGAACAAGATACCCCATCCCTTGGCTCTGGACATTCTCTGGCCATCTCCCCTTGTCTGGAGTGTTCTCCTTTCTCATCTCCCGCTCCTGACTTCCCCCTGCTATGGGAAGCCTTTTCTGATCTCCCTTAACCCTAGTAGCTTTCCTCTACTGATCCTTTTCTGCTTATCCTGTATGTGTGTTCCTTGGGCATAACTGTTTCCGCGTTGTCTTCCCCATTCGGCTATGAACTCCTGGAGGGCAAGGACTGTCTTTTGCTTCTCTTTGTATCCCTAGCACTTAGTACAGTGCCTGGCACACAGTAGGTGCTACTTAAATGCTTATTGACTGGCTGAATATTAAATATTTATTGCCCAATTGACTGTGATGTAAAGGCTTAAGAAGAAAGCCGGAGTAAATATAATGGCTAACCTTGACCCTGGAAGAAAGTTGAAGAAATGGACCTCTCTCCCTTCTCTGTGGAGGAGGGGGCTGTGGTTTGTCAGATATTGCATATCCTGCCACAAATGGTTCATGTTTTGGTTTTACAAATTACTTTTTTCCCTGTTGTTTTTATTTTTGTTACAAAGGATGGCTCACTGGTCAGGGAATGGGGGAGAATTATATTTAGAAATAAAGGTGATGTAAAAACAAAAGACATCAATAAAAATAAGATAAAAAGAGCACATTACCCTCTACCCCCCCCCCACACACACAAAAGGCTAGACAAAGAATGATATTTAATTTAGGACAACAGCTGCTTCCCCTCAAGGGCTCTGTCCCTCCTGTCCTGTCTCATGTTCTTGTTGCCTCCTTTAGCTTTTGTTTAGAGCCATAATGTTATAGGAATTGAAATCTGAGAAAGGTCATGGCTCTGGGCAGTAAATGTCTCCCTCCCCCACCATATAATTTGACATTTTTTGAGGGAGTGGAAGCAAAAGTGTATGAAGCCTGCTTTTGGCTTATTTAAAGTTATATGCCAGTAAAAGCTGTTCCAGAGGCCTTTGTTAATCATTTATGTCTGATGACTTTCCACTCTTTACTGTGCAAACTTGACATTTATAAGAATGACGTGATGTCTCTTAGTACCTATGGTACTAAGTCATGGGTAATGACTTTCCTCCACCCAGCACAGCAAACATCAGAAATGACTTCTTTTTCTTATCTTAGCAAACTCTTTCAAAGTGCCCATTAGCTCTTAGGAGGGGAGAGAAATTGAGGTACTTACTGTCAAGATGGTATACGATTGCATGGCTTTGAATTGGTAATTCACTACAGAGAGGCTCTGCACCCAGCTCATTTTTACGTTAAGCCTTGCGTCAATGAAGCCTTTGACTTGCCACTCCAACGCAAAATCTGCGTGGTTCAGCATCAGGAATTTCTGAGCCACAGCCATGATACCTCCCTGGACAGAGATAAAAGTTTCTACCTTTTACTATTCAAAGGGAGGCATCTCATCAAAGCAGGGGAAGCCTTCTAGTAGAAATTCACTCAACTACTCTCTTTTTCCAAAACCTTTGCTCTTATGTCTAAGACTGCCTTTTCTGAACCTTATTCACTCTTGGCACATCTCTCCCTTTGCTCCATCCTTCAGCATGGCAATAGTTGGTTGTGTAATGTTTATAGATTGCCTTGTAGTGAACTTGATGTCTGAGTTCCTATCACAATAATGACAGTTTGCTTTAGTATTTAGTAATTTTGATTCAGGATCTCAAAGTACTGTCAGCGTGGTTATAATGTTAATCAGTAAGAGTGGAAAGTAAGCTGGGGTGGGATGGAAATAAGTCTTTGTTCAACCCTAAAGAGCTTCCTTCCTAAATATTTATATGTTATGTTTATTTAAAGTTTCCAATGACTTTCAAACATATTTGCAAATACCAAAAAGAAAAAAGGGTCCCTGCTATTAAGACTTAAGAAATTTATTGATATGTTTTGTTTTTACATGATCTACATTTTTCAGTATATCCTTTCCAGACAGCTGTCCTATATAACAAAGAATTAAAAAGAGTGGGAGAAAAGTAGTTCAGGAAAACCAATGAATTTATCAACTTAAGTCTAACACTATTCCTCATACATAATCCGCCCATCTTACCTTTGCAAAGAAAGATGGGAGGTGCATTCTCATTGTTCTTTTTGGGGGCCAAGCTTAATCAATAGAATTTCACAGCATTAGAAATAATTGAAACTAGGGGCGGCTAGGTGGTGCAGTGAATAGAGCACCGGCCCTGGAGTCAGGAGTACCTGAGTTCAAATCCGGCCTCAGACACTTAACACACACAAAAAAACTAGCCGTGTGACCTTGGGCAAGTCACTTAACCCCAACTGCCCTCCAAAAAGCAAAAAAAAGAAAAGAAATAATTGAAACTGAATACTGTGAAATTATAATAACCAAGTGTGTCTATCAAGGCTTACTGACCATAATAGATAATGTCCCAAAAATGACCCACTTTCCTTTTGTTTTTCTTCATGGTTACTCTTCAAGATCTTACAGATTTCCAGAATTCTTTAAGGAAAAAAATGGTCCTATGAATTGAAGGTAGTAGTCAGGCCAGGCAGGGAGCTTGTGCCTCCCTTTTTAGAGAAACAGGTTACCAAAATGTTACCACCAACCTGGAGGAGCAGAATTCTGCTTGAAACTACATTTGTAAATTAAAATTTATTTTTAAAAATTGAAAAAAAAAAGAAACTACATTCATTTATTCATTTTCCTTAGTCTGAAAGGTCATTCTTAAGGGGCATAAGATATCATTGTTCTCAGTGAATTCAGGCTCCTGCAGGAGGCCTTATTGCAGAGGCTCTCATTCATTTGTTTGAACTGGAGTCCTTTTCTCTCTCTTTTCCTTCTTTTTTAAACATTTCTGACATTTTGAGTTTAGTTTCCAGTCTTATTTTGCTGTGCAAGCTGTAAAGATGTCAGGTTTTCCTGACTGCTCCTCAGCCTCCTGATTACCCTTTTAAGCAGTGCTGATTGCAGGAAATTGCTGTGGTGCGTGGTGGGTGTCACAACAGCACAATGATTAAGACCCGTGTGTGTCATTTGCTGGCTGATTGAAATAATCACAGGGAGGGGAGAAGCAGAGGGAAAATTGCTAAATGTGCAGAGGGAGCTGCCACTCTTAATCATTTTTGGCTTAAGCATCGCAAGTTGAGGAGTCAAAACTAATGAGAGTGAGATTTATGTTTTCCATCATTTTGCTTCATTCTTGATCTTCCAAGGTAGCTGAGTGAAACTTACCACTGAAGATGATCCTGAGTAGGAAGAACTGTTTTTGTTTATTAGATGAATGGCCCCATAATACCTTCTACACTGTAGGAAAAACAAGAGTAAGGCACCTGAGGGTTGGCTATAAGTATGACAGGATGAAACCAGGGCCAGAAGATGAAAGCAGAATATTTTGTGATCCTTACAACCCAGCTTAGATTTCGAATGCCTTCCTCTTCTCCCAACTCCGGGGGAAGATTGACTGTCTGCCATGCCCTGAAGTCACTCTCCTCACCTCATCCTCCTTTATTTTCCTCTTAAAGGAATCCCTTATTTCTTTTGAGATACTGTCCGAGAGCTGCGGTCTCTAGGAAACCTTTCCTGATCTCTGCAAGTGCTGGTTCCCTCCTTCACTATTTTGTATCTAATTGCTTTGTATTTATTTTCTAATGTTTTCTATATTATGTAAAGTAAATATTTATTTATATATAAATATATTTATATTCTGAATGTACTAATTACATGTGCCTGTCGGTCTCCCCTCATAGAACGTAGGCCAGATTATTTCATTTTTTGACCTTCTATCCCCACTGCCTAGCATGTAATAAGTACTTAATAAATGCTTGTTGACTGATTACAGAATGGTGTGAGGAGGCCAGCAGATGTATGATGGCCTCATTGGTACGTTGTTTTTTTTATGTGAGTGTATGCATCTGTGTTTCCTAACTCAAACTGCTATGGTTTTCATAGTGTAAGGGTCAGCAGTAGTGAGTCTAGCTGGCTGTTTAAAACCTTAGATTCTTCATCAGTTGATCATGACTACCACCCTTTGTCATTTGAGGTTTAAGTGTTGTTTATATATATATGAGTGCTGGCTCCACTTTTTTTTCATGTTCTGTTTTTATTTTCCTTTTATTTTGTAAATTGCCACTTACTTGAGTTAGCAGATGACCAGCATTTAATGAAAATAGAGCATGATGTGTTAAGCTTCCACAACTACTGTATGTAGGTTTCACCCTTGTCTCTTTTTCCTTCAGGCACAGAACCCTGGTATTTCTATTTAATTAATGGGTTTCTGAATTTCAATGTGGCCTTTGTATTGGCTCTTCTGGTCCTACCGCTGACTTCTCTCATGGAGACCCTGTTGCAGAGATTTCATGGTAAGTGGTAGAGTTATGAAAGATTCCAGTCTACTCGGTGGCAGAAGGACTTGTGCCTTAGAAAACATCAGCCAGCCTTGTAAACAGCTCCTCAAGGTGACAGTGTTTACCGTGGAGGAAAAAGAGAGTCCCTCCTTGTATTCACTGTGTTCTTGAGGGAATGGTGGGCCAGTCTGTTTTTGCAGCCTGGCTTTGCAAGGCTGCACTAGACATAGGACCTATCTGAGTTTTATCTTAATTTATTGCAAATGAAAACCACATCAGTTAAAATCTACAGAAACCCACAATGCCAGGGTAACCCATCAAGTGCTACAGTCCTCCGTGACTACAGGAAGAGTCTTACATCTTCATGGTTAAGGAAGCCTACCCACCTCGCTAACCAGCTAGACAGGAAAAGGCATTTGCAAGATCTCAGGGGAACACAATCTTTAGAATCCTTTGTGCTATGAAGATTATGTTGTTCAAAGGGTTGGAGTAATGAGCCCTATTGGGGGCAAAAATGTCAAAGAAAGTAGCCTTACCTGAATTAAAAAAAAAAATACTTATTCCATTTCCTCCATAACTGGAGGACTGAATTAGGAGGAGCTACTCCTAAGTCTGACTACCTCCTCTGGACTACCTACTTTACCTAGTCATTTATTTCTGTTTCTCAGCATCTGTTTTACACTACTGTCCTAACTCAGGTTCTCAGCTAATCAAGTGCTTCTGGCTTTCTTTCTGGGAGGGTTGGATTTAAGCAGAACTCTTAAGTTGGGAAGAGAATTCACTCTAGATTTGTTTACCTGATTTGGAAGGGTTATGAGTGGTTTTTTTCTCAGTTGGTTTATGTTTCCATTGTGCTATTTTTTTGTATTGTAAATTGCTTATAAAGAATTAAGCAAGCTAAAAATGTCAGTTTACAGAATATTTTTGCTTGTGATAGGAGAACATAAAATCAGCCCCAAGGGGCAAATTTACAATGTGAAACATATAAAATATGAAATCATATTTCAGAAATGAGTATTGTGGCACAAAAGAAATTTTTGCCTGCTGAGGTTAGGTTCATTTCTGCTGTGACATACCATGACAATTGAAAAAATCCAATTTAATAGTTAAACCTTGGCAAAGTATTGCTCTGAAATATAGTCTAATATCTTATAGTAGTTGTGGGCAGAGTTTAAAATAACTGGTATTGTAGGTTAAGAATTGTTATCCCTGTATAGTCAACAAACGTTTACTGGCTATGGGACAAAGTAAGAGTAAGAGATAAAGAAAAGCAAAAGACAGTCCATGCCCTGCCCTCAAATGAAGGCACATGTGGCCTCTGGTAAATGCTTATACACCCAAAACCCTGTAAATTAGGTGTTGCTCAGGTTTGACCCTTGATTACAGATGCTGTGGGATAAATAACTGTGTAGCCTGTGGTACATGAATCTGGTGGGCAGCAGAGGGCACTGTGCTTATAGCTTTTGCATGAAATTCCTGCAGCATTGCTCATTATGACTAATGCAAGCACAGGAGGGGATGCTCTCACTGTGGGGTTGCAAGCTTATCACTCAGTGCTCCTGTACCTAACCACAGGAACTCTCCAGCAGGGGTTTGAGCCTTAGTAATCATTAAATCCCTTTAGTACTTGCACATGCTTTCTTTTTAAAATTTTGGTTCCAGTTAGAGATTTAGAGTTGAAAAGTATTGTAGGAGAGAAAGAGAGGAAGCTTTATCAGGGTTATTTTTGTTCTTGTTTTGCAGCAAGCTATTTGTCAGTGACTGTTGAAAAAAAATTCAGTTAATATGTTTGAGAATGCTGGTTCCTCCGCCATTTCCTTCTATTTTTAGCCTGTGGTCCGTGACTTTTCTTTAGTTGCTTGGGTGTAATAAAGAAGGCTGATTGCTAATGGAGGAAGAGTGCTACCTAGAACATAGTGTATAAATATTCTGTTTCATAGGATTAAAACTGAAAGGTTTGTGGCAGATAGTCTTAGGGATCTCTAGACTTAGTGTCAGGACCCCATGGCAGAAGAGACTTTTCTTTCTCTAAGGTAAAATTCATTTTACTAACACTTGGGTTTGGTAATACGCATCCAATCTCTTTAGAAAGCAACAGAATGGAATTCCCTTATTAGCTTACATTTTCTTGCATGGTGGTAAAGAGGAGTACGATTGTCTCAGACCATTTTGTAAGTGAATACAGGGTAGCCAAAGACAGAGCTACGCCATCCCAAATCCAAAATTGGGGGTCATGAAGGCTACATAGGTTGCAGTTTTCTACTATAGTGAAATATAAAATTGCTTCTTTTTTGTTTCTTACAGTTCAGAATTTAGGCCGTCCCTATTGGCTTACCTTGTCTCCAATGTACATCTGGATCATCATTTTCTTTGCTCAGCCTCACAAAGAGGAGAGATTTCTGTTCCCCATATACCCTCTTATATGCCTTTGTGGTGCAGTGGCTCTTTCTGCACTTCAGGTGAGTTTCAGGGAAATAGAAATCCTAAAAAGTTTCATTTTGAGTTTCTTTATACTTTATCATAGAAATTTAAAAACAGATTGAAGAATCTCTACTGCTAAGATAATTTCACCATATACTATAATTTATTATATAGGTAATTGTGTGTGTGTGTGTGTACATACAAATATCCTTTTATTTCAGAACATAGACTCAATTTATTTTAGAGACATTTTCTAAGTCACTGCAAGAGAATTAGATACTAATTAAATGATGATAGGGTAGCAGAGCTAATTGAATATCTTCCCTTAAAACGTTTGGATAAGAGTAGAATTTTAGCCTATATTTTGTGATTATATTAAATAACTACATATAAACTTATATTTAGGGACAGTTCCCTGAGCTTTAAACATTCTTCCACTTTTGTGCATTTAAAAAAAAAAATTGAACTGTGCACACTATTTTATGACATTTTCAGGCTTCTGGTTGTTCTTTACCCCTGCTTCAAATTGAGGTTTAAATTTAAAATAAAATTTATTTTCCTTAGGCATTTTTAGCCTATGATATCACCATTTTGAACATAGTCTCCCTTCTGTTCCTCCTTTCTCCCTTCTTTTCTCTGTCTCTGTCTTTCTCTCTTCTCTCTTCCCTCCTCCTCACTTCCTTTTTTTTTTAGCATAAATGAAGCAAAACACTCATTATAAGATTAATAATAGTATATGTGACTCAAAATAGGGAGATCCTGAAGAAACAGTGCTCGTGAACAGTTAACAAGAATCCACATATGACTTGTATATGAATATGTTGACTTATGTGTCTCAATAGCATTTTTATATGTTTGCAGATAGTCTTGGGAAATATTTAAAAGCATTTCCTTGATGTCCTATCAAATGATTTCTTTCTTTCTTTCTTCCCCTTGTCTTCTGTTCTCTTCCCTTCCCATGCCATTCCATCCTTTCCTATCTTGTCTGCATGAGTTTTAAGCCAAATGTAGTAGAACTGGAAAGCTTCAAAGCAGAAGGTAGTCTAAGGTTGAAGAACAGTCCAGTTTAATACCAATAGTTTAGTACCAATTCGACCTTCTGAGGTATGGAGGAAAAACACAGTGCATGTGTTTATTAATTCAAATATTTTTTAAAAAAGATTTTTCACGGGCCTAGAGAAATTCTTTGCCTCTACCAGACTACTGAGATATCACAGATATCATCATATTTTGGTGCTAGTTTTGAAAATGTTCCTTCATTTCTTAGAAGATAGGATATTTCCATATAACTTTGGTTCTAATAATCCATCAGACCTCTTTTTATAATTCCCCACTTAGGTGACAGGTTTGTTTTTAATGAGACTCATATCATAGGCACATAACATTTCTTCATCAATATATTTTTTTCAGTAAAAATGACAATTCTACCTAAATTAATTTACTTATTCAGTGATGTACCCAGCTACCAAAAAAAATTATTTTTTAGAACTAGAAAAAATAATAACAAAGTTCAACTGGAAGAACAGAAGGTCAAGAAAATCAAGGGAATTAATGAAAACAGATGTGAAGGAAGGTGGCCTACCCATAGCAGATCTTAAACTGTATTATAAAGCAGTAATCATCGAACTATCTGGTACTGACCAAGAAATACAATGGTGGATTAGGTTATTAGATTAGGATACAAGATGCAGAAAAAAACATAGATTTTTAACATGGTAGGTTTATGGCCTGGGTTTGCAAGACTGCACTAGACATGTAGGACCTATTTGAATTTTATCTTAATTTATTGCCAATGAAAACTACATCAGTAAAAATTAGGTAAACAAGACTTAGTAGTAAATTTGACCATGGTAATCTAGTGTTTGATAAATCCAAAGACTCCAACTTTGGGGACAAGAACTAACTATTAAAATGTTGGGAAAACTGGAAAACAGTATGGCAGAAGCTAGTTATAGACTAACATGTTATACTGTATACAAGATAAGGTCAAAATAGGTACATGAGTTAGACATAAACGGCGATACCATTAGCAGATTAGGAGAGCGAGGAATAATTTACCTATGAGATCTATGGAGAAGGGAAGAAGTTATGACCAAACAAGAGATAGAGAGCATTACTAGATCTAAAATGGACAATTTTGATTGTGTTAAATTAAAGTTTTGCACAAACAAAACCAATTCAGCCAGTGTTAGAAGAAAAGTAGAAAGTTGGGAAACAATTTTCGTAGCAAGCATCTCTGATAAAGGCCTCATTTCTCAAATATATAGAGAACTGATTCAAATTTATAAGAATACAAGTCATTCCCCAATTGACAAGTGGTCAAAGGCTATGAACAGGCAGTTTCAGATGAAAAAAAAATCAAAGCTATCTATTGTCATATGAAAAAAATGCTCTAAATCACTATTGATTAGAGAAATGCAAATTAAAACAACTTTGAGGCACCACCTCATACCTATCAGATTGGGTAATATGACAGAAAAGGAAAAGAATAAATGTTTGAGGAGATGTGGGAAAATTGGGACACTAATGCACCATTGGTGGATTTAGGAACTGATCCAGCCATTCTGGAGAGCAATTGGAGACTATGCCCAGAGGGCCATAAAACTCTGCATATTCTTTGACCCAGCAATACCACTAGTAGGTCTGTATCCCAGAGAGATTTTTACAAAGGTTGGAGGGGTAGACCTATTTGTACAAAAATATTTATAGCAACTTTTTTTAGTAATATCAAAAAACTTGAAATTAAGGAGATGCCTATCAATTGGAGAATAATTGAATAATTTATAGTATATAATTCTGATGGAAAATTACTATGCTATAAGAAATGATGAGCAAGCAGATTTCGGAAAAACTTAGGAAGATTTACATGAACTAATACAAAGTGACATAAACAGAACCAGAACACTGGACATAGTAACAGCAATACTGTATAATGATCAACTGTGAATGACTTAGTTATTCTCAGCAATACTGTGATCCAAAACAATTCCAAAGGACTCGTGATGAAAAATGCTATCTGCCTCCAGAAAAAGAATTGATCAAGTCTTAGTATAGATCGAAGTATACTATTTTTCACTTTCTGTATTTTTTTTCCTTTGGGTCTGTGTCTTCTTTCACAACATGACTGAAATGGTAATATGTTTTGCATGCTTGAACATATATAACCTTTATCAAAGTGCTTACTGTCTCAGGGAGAGGGAAGGTGAGGGAGGGACAGAAAAAATTTGGAATTCAAAATTTAAAAAAAATGAATGTTAAAAATTGTCTTTACATTAACTAGGAGAAAAAAAATATTATTAAATTTTTAAAAATGTATTTTTTCTCTAGAAGTGTTATCACTTTGTGTTTCAACGCTACCGCCTAGAACATTACACAGTTTCTTCCAATTGGTTGGCTTTAGGGACTGTCTTCCTCTTTGGGCTGCTATCCCTTTCTCGATCTGTGGCACTGTTCAAAGGTGAGTGTTCTGGAGAGCAAGTCTGTGAGATATTTCTCATGGACTTGAAACTTTAGCTGATGAATGGTAACTTGATATGTTTGCTGCTTTTGCTAAGAGGAAACTTCTTCCCTGGGTTAGGAGCTCTAGTAGCTTTGATAGCTGTTACTTTAATGTCCAGGTTCTTTGCCCTTTGGGAGTAATTTGGCTTAATATTAATAGGAGAGAGGACTGTGCATTCTTTTTAGTATGATTAGCTATAAATAGTATATCTACATACATCTACCTTTTCTTAAGGGGATGCTATTAAATTAAGAAAGCTCCAAAATGGAAGATGCTAATATAAGGCTGAGTTCTTATGATGACATTCTTTCTAGGGATATCAATTTTAATACAAGGCATTAAAATGGAATAAGAACAACTAAACTGGGGTGTCTAGGTGGCGCATTGAATAAAGCACTGGCCCTGGAGTCAGAAGGACCTGAGTTCAAATTTGACCTCAGACACTAAACGCAAAACTAGCCACATGACCTTGGGCAAGTCCCAATTACCCCTCCAAAAAAGCAACAACAGCAACAAAAAAGAACAACTAAACTAAAAAAGGTGAAAGGGGTTAGAGAAAGGCAAGAGAACAAAAGATTTTTAGCGAAATGAACTTAATTGGCACATGCTACCATCTGACCCCTTGGAGAGGCATTGACTGAGCAGGTCTGCCCACTATGAACCTTCAAACTGTTCCTTTGCTTGGGGAATTTCAGTGAAAATTGAAAATGCATTAAAATGCAGTTAAATTTTGAATCTTGTTTTGCAGTATCTCCCCTTCTCTGATAATTATTTTAGGGTATCATGGACCCCTTGATTTGTATCCTGAATTCCACAGAATTGCTACTGATCCCGCTATCCACACAGTCCCAGAAGGGAGACCAGTGAATGTCTGTGTGGGCAAGGAGTGGTACCGATACCCCAGCAGCTTTCTTCTACCTGAGAAGTAAGTTGCAATCTCCTTTCTCTACAACCCACTTCTCAAACTGGAGAGTAGAAATGACAATCCTGTTAGTCTGTCTCTTTAGTTTTTTTTCTTTTTGCAACTTGAGCCAAAGTCTAGAACCAACTGTCAAGCCTTTATATAGATTCCTGCAGGCCTCCCAGCAAGAAACGAATTATTGTGTCTTCACCAGTGGTCCACTGGGCTTTTCTGGAGTCAAGTGCTTCTGCTTGGTCTGGTTATGTGCCCTGCTTGGTCTTGTATCACATGGTGTTAGGCTCTGTTTTTAAAAATTTTAATGTTATCTCTTATTCTGAACTTAAAAACAAAACAAAAAAACATTTCCATAGAGCAGAACACAAAAAGAAGATACTCTCTGAAGCTATGCATCGTCATTTTATGTTGTTTGCTTTTTAAAAATAGTATATATAATTCCCGCACTTTTACTTTTAAAACAGTTTTGCTTTTACTTTATTTCATTCATTCTCTTCTATGCATTAAAATAATATTTCAGTTAATCTTTTTTTTGGGGTGGGGGTGAGATCATTATTGCTACTTCCCCCCCCCAAACAAAAATGGAGATAAAAGAAAAAAGTCTTGTAATGCATAAGCAAAGGCAATTAAAATGAATCTACACAGTTGTCGTGTTAAAAATTTATGTTTTTTTCTGCACCTTGTGTCCATTCTTTCTGTTAGGAGGTCTCTGACATGTTTCGTCATAGCTTCCCCAGAGACATGGTTGCCCTTTGCATTGATCAGAATGCTTAAGCCTTGTAAAGTTGTTTTTCTTTATAGTGTTATTGTCCTTGTATAAATTGTTTTCCTGGTTCTGCCTCCTTCACTCTGTATCAGTTGGTACTCTCGGCATTCCCTGAAATAATTTCTTTCATCATTTCTTATTATGCAATAATATTCCATTCATACACCACAATTTGTTCAGGCATTTCCCAGTTGATGGGCATACCCGTAGATTCTAGTCTTGTTATCTCCCTCTGTCTTGCTCTCCTTTGCTTCAAATACGAGTGAGGCTCATTTGATACTCACTTCCCTGACTATATCCTCCGTGTTTGTATATTCTCATACACCCCATTTATGAGAGGTAGCATGTTTTTCCAGAAGTGTACTATTACTTTGACCCTTAGAACAGAACCAGTCTATCCCCAGGGCCTCTGTTTTTCTTACTTACCTGTCTCAGATTTACCCTCGAAGACATAAAGGTTCTCAAGGGACACATTTCTTTCCTCCCTATTAAACATTAGCATTATATTGTCTCCTTCGAATTGCTCAAATAAATTTACTTTCCTTGGTTTTTGTGGATTCTTACACTTGCTTTTCAGAGTTCCTAATCACTTGCTTATTTTTCCTCTGATGTGGGAGTTCTGGATTTTAGCTATGACTTTGTAGGGATTTTTCCTTTTGGAGTGTATTTTAGTAGGTGATTGGTAGATTATTTTTATTTTCACTTTGATATTTGGCTCTAGTAGATCAGGACAGTTTTCATCTCATTTCTTGACATATAGTGTCCACACCTTGTCTTTTACTATAGTTTTCAAGGAGGTCAGTGATTCTTCAGTTATTATTTGTTGACCTGTTTTCTAGGTAGGTTGTTTATCATGTCAAATTTCTTATATTTTCCATTTTTTGAAACTTTTTTCCTAATATTTCTTGCTTTCTCACTGTGTCATTGCTTTCTGTTTGGACTATTCTGGTTTTCAGGAAGTTTGTTACTTAGGTATAGTGTACCCTTTTTAAAAATACTTATTCTCCTTCCAGCTCTTTCCTCTAGAACTTTCATTTCATTTTTTATCTCTTACTTCATTTCTTTTAGACATTTATGTAGTCTTCATAGAAAATCCATTTTTCCTTATGAGTCTCTGTTTGTAATTATTAGGGAATTATTATGTCCTTCTTGGATGGACTTTTAGGGACTTCTAGGTCTACATTTTTTTTTTGTTCTGGTCAGTATATTGTTTGATTTAGGCATCTTTCTAGGTTGAATTCCTGAATTGGGCCTTTGTGATAGGGCCAGTGCTTTTCTTTTGGTTGTAGTGACGAACCCTGCTTGGTCTCATCCTGGGTCTCTCAGGTTCTTGAACTGATCTTCAGCTCTCCAGGTTAGCCATTATTCAGTCTGGTGTGAATTTCAAATTTTTGCTGAATTTAGGTCTGTGACAACTAGGTGGTCTGCCTCTGTTTAGTCAGCCTTTTGGTCGGAAGTCCAAGGGACTAAACCCTGCATAGAACCTTCTTGAAAGTTAGCCCTTAGCGGGGCGGAGCCAAGATGGCGGCGTAGAAGCAGCAAAGCACCGCAGCTTCCACACAAACACGCTAAAAAACTAATAAAATGGGACTCTAAACAGATTTACAAGCTCCAAAACTCTCCAGAAGACAGAAAGCACATCTGTTGCTACAGGAAGCTCAGCAGGTGGGAATCTTCTCAGCAGTCTGGGAGCTGCAGCCGGCTCAGGCCCTGGGGCATTGGGCGGGGAGCTGC
>CM053596.1:106647475-106668520 GCA_028646575.1 Pseudocheirus occidentalis
AAAAAATGTAATGAAAATGAATAATGTAAACAAGAAAACAAATAAAAACTAAATTGAAAAAAAAAAGAATGATAAAGAAAGGTCATACATATTTTTATACCTGCTGGAACTTTCAGTCAAAGAGGGGGAAGTACTATTTGTCTCATTATTTAGTCTCTTAATCTCTAAAACTCATTCTGTGCCCTTTTATTGGAATGAATGATCAAAAGTTAATTGTATATGCGAAATGCCAGCAAATTGTTTGGCAATTTTTACTTTCTCATGCAAGAAGCAGGATATAAAGATTTTTTTTTATTGCTGAATTTGCCCTCCAGTAATGAATTACCAGAATGGCAGCCAAATATCATCAGGTTTAGTAGATTCACAGAATCTTTTTAAAAGTTTAAAGGACTCTTAGAGGTCTTCTGGTCTAGGCCACAGCTACCTGACAGGTAGCCATCTATCCTCTGCCTGAAAATGGGTTGCTCTTTTATTTCATGAGACTTGTACATTCCATTTTGAGGTAGCTCTAATTATTGGAAAGATCTCCTTATATTAAACAGAAATCTGCCTATTTACCCTAACTTGCTGTACTCTGCAGTTAAATAAAATAAATCTTATTCCTCTAATATGAGACTAACCACTTGAAGACAACTGTTCTGACTTCCATATGTCTTCTCCAGACTGAATATCCCAGCTGTTATTCATGTGGCCTGTATTGTCCCCATCGTCCTTAGAACTTTTGTAAATTTTAGGCTTCTTCTGACAAAATGCTGTTTGATAATTTAAAAGCCATGGTATTGTTCATATATTTAGTACAGAAAATATACCTTTCTGTTGGCTGTCTGTCCTGGTTTCTCTGGGTGATAAATAACAAAATCGGGAAGGCAAAGATTTAATGCCACTTTAGTACAACTAACTTTACATAGGTCTACTACATCTACCCTCTACTTTAACATTTCCAGGAATCTCTCATCTATAATTACTTTTGTGCTTATTTATACTATGATGAAGCCTTACAAAATAGAGAACCTTCTGAGACGTAGCATAGCCTTTGTTCCCATTTTTCTGATAAAGAAACAGCTTATATGTTGGTACACCTGTTGGAACTTTCAAAGAGGGGAAGTACTGTTTCTCTTACTGTTTAGTCTCTTAATCTCCAAGATTCATTCTGTGCTCTTTCATTGGAATGAATGATCCAGAAATTAATTGTTTGTCTTTCCTTTTTCAGATGTAGAAACTGAGGCCAAAGTAATTATGCTAAACATAAATGACCACCTGTCAGAGATAATAGTAGATTTTCCTACATTAAATGAGAAGTTAGACTATATCCTCCAATACCACTCATATTTTTATTCTATTGTTCATAGTGTCACAGATTTAGAGCTTGAAGGGATCTTAAAATGGTATTTGAAATAGGCTTTGATGAATGAATAAGGTATAGAGTATTGGAGATGAGGGAAAATTCCAGGTTAGTAGGACATAGATAGGAATAATAAGGAGGAAGTTAACACATAAAAGGGGTTTGATGTAAGGGGGAGTGTCATCTGTGTAGGAGAAAGGTGTAAAAGTCAAATGTCAGGGGCAGAACTGGGAGATGCATGAGTGAGTATTCCTTAAAGGGTGGCTCTGGGCAGGAACTCGCTAGTCAGAGGAGGGAGCTGTAAGGAGAGAGTACAGGAAAGGAAGTCATCTGAGAAAAGGCTGGAGTGGCTGTTTGGAGCTAGATTGTAGGGGACCTCCAGTGTGCATGCGATTATACATTTTACAGAAGGCAATAGGGTGTCACTGAAAGTTTTTGAGAAATTATATCATTTTCCTGGTGCTATAAAAAATAAATTGGAGGAGGTACTGAATGGAGAAGAGGGTGTAAAGAGGAAAGAAAAGTATGCCAGACACAAAACTTTGAGGCGCACTCAGGTTTAAGGGTTGCGAGGAGGATAAGGAGTGGTGTAGGGCAGGAGAACCACCATGATGAGAGTGTCATGTCATAGAAGTCAGGGAAGAGATGGGTTTCAAGAAGAAAAGAACACTGAAGAGCATCAAATGAAACAGAGAGGTCAAGGAGGATGTGGTCATAAAAAAGAAAAAAAAAGATTTATCAATAAGGAAGTCAGTGATGCAGAGAGCAGTTTAAGTAGGGTAGTGGGGATGGAAGCCAGCAGATTACAAGAGTTTAAATAAGGGAATGCTAAGGAAACTGAACCAGCAAACTCTGAGAAGGTAAGATAAGTTCCAGGGCAAAGTTAGAGTTCATATCAGGGGGCCTCAGTCTTTTCAGCAAGATAAAGTCATTCTGAGAGTGTGAGGGGGGGGAAGGGTGTTGGGAGCTTGGGGAAAAAAAATGAAGTTCTGGAACAACCATTGTAGGGAATACAATAGAGTCAGTAAGCTAAATAATGAGACATGTGACAGTGAGGGCCCAGGTGTGTTTAGATTACAGAAATTGATAGTGGACACAGTGCATTTTTGTGCATTATTCTAGCAATATTCATCAACTCAGGAGCATGGGGGGAAAGGAGGTAAATTGTAGAGTTGCTTGGGACTGAAGATTAGTAGGATGGGGAACTGCTGAAATGGAAGAGAGTAAGGAATAGAAGGGCATTATTGAAAATACAGTTTGGATAGGGAGAGAAATGATGCCAGAGCTAACAGACTGGATGAATGAAGAGAAACCAAGAGACTGAAGGTCTAAGAACAAGGCTAAGAGAGGTAATAAGTAGATAACAAGATTTTTTTTTAATTAAATTTTCTTTTTTAGTCACATGAACTTGACAAACATCAATAAATACAAAAATTTCCTGATACAAACAATAGATAAAAGGGATTTTTTAAATAGCACCACCATTCTATTACACAGTTTGTTTGGTGTATATATATATATAATTTAATATAGTGGTTCCAACTCTACCCTCCTTGTTTCTCTCCCCTTCTGGACTTCCTTCTACTCTCTTCTGTATACTTGTAAGTGGTGTTTTTGCTTTTGTTTTAGGAAATGAAAGTCTTTTCTTATTTTTTGTAGTGATCTCTCCCCCCTCCACAAACACATACAAAAGTTCTTCATCGTAACAAATTAGTCTAGTCCAGCAAAACAAGTGTACACATTGACTGTGTCTGAAAATTTATGTTTTCTTCCATACATCTAGTCCATCATCTCTGTGCCAGAAGGTGGGAAGCATGATTCATCATCTCTTTTTTGGAGTCGTGATTTGTCATTGCATTGCTCATAGTTCTTAAATCTTTCACATTCTTTTGTAATGCTGTGGGTCCTGTGTGCACTGTTCCCCTGGTTTTCCTAAATTCACTGAACTATAAGAGATTGTGGTCAGAGAAAGCAGTTTCAAGGGTCAAGTTCTTAGAGTTGTAGATGATGAGGAGTTCTAAGATACGATCATGCTGGTAAATAACTGAAGTAGAGTAGAGGTAGAGATGGTAAGAGTTGGAATTTAAGACCCTGCAAAAACAGTGTGAGAATGATCATCAACATGAGTACTGAGGTCTTAGGATGATGGCAAGGTAAAGGGTTGAGAGGAAGACTGAACCAGCCAGAGTCATGGACAAAAGCATATAAATGAATAGGAAGGTGGTGATAAAATTAAACAGCATGAATTTCAAAGGAGAAATGGAAGAGATTGACATTACTTGTAGAACCAAGGGTCTGAAAGTAGGAATGTGGAACAAGAAGTGTGGTGATATTGTTGTTCTCTATGAGACAGGGGGAGTGGGAAAAGGAACTGCCATCTTTATAGGGGCATCCAGACATGTGACATCCTCAAGAGAAAGTTTCAGTTAATGCAGAGATGTGGAAGCAGTGTAAAAGTGACCGGGATGAAGTAAAGTTTCACAATGAAAAAGGGGTTCTAGTGGACAAGGAAGGACAGAGATTGGGAGGAGAAGGATATGAGATGGAGAAGGATGGTACTTCCAGAAGAGGTTGGTAAGTTTAATTGAATTTGCTCTTCGGAGTCCATGTTACACAATGGGCTTGTATTGAGAGTGTGGTCCTTTAAAATACCCAAATATTTTTCTGAAAAATGCCCTTCTGGTTACCCTTTTCTGTGTAGGTTTTTTTTAAACCCTGTTCAGAGCTTTAGATTTTATCTCTTTTAAATTTTATCTTATTAGATGTGGTCAACTGTTTCAGACTGTTAGGATCTTTTTTGATAAAGATTTTTTCTTGCAGCTTGCTAGGTATTCTTCCTATCTTTGTATTGTCTATACGTTTGATAAGCTTTATTATATATGTAAGTTTATTATCCAAAATATAAGTTCATTATCTCTACCACCATCTAAGTCATCAATTAAAAAAAATTATTTCTGCCCTTTATGTTCTTTTTCTAGATTAGTTTCTTCTCTGACAAAAGTATTTCTGTGGTGACTTATTTTTTTAAAACATAGTTTTTAGTATGGAACATTATAGAAAGTCTTTAGAAAATCCAAATAGGTATCTTTTGCTCTCTATACACATGACTAGTTGGGCTCTCTGACATGAGTGTTTCCCCACTCCAGACATTCTCCACTTAGTTGTCAAAGTTATCTTCCTAAACATCAAGTCTGACCTTTCCCTCCCTCCCCCTCCTTCTCTCTCTCTCTCTCTCTCTCTCTCTCTTTCTTTCTCTCTTTTCCCTTCTCCTTCTTTCTCTTTCCACCTTCCCTTACTTTCCCTCTAAATCCAGACAGCACTTGGTATATCTTAGATCACCTATATTCTGTGCTGTATTATGGTTATTTACATGCTTTACCCCCTCTCCACTAGATTTTAATCTACTTGAGAGCAAGAAAAGTTCATATCATAGATTATAGAACCATAGCTTAGAGGCCATATTCCAATCCCTTGACATCTTTCTCTCTCCTTTACTGCCTAGCAGAGTGACTTACATATGGTAAGCATTCAACAGATTTTTGATAAATGGGTGATGTAACAAATGTATAATGGGTTTAGAGTATATCAGTGTACTTAATATGTCCATGCATTTATGTGGGGGTAGTTTATAATTGTTTCTTTAAAATATACCATCCAAAGTATAATTTACTTCTTTCTGGGTAACAATTATAATTCATGTTATGAGTAGTTCTTTTAAAAGCTTGTTGAGGGGGCTGCTAGGCGGTGCAGTGAATAGAGCACCAGCCCTGGAGTCAGGAGGATCTGAGTTCAAATGCAGCCTCAGACACCTAACACTTACTAGCCATGTGACACTGGGCAAGTCACTTAACCCCAGTTGCCCCTCCAAAAGAAAAAGCTTGTTGAAAAGTTTAAGCCAGGAGTTCTTAACATAATATCTGTGGCTTTTTTTTTATTTTGATAACTGTCCTTCGATATAATTGATTTCCTTTGTAACCTAATGTATTTTACTTTATGCATTTTAAAACATTATTCTGAGAAAGGGGTTCATAGGTTTTACCAGGCTGCAAAGGGATGCATGACAGAAAACCAGGTTAAGAACCTGTGGTTTAAATGATGTGCTTTGTCTGGTAGTATCTAAGAATTGGTTTTCTCTTCATTTTCTTCCTTTTATGCCAACTTTCTTTTCTACTTTAAAAAATTGTTATGAAGAACATTCAGTGAAAATTTTCATCAGAAAGCTAAGTACTGTGTTTGGATGTGGAAGAGAACGTGAACTATCCTAGAAGAATATGTGGCTTACCTTTGTCTAGTTTTGGGTTTTCACCAAATATCTGGATTCCAGAGAATATTGATTGACATTGCCAAAAGGGCAAAGGGAAAAGCAAAGTGTAATTGAACGCAAATTTGTGTTCGTAGAATACAGAGAAAAAAAAACTTGAATATTAGAGCATTTACCTATATGTATGTATACACACATATGCACATGTGTTTATGTATATATAAAATATTCCTTTGACTAATAGCTCAAAATTTTTCTCTTCTACAGATTACCTTGCAAATCATGGACGGTTGAATGAGTCTGAAGCAAGGCGAAAATTCTGGCAAATCCTGTCTGCAGTAGATTACTGTCATAGTCGGAAGATTGTGCACCGCGACCTCAAGGCTGAAAATCTGTTGCTAGATAACAACATGAATATCAAAATAGCAGGTAACTAGCATGTGCTCTAAACAATATGAAATTCTCCCCACAGTAGTTCACATTTGGTGTGATAGATCAGCAATTGTAGAGGAAAGTAGTCTGTTTCATGACCAAAAATGGTAAGCAAACAGATTCTAAGCATATTCTCCTTATTCATATTTGGCATTTTGTATAATTAAAAGCAAGGAAAACATAATTTTGTTGTTAACACAAATGGTAGTGTGCTGGAAGCAAGAGTTTGGGTAATCTACTTCCCATTGTGGATATATTCTTGAAAGAGAGATAATGTTTTTTCTATATGTGTCAGATATTACAATCACTCAGAAAGGAGACAGGAACAGTTCTGAATGTCTCTCTCGCCGGTACTTTTAGTTTTGTGATACTATAACTTGACTGATTGCTGGAAAGATATGTCAGATGAGAGGTGAAGATGGAAAAATGAGATGAGAAAAGCAGCTCTAGAGATATCACACCTTGTCTCAGTCTCTAATAATGTTCTGCTTTTTATGCTATTGACATAAAAGATTTGGACTAAATGATCTCTCTAGGTTTCTTTCTGGTGTTAATATACTGGAATTCTAGAATTTTTGCTTTTGCTAAGTCTGGTGAGAAGAAATGATTACAGTTGAAAAAATACTTAAAAATTGATATAAGCATGAGCTATGACCACAGACAAGTCACTTGGCTGTACATAATAATCCTGTATATAAAATGGGGAGAATGCCTGAAGTACTTATCTCATAGTATTGCTGTGGAATTCAAATGAAATAATGTCTATAAAGTGCATGGTCAACCTTAAAGCACTAAAGAAATGTTAGGTTTCATTATATTATTGACAATAATTTCTAAGATCCTTTCCAATTCTAAAATGCTTCATTTCTATCAAGTACAAATTAATTTCATGCAGTGTTATCTTTATATATCCTCCAGAATCTAATACAATTTTTTTTTTTGCAAATTGGGGGGGCAGGGTACTTGATTCCATGAATGAATGCATTCCGACCAATTATATAAGCTGAAGTGATGAGGCAAAGGACGAATCAGCTAGGTTGGGGTTAATCAAGAATGACTTTCTAGAAAAGTTGTGTTTTCTGGGTTGGGTTTTGAGGGACATGAGGGACATGAGATAATAGATTTAAAAGCTTATAAAATTATTATTATTATTGTGATCGTATGGAGTGTCAGAGAAGCAGAGGAAAATATCCAGGCAAAAAAGAAAGATAAAGGGCAAGTTGATTAAATACCTATTGTAAGAACCACTAGATTCATTGGATAAGTATAACCAAGGAAGAATTACATTAGAGATCTGTATTCATTTACATTTGTCCATCAAATGTTTTTTGAATGTCTACTATGTACATAGGGCAATGTTCTAGGCCCTGTGGGGGATACAGAGAATGAATAATCATAGAATCCCAAGTTGGAAGAGAATTCTAGTCTAGCCCATACCCCAAATCATCTCTTACTAGTTATTTTCCAGTCTTTATTTGAAGACCTCCAATAAAGGGAAACATCCCTTCCCTCTACTCAAGAAAACCCATTTGGGGAGCCTTGATTGTTAGGAAATTTTTCTTTACATTATCTGTCTCCTGCTACTTTCACCCATTGTTACTCGTTCTGCCATATGGGGCATGGTGGAATAGGTCTAATCACTATCGGTTCCTCGCTTTCTTAAAAGACAAATAACATACTCTTCATAAGTCTTCTAGAACTTCTCCAAGTCAGATATTTCCAGTTCCTTCAGATAATTTTTATGAAATAATCTCCAGTCTTTTCACAATCCTGGTCACCATTTTCTGAAAGCATTGAGTTTGTCAATGCCCTTCTCAAAGTGTAGCTCCTAGAACTGGACATAGTATTCCAAATGCAGTCTGATATGGGCAGAATACAGTGGGATTTAATGTCTTCTTCTTTCTAGACGCTATTACTCTATTAATTTGGTCTGGGGTAAAAAATTAGCTTTTGTGGCTGCCATATCATGCTATTGATTCGTAATTGGGTTTTTGGACCTCAGACTTTATTGGGTAGCTGTGCCTTCCCATTTTGGACTTAGGTCATTCTTTTTTATTGATTGATTGATTGATTTTTACTTATCTAACACTCTAGTAAGCCTGTAAAAAAAAAATCTATAATTTTAGTCAGGTTTGACCTGTTTCTGATATAGCTTCCTTCATGAGGCCTTGGTCCCTACTAATAGAGACCAGTAACATATACCAATAATAATAATAATAATAATATACTACTACTAATAATAATAATAGGGACCAATGCAGCTTCTTTTCTAATAGGAAAGATAAAAATACACCAATAACTTTAATACCAGGTATAACCTAAAGATAGGGAAAGTACAAGAATAGAACAAAGTGCTGTTATATTAGTTCAGCTCAACTCAGTTTAACCAATTAAGGGCTCACTGTGTGTGGCTTTGAGCAGTGTTCTAAAGACCTTGCTCTCAAAGAGCTTATAAGTTTTTAGGGACCAAACCCAAAAAATTATGATTCAAGAAAACATTCGTGGGTACAAAGGATAAGTCTAGGTAAAGTGCTATAAGAATTTGAAGTAGGAAAAGATCATTTCAGCTGACAAGGTAGCCTTTATGGAGGAGTTGGCACTTAAACTGGACTTTAAAGGAAGGCTAGAGAAGGAGTATATTCCAGACATGAAGACGAGAGAAAAGGATAAAAATGGGAGATGGAGAACAGTCATAGAGTGTGTCAAGAAGAGTATTTTAAGATCAGAGAGGTATGTTGGAGCTAGACTGTAGAGAGTTTTAAATGCTAGCACCCAAAGTTTATACTTAATTCAGAGGACTGGTTGTTGTCCTTTGTGTTAAAGAGGACCAAAATGATATCACTATGTCAGGGTCAAGGTATAATGTATCCGACTGTGGCTGATCAGACTGATATGAACTTAGAAGGCTCTACCACAGGCTGGGCACAAATAGTCCATGTGAACATTTGGAGAGAAAATGTCTCTAAATTTGTACACTTCGCATTTCTTTTGAACTAGTGCAGTTCTGCCTTGCTCATAGAGCACAGTGTCTTCTTTGATGTGGGCACACAAAGCTGGGCAGTCCTGTTCCCTATCTCCCATGCCTCACAATCAGTTCCAGAGTTCTTCAGAAAGATCTTGACAATCTCCATGTATCACTTCTTCTGACCTCCATGTGAGCAGTTGCCTTTTAGGATAATGTACATTTGGCATTCGAACAACATGGCCAGCCCTTCAGAGTTGCACTTTCTGTAGTAGAACTCAAATGCTTATTATTCAACTCTTATTCAGTACTTTGGCGCAGTATACTTTCCAGGGACGCACACCTCAATGATGAGATTAATGCACACATTGCCAGAGCTAGCTCAGTGTTTGGGAGGCTCCAAAAGAAAGTGTGGGAGAGAAGAGGTATTAGGCTGCCAACCAAACTGAAGGTCTACAGAGTCATTGCTGTATGCCAAG
This sequence comes from Pseudocheirus occidentalis, assembly GCA_028646575.1. Taxonomy (NCBI): domain Eukaryota; kingdom Metazoa; phylum Chordata; class Mammalia; order Diprotodontia; family Pseudocheiridae; genus Pseudocheirus; species Pseudocheirus occidentalis. The sequence goes on from CM053596.1 coordinate 106,656,952, forward strand.
TGAAACCTGGACAGTATGCCAGCGTCATGCCAGGAAACTGAATTGCTTCCATTTAAATTGTCTTAGAAAGATACTAGTACGATACATATTGGTTAAAATAAGATACCTGACACTGAGGTCCTTTCTTAAGCTAAACTGCCAGGTATTCAACCTCTAATTCAGATTGCAGCACAAAGGCCCTCTAAAAGAAGAGGGGCGTGATCAGAGTGGTTAAGATGATTATTTAGGCAAGGAGGTTGAAGGATAATATCAGAGACACTTTTTACTAAGCAAGTGCTTAGAAAACCTTAAGATTGGACAACCTGAAGGAAGGTATAACAGTTAAGAAACTATTGTAATCCAATTAAGTTGAAGGCCTGTACAAGGGTGATTGGAGTAGAAATGGGAAAAGGAAGGTGACTCAGATTGGAAAAGATGACAAAAAACAAAAATGTGAATATTAAAGAAGCTTTAGGAAGATTCTAATTAACTGAGTAGAGCTGTGAATTGCTTTAACTATTATAAAAAATGACTGGGAATTATACTAAAAATCACTAAAAGTACCATTGATTAAGCACATAACCCAGTGAATTCAAAGCAAGAGGAAAAAGGTCTCACATATTTAAAAATATTTATGGCAGTACTCTTCACAATAGGAAACTGAAGGGAAACGGGTGTCTATCATTTGGGGAATGACTGAACAGATTGTAGTATATGAATAAATATAAAGACACACCTAATGAAAGACATGGGAAATTGAACTATCTAGTATTTAATTGTGTTTTTACAAAACCGACCATGAAGTAAGCTTTCTGTTCTCAGAGGAGCGGTGTGATGAACTTTAGGGAGTTGAGGCCATAGGCTCAGTCCCCATCATAGACAATGACTAGCTCAGCGATCGCTCGTGGACAAAGTTACTTCACCTTTCAAAACCTTATTCCTCACATATAAAGTGAGGATCATTAATACACTACCTTCTTCATAGGCTTTTCTGAGGCAATTGCTTAGAAAAACCTTTTAAAGCATTATATAAATAATAATTTATTTATATTTGAATGCACCTTCCTTGAATTGAGGATTTGGGGTGTATCTAGACTTAATTATTAACACAACCATTGAAGGAAATGAGAAATGTTTCAGAAATACATATTATGAGACTGAATATATTTAAAACAAATCAGTTTTTTGGGGGATGATTAAGACATAACCCACATAATTGCACTGGTCCCTGAATCAGAGGTCTCCTCTTGTAAATCCAAGGAAAGGCTTGGTGGGAGATGGGAAAATGATTCCTATTGTCTATGATTTAGCCATTGTCTTATAAGAAGGAGCAGACAGATTCTTCTTTGTTAAATAGATTCAGGTGGTACCTTGTGCCATCCAGAACCAGAAGGAAAAGAAAGGGAAGAATGCTTTACACAAAGTTGATTCAAGAAGGACTCTGCTTCATGACTGATACTTTTTTGAGAAATTTGATTTCTCTTGACAGCATAGACTGTGAGCCCACTCTTAGATAAAATGCTGGTAGCTGTCATCTGGATCCAGTGACATTTTATTGACTTCTTGCTGTGGTGTTTTAACCAAATTTAGCATGAACTTGGAGTCAGCAAATATTGAAATGCTTTGTCTTCCTCTCTGAAACTTGCATGGTACCAGCAGCACATATTTTTGCATTTTCCATGTTCAGATAACATTTCTATGCTATTGCCAGTCTATGCTTCACATCTTTAATTTGAGGAAATTGATCATTTGCTTCTAAATACATTGAACTTGCTGACCCAGGAACCAAACTGTCCTGTGTTGCTTATCCATCATTAGGGTCCTAGTCTGTTTTGACCAGGACTTTTTCCTTTAACCTCCTGTTAGGTAAAAAGTGAGTGATATTTTAAAGTAGACTTGTAGTTGACTTTTTCTTGTTGGTGACCATCAAAATATGATTTCATTGATGTCCATGCTGACTGATCAGTATTCAGTCCTTGGAGTGGGGTCAGTATTGCCTCTTCCTCTCTTCTACCTTTCATTCATCACCCTTTGTTTCTTCCTAATTGTCTCCCTCATTCCTATCACCATAATAACAAAAGATGAATGAATCTGTATTGGACAACGCTGGCTGAATATTAGATGAAAGTATAAATTAACCCTAAAGACTATTTTGTAGGAGAATTTTTAAATCTATACAGTAGAAACTATATCACATTGTTGGGTGTATATATATATATATATATATATATATATATATATATATATATATATGAAAAATTCCATTGGCTATGTTGATTCTTTGAAATAATTTATATCTCTCACCTTGAAAACTGATTTATGATCATATTTTGTTTTTTAATATTTTAAATAGTATGAACCCAGTAACTTAAGCTTTTTTTAGATTTTGTCTTGCAGATAAGAATTTTTCAAAGAATCATTTTATAATGTAAATAATTTTTGCATGTAAACCACATGAGAACTATTCAGTAGCCTTTTCACAGCCAGCCTTTCATGTAAAAATCTTGATTATTCCCTTTTGCAAATGAAATAGCATTGTAGAGCTCTTAGGCTTCATTAGGTAATAACCAGTGGAATCAGACAAATCATTTATCAGACATTTGAGCATGTACTGTGCGTAAGGCATTATTGAAACAATGTCTTTCTGCCTGCATGAGAATTTGACATCAGGAGTCCTATGTTATTTGAATGTTATGATAATAGCATCTTTATGGCTTCCAAAAGAGACTTCAAAATGCAGAGCATCAAAATAACAAGAATCTAACCTTATATTCTGGTAATATCTAATATGATCAAATGGGATAATATTTGTAGACAGTGTTTAGAACACTTTGTATATGATAGACTATAGCGGAATGTGGTGGCCGCTATATAAATGCTTATTCCCTTTACTTCCTGAATGTTCGTGTTTACTAGTTACCATCTCGTAGTGGTAAACGTGCGCTGTCTCGTTTGACCCTCACAGCGTCCCTAGGACATTCTTAAAGTGATGCTCTTTTAATAGTCTTATAAGGTAGATAGTATGTCTTACTGTATCTGTTACACATATGAGGGAGCTCACACCTAGAAAGGTTCCTTCACTTGCCGTATGTGGCACAGTCAGAACGTTAGCCCTGCTTTTCTTATTCCAAGTCCCATTCCAGTGTGCTCGGCTGCCTCTCTTAGACCCATACGGTGTGTCCCGTTGACTGACTCGTTCAGAGAAGTAAGCAAATGAGGCCAAATGAGTTTAATCTTCATGTAGTCTGGAGCTATTGTTTCCGTTGTAATAGATTGCAGCACTGACCCGGTCTTCTAAAGGTCACCCAGGGGAAAACCAGTGAGTATGGATGGATCATGGTAAATTTATTTTATTCTTAGAGGGGGAAAAGTGTGTGTGTGTGTGTGTTAACTAGGAGAGCGAAGTGACCAGTGAACAGAGTACCTGGCCTGCAGTCAGGACAACTCATCTTCCTGGGTTCAAATCTGTCCTGGGACACTTAATAACTGTGTGACCCTGAGCAAGTCATTTAACCCTGTTTGCCTCAGTTTTCTCATCTGTAAAATGGGCTGGAGTGGCAATCACTGCATTCTTTGACGATAAAAACCAAAATGGGGTTACAAAGAGTCAAACATGACTAAAAAACGACTAAACAACATTATATATTAGTGATCTTTGATTTTTTTATTTTTTGGAAAATTTTTTGTATTCTGAACTTACACCAAAAAGAACATTTCCATACTTGCAACAGAATGCAGAGGATTGTATATGAAATCATGAATCTCCATTTCATAACGTTTGCTTTTAAAATATATACATATATATATATATATACATATATATAATCTGCATATTATTTTCAAAACTGCTCTGTTTATCTATGCTTCCTTTTGTTTTCTTCTATGCATTTTTAAAAATGTTAAACAATGCCTCACTTTTTTTGGCATCACTGTTGCTAACTCCTCCTCCTGACACTTCTATCCAATTATTAAACCAAAGAAAAAAATATTTTAAAAAACAACAAAATAACATAGCCAGGCAAACACATCTGCCTTGTGCATGAGTGCCTGCATATGTGTGAGAGCGCATGTGCTGGAGCATCTTGTCCTTCCTCTCCTTGTCAGGAGGTCCTCTGGACATTTGGTCATTCATTCCATTGATCAGAGTTCTTGACTGTTTCAAAGTTTGTTACAGTGTTACTAACCTTGTATAAATTGTTCTTTTGGCTCTGCTTACTTTACTCTGTATCAGTAGATGCTACCCAGGAATTGCCATAATTATCTTTTTTCAAATTTCTTCTAGCCCATCATTAATATTCTGTTACATTTATATACTATGGTTAGTTCAGCCATTTTCCAGGTGTTCGAGATGCACCAAAGTATAACACCTTGAATTCTCCACCCACCTCCCACCTTTTAATTCTAAATTTAGGGTCAGGAAGGTTTTGTCCTTGCAGTTATTCCCTCCCCACGTATTAGACCCCCTCCCCATTCTTACTTGTTTTCCTATTGAGTTAGGTGTATTCCTGCACCCAGCCTGTGTGTTTGTGTTCAGCTCTCTTTTGTCTGGTTCCAAAACAGATTCCCATGTTGGCTGGGTTCCTCTCCCTCCTCCCCTCCCCCCAAAACAAAAAGAAAGAAGGAAAAGAGAATATATTTCTGTCTGCACTTTCCCTCAGTTCTTTCTCCGGAGGTGGACAGCATGTTTCATCCTGAGTCTTTGGGAATTGTGGTTGGTCATTATGTTGATCAGAGTTCCTAAATCTTTCAGAGCAGACTATCTTACAAGACTGGCGTTTTATAAATTTTCTACTTATTCTGTTGTCATCACTTTGCTTTGCACCACTTCATACAAGTCTTTCCATGTTTTTCCAAAACCATCCTTTTCATCCTTTCTGATAGTACAGCCTCAGTACACTTTGAAGACATTAAGGTTCTCTATCGATGCTTGTTTTTTTATCACCTGTTTGAATGTTTAACATCACATCAAACAGCTCCTTCCTTTTGCTATAATAAATTGACCTTTGTAGGTTTTTCTGGGCTCTTATGTTTTTGTTTTAAAGATACTAATCCGGTCTGATTATTTAATTTTTTTAAAATGCTTAAAAGACATTCCATTAAAGGTCTGTCTTTAGTCCCCTGTAGGATTATACTCACTTTTGAAGGATGTTATTCCTAGTTGTAAGCTTACTTCTTTTGGCTTCTAGAATATTGTATGCCAAGATCTCCCATAATTTATAGTAGCTACCAGTTCTTGTGTGATCTTGCTTGCAGTTCCTTGGTTCTTTCTGGGAATTGAAGTGAGGAGAGACTTGAGGTTGGCAGATCCAGAAGCAAGTTACTGCCGTGGTCCAGGTGTGAGGAGATGAGGGCCTGCACCAGAGTGGTGACTGTGTGGGAGGAGAGAATGGCGCATATTTGAGAGCTTTCTCAAAGGTGAAATTGATGGGCCTTGGCAGCAGATTGGATTGGGGAAGAAGGGAGGAAAGGGAGTGAGGAGTCCTCGGTTGCAAGCCTGAGGACTGGGAGAATGATATTGCTTTCTACAATAATAGGGAAGGTAGGAGAGAGGAAAGGTTTAAAGGGAAAAATGATGAGTTCCATTTTGGACATGCAAGAGTTTAAGATATCTACAGGGCATTTGGAAATTTGAGATTGGAGATCAGCAGAGGGGCTAGGGCTAGGGCAGGATAGGTAAATTTGAAAATCATTAGCGTAGAGATAACTAAACCCATGGGAGCTGATCAGATCACCAAGTAAAGTAATATGGAGGGAGAAGGGAAGAGGGCCCACACAGAATCCTGAAGAATACCTCTAGTTAGAGGACTTGATATGAATGAAGATCCAGCAAAAGAAACTGAGACAGTGGCCTGACAGTTCCAGGCAAATAGATAGGAAAAGAACCTATCTATTGGGAGAGAATGTCCCAAAAACCTAGCAGGAAAGTCTTCAGAGGTTGAGAATGGTTGAGAACAAGCCATTGGATTTGACGACTTAAAAATCATTAGTAATTCCAGGGAGCTCAGTTTCATTGGAATGATAAGGTCAGAAGCCAGATTGTAAAGGGTCAGGAAGAGAAAGATAAGAAAGTGGAGGAACCTATTGTAGATGGCCTTTTCTAGGAGTTTAGCTACAGAGGGCAGAAGACGTATCAGATGGTAGTTACAGGGATGGAAGGATCAAGGGAGAGTTTATTTTTAGTTTGGTTTGGTTTTTTTGGAATGGAATAAACATGTATTTGTAGGCAGTAGGAAAGGAGCCAATAGACAGGGAGAAATTGAGAATAAGTGAGAAAGTGGGTATGACAGAGGAGTCAATCTCTTGAAGGAAATGGATGGAATGGGATCCTCTGAATGATTGAATGAGGGGTAAGCCTTGTTAAGGAGTAAGGCCATTTCATCATGTGAGACAGGGGTGAAGGAAGAGAAAGTGTCAGAAGGTGTGTGAGTGATAGAACATAAGGAAAAGGGAACTCATGGCGAATAGTCTCATGTTTTCTGTAAAATAGAAGACAAGGTTCTGATAAGAGGGTAGAGGTAGGAGGAGCCATGGGAGGTTTGAGGAAGGATGAAAAGGTTTGAATTGACCACTGTGGAGAGTGAATAGTGAATTCATAAGGGAGGTGTGGTAGGATTACCTAGCAGCAGTGAGGGCACAGTTGAGGTTGTACAACATAAATTTGTAGTAGACCCAGTCAGAATGGTTGCCTCATTTTCTCCTTCATTCAGTGGCACAGGTATAGGAGCAAAGGCAGTGAATGGAGGGAATGGTCCAAGGCTGAGGCTTGACTGGGCTGGTTTCATATGAATGTTTTTCAGAGGTTAATAAGGCTTGGATAAGTATAAGAGCCCTAGAGAGAGATTATTCTGTTTTCTTTGGGTTTTTGCTTTGTTTTGTTTGTCATGTTGAAAGAGTGTTGACAGTTTTAATTGATCTGACAAATCCAGGGTATGTGTTGAGGGCTAGTTCAAACCTAATTATTTCCACACAGATAGCAAATTTTACAAAGAGCAAAAAGTTATTTTATGGTTACTAAAGTACCATCAGAGTAGCACTAGTAAGCCAGTAGTAGGTGAATAAAAATTACGTCTAAAGTTAATTGAAAATTCTGTGGCACAAATTTTGTGGCATAGATACAAGGCAAGTAGAACAACTGAGGGGCGTATTATAGTTTATTGGAGAACTTCAGTAGTTAGAGTACTGGGCATAAAATCGGGAAAACTTGGGTTCAAATTTGGCCTTAGGCCCTTACAATTTACTTAACCTAGGACAAGTCACTTAACTTCAGTCTGCCTCAGTTCACTCAGTTTCAAAATGGGAATAATAATGGGACGCACCCCCCCCCCAAAGGTTGTTGTGACGCTCACATGAGCTAATAGTTGTAAAGTATGTAGCAGTACTCTTGGCACATAGGAATCACTTAATAAAAATGCTTGTTTTTAAAAAAAAGTTTACAAAAGCTCTTTACTCAGAATAAGTTGCCTCATCTATGTAATAAGATTGCCAAGATCACAGGTATCCAAACAGGTGGATCATTCAGTTGCAAAGCAAATTACAGGTTACATCCCAGTCTCACTTTGGTGGAAACTGTGAGTTTTGTCTTCATCATAGCCTCACCTGCCTTTATTGGCACCTAGATGGTGCAGTGGTATCCAAAGACCCAAGTTCAAATCCTGGCTCAGACACCTTAATAGTTGGATGACTGTGGGCAAATCACTTGACCTCTCTCAGCTTCAGTTTTCTCATGTGAGATGGGGATAATGATAGCACCTGCCTCATGGGGTTGTTGTGAGGCCCAAGCGAGATACAGATGCCAAGGGCCTTGCAGGCCTTAAAAGGCTGTGCGGATTCTGGCAATTATTGTCGTCCATCTTGTTGCTGTCATCCTCATCCTCTCCCTGCGCTCTGGTCTTTATTTCTACTATGCAGGCTTCCATCTTTCTCCATTCTAAGCCAAGTATTGGATCCTTAAGGCATTTAATAACAGCTGCCCACAGCAGCAAAAAGGTAGATACAAGGAAAACTCCATTTTCACCCCCCTTTCCCCCAGATCACCTCATAACTGAAGCAGGCTGAACATCGGCTCTGTGCTAAGGGGGGAGTCCCCTCTGCTTTTTATTTTAGTCAGAACAGAGTGCATGAACAGACATGAATCAGTTGTGTTCTGAATCACAGATATTATATTATTCCCACCCCTACACACACACACACACACACACACACACAAAACCGCACCCTTATTCCAGATGACCTTGTTACTCTCAAGAACACTACCACCCTTCCAGGTACCCAAGTGTGTTGTCACACTCCTGTTTCTTCCCTCCCCTGCCCTTCAGTCTAATCTGTTACCAAATCTTGTCCATTTTATCTTTACATCTCTCACATCTGTCTTAACAAGTGCGCAGTCCCTCGAGCTCACAACCAAGGCATTAGCCTGGGCTCCTCACTCCCAGTGACAGATCTGTTGCCAAGACCTGTCAGTTTCACCTTTGTAGCATCTCTTGAATATGCCCCCTTCTCTGCTCTGACGCTGCCACTGCTGTGGTACAGGCCTTCATCACCTCACACCTGAATTACTACAGGAACCTGCTAGTGCATCTGCCTGCCTCAAGTCTCCCCCCATGCCAGTCTGTCCTCCATTCAGTCACCAAAGAGCACATCTGCACGCACGTGCGTGCATGCGAGCACACTTACACACATACACACACACACACACACACACACACACACACACTCATTACCTTCCAGTGGCTTTCTGTCATCTCCAGGATGAAATATAAAGTCATTTATAATCAAGCCCCCTTCTGCCTTTCCAGGTTTCTTATACCTTACTTCCTGACCCAATTCAGTGGCCTCCTGCAATAATCCCTGTGCCTGTAATGCTCTCCCTCCTCACCTGTACCTGCTATCTTCCTTCAAGTTCCATTAAAAATTCTGTCTTCTATAGGAAGTTTCTTCCTAACCCCCCTAATTCTACTGTCTTCCCTCCTTTAATTATTTTCTGTTTGTCCTGTATAGAGGTTGTTTGTATGATGTCTCTCCCATTGGATTGGGAGCTCCTTGTGGGCAGAGGCTGTCTATTGCTTCTTTTTGTATCCCTAGTACTTAGCACAGGGCCTGGCATCTTACAAAGAGATGGTAAATACCTGAGTATATCTAAATACATGTATGTTTCTGATTACTTTTTTTTCCTTTTTGGAGGGGGGAAGGTAGGGCAATTGGGGTTAAGTGACTTGCCCAAGTCACACGGCTAGTTTTGTGTTAAGTGTCTGAGGTGGGATTTGAACTCAGGTCCTCCTGACTCCAGGGGCAGTGCTCTATTCACTGTGCCACCTAGTTGCCCCTATGATTATTTTCCAATAACTAAGTGCTATTTCTAGGAATTATCTGGTATCATATTTTGTATGATCATCAAAAGTGCATTCTAAGTTACTGACTGGTAATAAATACAACCTTCATGGCTATTTTATGGCCTAGCTTGGCTTCCTTTTACACTTGCTTTCCTATTTACCTTTAGGAATAATGGGTTAGTCATAAATGAAACAAATTATCTAGTTTTATATTAGAAAATGAAAGCGCTATTTCCTTAGCCATTCTATTGATACTTCCTGAAGAGATTGTTTAGGAATAACTATTTATTAGTAGGAATGTCCCATCACATCTGTGCCAGAGAAAAAGCATACCACAGAAGGCCCCACCACAAAGAAACACAGTGCAGGCCTTTCCATGCAGTAAAGCAAATGTACTTCCCTATGCACTTGAATTTCCCTTTGTTTTCCCCTTCACTAACTTAAAGAAATACAAGGTGTGGGCCATAACATGGTGTGAGGGCCTTTATCAAGGGAGCCAGCTTTGATCTGTGTCCTTCCTGTGAAGTGCCTTGATCAAAACTAGATTGCCCCAGCTGTAGGTTCTTCCCTTACTTCTTTTGCCTATGAAATGTGTTTATGAGAGCCTACTGAGGTGGAAGAACCAATCTTTCATTCCTAGAGAAACCTTCCCTACATAGTCTTTACTTAAAGTCTGTTGTCACTAGAGTCAAGACGGGCCTGTCAGACTGGCAAACACTTCTCCATTGTTAGAAGGGTAGAATAGAAAGTGACTGTTGTAAATGGCCCCATCCGTGCCTAGAAGGGAGCAGTCTCTCTTCCTTTAGGTGGGGGAGAGGGATGTTAAAAATAAGACCTTCATTGTGCTATGTACTTATACAGGAAGTTTAACTGATTAACCTTGGCTTTCAGGCATTGAAGTCAATGGTTTAGTTCCTCTGAAGAGCTTTTCAAATATGTTTGGCTAGAATCCTACACTTGATGAGTGTGTAAGAAATCATCTTGTGATTGGGCTGTGAAATGAGAGCCAGCTTGGAAGAGTCCCCACTCACTCTCCTCACGTACTTTCCTTTGAAGTCATTCACTACTCTTGAATGCTCGCTGTGTCTGTACTAGAAGTACACGAATCCCAGAGTTTACTAGTTGTACTTTCCTGGCATTGTGTGAAACTAAAAAATTGCTCTTTTAAAACTACTTGTCCTTGACTTGGGCAGGTCCTTGGGCAAGTCCTTTTAAAGCACCACTGTTGTTTTTTTCAGATAATTTAGACTTTGGCTGCTAACTTTGCAACTTGGATTGTAGTATAACTGGAGTAAGTGGTTAGTCGTATAGTGAGGCTTTAGAAGTATGGTGTAGATAAGGTTTTTCTAACAACTTTGGAAATCTATGTGTTGAGCTAGCAAGGTAAACTTGTGAAATAATGATTTTTTTTTAAATTCTCTCTTATTGCGGTACCCCTCCTTCCTTTCCTCTCTGCAGCACATTTAGTGGCTGGGACCAGCCATGAGTGGTTTGTATGTTTTTGTGTCTTATCCCTCTCTTTCCATTCTTGCCCATTTCCTGTTTCTCTCCTATGTCCTGTTTAATCAGTGATTTGATCTTGTCAAGGTAATAGTAGGTGATAATGAATTAATTAGAGGACCTAATAAGTGCTAAGTACTTCAAAATGTTTTGTTAGTTTCGTTTTTGTTTTTTTTTATTCAGGGCAGATGTACCAGTCTCTGGAAGGTTCTTGGGCAGCAAATTTAATAATAGAAATATCAGACATTGGAATCTGCTTAGATTGACATCCAGGAAATCAGTGGTCTCTAAGCTCTTTAATCACTCACCACTCTCAGTAAGCCATTTTTGAGTATGTACCCTTCAATATGTGCATATTTATATATTTTAAAATTATATGCATTACCCTTTGACCCAGTAATACCACTTTTGGGGTTGTATCCCAAAGAGATCATAGAAGTGGGAAAAGGTCCCATATGTACAAAAATATTTATTGCAGCTCTCTTTGTGGTGGCAAAAAACTGGAAATTTAAGGGATGCCCATCAATTGAGGAATGGCTGAACAAGTTATGGTATATGAATGTGATGGAATACTATTGTGCTATAAGAAATGGGAAGGAGATGGACTTCATAATTACCTGGAGAGGCTTATACGAATTGATGCTAAGTGAGAAGAGCAGAACCAGGAAAAATTTGTACACAGTCACAGATACATCATATGTGTGATGACTAACTTTGAAAAACGGAACTCTTCTCAGCAACGCACAGTTAAGACAACTCTA
>CM053596.1:106669020-106693402 GCA_028646575.1 Pseudocheirus occidentalis
AATGTGTGTATATATATATATATGTATACATACACATATGTTTATATTGGAGGGTATATATCCATATGAATACATATGTGAATGTGTGTGTATATGTGTGTGTACAACTATACATAGAAAGCATATGATCAATTGAATAGGAAGGGATGATATTTAAAAGGTGAAATTGAGAGGTGAGAGAGGAACATAATGAGAGGAAATGAGAAGAGACAGAATGGGGTAAATTATCTCATATAGAAGAGGCAAGAGATAGCTGTTACAATGGAGGGGAAGAACAGGAAGGCAAAATGGCTCACCCTTACTCTCATTGAATTTGATTTAGGGAAGGAATGACATACACTCTGAATTGGGTATCTTTCCCTATAGGAGAGTAGGGGGGAAGGGGATGAGAAGAGATGATGGAGGGGAGGACAGATTGGGGGAGGAGGCAGTTAGAAGCACATACTTTTGTAAAGGGACAGGTACAAAATAGAGAATAGAACTAGTTGGGGGCTGGATAGGAAGGAGGGAGATATAGTTAGTCTTTCACAATATGTCCATTGTGGAGATGTTCTGCATAACTACACATGTACAACCTATATTAAATTGCTTACCTTCCCAGTAAGGGTGGGGGACAAAGTAGGAAGGGAAAGAATCTGGAATTTAAAGTTTTAAAATCAAATGTTTTTTTTAAAATATTGTTATTATTATTATTTACATCCAGCTGGGAAATAAGATACACAGGCACAGGGGTAGGGAGATCCATCTTGCCCTACCAGAAAGTCAGAGGGAGGATGGGGGAGGACATAGAAGAGAGCAGATTGGGGGAGGGGGTATGCAGTGGGATCGCTATTTTGGGGGAGTGGGTAGGGGAAAGATGGGAAGAAAGTTTGTAACTCAAAATCTTGTGGAAATGAATGATGTAGACTAAAAATAAACACAAAAGTTAATTTTAAAAAGAATAGCTAACTGGGTTAATAACAAAGAATAGTGAGAAGATCTAGCTGCTATAGAAGATGGCAGTGTGTTAGGACTAAGAGGAGCCCAGGTCCCCTCAGAACACTCCAGTGGAACTTTAAGGTGCATTGATTAAAATAAGAATAAGGAGAATCATCTGTAGATTCCTTCACCTCATCTAGCAGTGCACTAAAAGACAGGTGGAATCCTATGGAAACAAGCTGGAATAAATCTAAAGAAATAAAGAACTGAGCAGAACAGCTATTAGCCATTGCTAAGAAGAAAACATTCTTATCATGGACAAGACAGTGCAAAGGCTCTAGTACTTGGTAGCTTAGAGTGATGAGAACAAACAGAAGTTGGAAATTAGCAGTTCTCAACAGAAGTGCTGCTGAGAATATTCTTGGAATAATAAAGGGCTTTCCTAGACCATCTGACACTGTCCCACCCCACTCCCTACCCCTTTAGCCCTCTAATGATTATGTATCATTTCTTGGTTTTTTATGAATTCACAGTGAATCAATGTTTACAGCAGCATAAATTTAAAAAAAAAAGGAAACACAATATTGTATAACTATAATAGCCAAGATTAGTCCTGGAGAAGTGTTGAAAATATATTTCCTTCTTTCTGCAGACATATGGGACTGTGGGTATGGAATAGCATAATATACTGTCAGACATGGCTAATGTATTGATTGGTTTTGTTGAGCTTCTCCCTTTTAATCATTGTTACAAGGACATCTGTCTCACTGGTTAGGAGGGGGAGAGTGATATATTTGGAAATTAAAGTGATATGAAAAGAAATAATGTCAGTAAAAAAGTTTTTGGAAAAAGAAGATGGGATAGAGTACTAAAGATTATAAAAAGGTCATTTTTACCCATGAAAATTTACTTTTTCATTTAAATCTATACCAAAGCTATCATCAGAAGACCAAGTAAGCCTGTAATAATCTGGGCATCTTAGAAGCCTTGTTCCTATTGAGGACATGATGAGCTCTTATAAATATATTAACGTAATGAGAAAATTTGCACAAAAAACCCCACACAACCGTAGAATTGCAAAAATTCCCAGAAGTAGATGGAATTTAACAATATGACCTTGCACTATGCCACATTTCACAAATGTTTTGAAATTCATCTAAGAAATGAGTAAAAACATGCCTAATTGGCCTGGGAATTTGCCTGATTTAAACTCTACTTAACAAAAAAATGAACTGTTCATCAGAGGTATTCCTGATATCTCATATGATAAAAGTGTTTTTTCTTGGTGAAAGATTTAAGAATACATGTCAGAATCTTGTGAACTTGGTGTCAGATCAGATAAAAAACAAGTCACTGCAGCAAAAGAACAAAATAATGTAAGTTAAAAGTTTTTTAAGAGATGTAAAAGTTGCAAGGTTTTGTATAAGCCAAGAAATTTAATTATTTTACTTTGTCCCAGTTAATTTTTCACCCTCTTCCGAACTCTGCTTTTCTTTTCCTTCTTCTTGTTTCATTGTTTTCCTTTTTTCCTACCACTTCTTGGCTTTTTTTGTACTAAGTTTTGAGGAAGGGTGGCTTTTCTAGCCATCACCAGCCTAGAGTGCTCTTTTCTTTTTATTCTGTGAACCTATCCCATTACATTAGTTATATTAATATAATGTCAACCTATTACATTAATTCATTCAGCAAATATTACATACCAACTTTGTGCTTAGGCAAGAACAAAGTTTGGATTAAGTTACAATCCCTGTCTTCATGAAATTTAAAGTGGGGAGTAGGAGGTTAGGTAAAACAAATGTTTCTTAAACCCTTAGGGTTTTTTAAAATCTATTTTAATCATTTTTGGGTGTTCAAAGGCCTTTTCCTTTTTTAAAAAAATTTGCATTACACTATGCCTCATTTTTTACAGTGTTAACTGAGTTTGTTTGTATGTATGGAAAAGTATCAACTTTGTGAACGGAAATGTAATTTTAAATATATGTATATATATTTTATATGTAAAATCTTTGGTACTGAAGACTTCATCTGTCTTTATCTGTAAATGCACATACCTTGAAATGTGACCATTTTCCTAACACTTCCACATATTTTATACATCCAAATATGGATTTTATCACTAAAACTAGTGCAGGAAACCACCTCATTTCCAAGCATAAGGCATGTTTCTTCCACCTATTGTTCTGTAGTTGAGTCCAAGGTAGTTTCCAGTTTCTCCTGAATTACCATATAAAAAGCTAAAACAAATAAGAGAAAGCCATTATACTTGCTACAACATCATACATACTTTATATTTATATAGATTTCGCATAATTCTTTTAAGTAAAATTTCTGGCAAATTCTGAGTGCCTTATCTGTAGAAGCAGAAAAAAGTGAGTTATAACTCGAAACACATTTGGAAGCATACATTGTAGAACATAAGATTTGGCTAGGAGGGACCTTGGAGATTGTGTAGTTGACTTATTCTAGAGATGAGGAAATTGGGGGTTCATACAGTAACTTGCCTAAGGCCACTAAATAAATAATAAAGACAGGAGTGTAACCTAGGACCTGTAACTCCAAATCCAGTGCTCCTTCCACTGTATCATCAATGGTTTGTATTGCTGATAGGGTAACCAAGAGAACCTTTATTTTCATAGCAACATTTCTTAAAGAAACCAAGGAAACATAACTTTTTAAAAATTCATTATGAGCATTATTTTACCTCTCACCTGGACAGCTGCCACAGCCTCTTTCTTAGTTGGTCTCCCTGCCTCTAGTGTCTCCCATCTCTGATCCTTTCTCCACAGTTCATATTCCTAAATCACCAGTTTAAACACACCACTGCTCAGGAATCTTAAGGTGTATCTTATTGCCCCTCAGATAAAATACAGACTCTCTTTTGGGCATTTAAAGTCCTTTACAATCTTTCTTCAGTCTAGCTTTCCACTGATTTTATGTGATTCCATTGGTATTCTCTCTGATGCAGACAAAGTTGCCTGCATGCTGCCCATGTACATGACAATCTGTTACCCAGCACCTTGCCTTTGCTCAGGCTCTCTGTTCATGGCCTATGCCTGGATCTATCTTCCTTTTCAACTCTATCTCTTAAAATCCCTAGTGCCCTTCAAGGGTCAGTGCTACTTCCCTACAGTAGGCCTTTTTCCATTGCCATGGCTATTGGTACCTCCATTTGTATTTACTTATGACTACATATTGTTTCCCCCAATAGAACACATGCTCTTTGAAGGCAGAGACTGTTTCAATGTTGTCTTTTTATGTATCCCAAGCACAGAATGTAGTATCTGGCATGTACTCAGTAGATAACATACTTGTTGAATTAAATACCAATTTTGTGGATTTTCTATAAGCTTTATTATCACACAAGGAGTCTAAGATTACCTTAGAAGGCTGAGCTGAGACATTAAATAAAGTGTATGTGCCTGCATACGTAAGTGTGTTGTAATTAAAAGGACTTGGCTTCAATCCTAATCTCTTCCAGCCTCAGCTTCCTTGTCTGTAAAATGCGACCAAGTTTGTGCCTTTCTTTGTATCCCTGATGCTTAGCACAGTGCCTGGCACATAGAAAGTACTTAATAAATGCATCTTTACTGACTGATTACACATGCATGCACGTCTTGGAGTAGGTATTCAGAGCTGTCATTTTATAGGTGTGTGAAAATCCCAGTTAAGAAATGTTCACTAATGCAGATCACAATCGTTTGGGGGCAGCAAAAGAATTAAGTCATTTGCATGGTCCCATAACCATATGTATAATGTCATAGGTAGAAATGGAAACTAAATTTCCCTGATTCTAAGGCTGGCTCTCCACTCACTGTATCAGCACTTCTTAAACTGTGGGTTACAACCTCATATGGGTTTGTGTAACTGAATGTGGGGCTTGTGAAAAATTGGCAACTATAAAAGGTTTCTGAATGTACAACAACCCAAAATTCAAAATAAATGCATAGGAGAGGATTCTGGGAACATGGCAGAATAGGTTGGAAAATTCCAAGCTCTCAAGATTTTTCCCCACAAAAGAGCTGAAATAACACAGGACAAATATTGATCAGTAAAAATAAATAAGAGGCAGAACAGTGGGTCCTCCTGGGACAATCTGGACATCTGAAGAAAAGTTCCAGGATCAGGTTTGGTCCCTGTGAAGAGTAAACACTTCCAGGCTAGGGTTCACTTAAACAACAAGAGGCAAGTCCTGAGGTTAACTGGATTGGGAGGCTGCCTCAGCCCAGGTGCAGGAACTTTTACCACCCCTACCCCACACCTGTGATGGGTGTTGGGCATCTGAGCCAGAAAATATGGAGGGAACCTCTAATGATGAGGGATGCCAGACCCAGCTGTGTTGAGGAGACACAGAATAGGGTGAGAAGGAACCAGCAGAAGTGCATAAGTGGTGGGGTGGGCACATAGCTAGCTATGAGCACTTAGAGAAGGCTGGAGATCTTGGTTCCAGTTCCAGAGGGGAGAACTGAAGGAGGGTCTGAGGCCAGAGGCAGTCTCTGCCATATCCCAGGACTAGAGGTGATTATAAAAGCTAAACTCAACAAAGTTTTAAAAAATGCACAGGCAAAGGAGAAAAAAATTCAACCATAGAGTTACTGTGGGAATAGGGGAGACTAGGATTTGTCTTCAGAGGTGGATATTGAAGCAGAGAAATCAAAACCAAAGAGAAATGTCAAATGGTCATCTTCTCAAAAGAAAAAATAGAGGAATTTTTTAAAAGACTTTAAAAATAAAAAAAAAGAGGTTGAGGGAAAACTTTTTTTAAAAATAGCAACAATCTAAAAAAAAAAAACCAACTAAGAAGAATTTGGAAAGAAAGTCAACCAACTAGAAAAGAGGTCCAGAATCTTAAGGGAGAAAATGACTTACTGAAAATTAGAATTCGTCAAGGGGTCCCCTAAGACCATTGCCTTTGCCTTCTCTTCTCCCTTTCTTGGGGATCTCATCCTCTTCCACCATTTGTTTTTTCCACTGCAAAGGTAACTTGGAGAACTGGATCTCTAGCCCAATGTTTCTCAGGGTTCCAAACCTGGATTTAAATTTCTTTTTATTATAAATTTAATAATTATAAATAAATGTGAACGGTAAAGAAGAATGAAAAAGAAGATTATATAAGAATAAGTAAACCTCTGTTACATAATTTTTTTTTAAGTTTATATTAAAGTCACCACCGAATTAACAAACGACAAAAAAAAGAATTCGGTAAGGGGAAACCAGTGAAATTGTAAGAGATCAAGAAATAATGAAACAAACCATAAAGAATGAAAAAATAGAAGGGAATGTGAAACATCAGAAGAGAAAATATAACAATCGAACTACCAGAAAGCTATGATCAAAAAAAGAATTTTGATACAATAATATAAGAAATAAAGAAAATTGTCCTGAAGTATTAGAACAAAAGGGGAAAGTAGAAATAGGAAAAAATCCACCAATCACCACCTGAAAGAGATACCATGAAGAAAACCCATAGGAATATTATAGTCAAGTTCCAAAACACCCAGCTCAAGGATAAAATATTATGAGCAACAAGAAAAAAACAAAACACTTTAAATACGGTGGTGGCACAGATAGAATCACGCAAGACCTAGCAGCAGCAGCATTAAAAGACTGCAGGCCTTAGAACACTGTATATCAAAAAGCAAAAGAACTGGGGTCTGGGCCAAAAATTTCATACCTGAGCAAAGCATAATCCTGAATAAAAAAAATTAGACATTTAATAAGCTGTCAGACTTTCAGGACTTTGTAGAAAAAAAAACAACTAACCTGATCTAAGTAGAAGAGTTGACATTTAAGAGTCAAGAGAAATATAAAGTACGTGCCAAAGATCAGTAACAAGAGACTCAACAGATTGTTTACCTTTTACGTATGTAAAATGTAAAACATATGTCTAAGATTGTTATTAGTAATTTCATAGTTTGTAAGGAAGATTGGGATAGATTTGAGTATGATATGACTTTATGTGAATTTACTTTCACCTTTAATAAATGGTAAAATTATGTGTATTCCAAAGGATTATTTTAAAATAAGTTTTTTTTATGATTTATTATCAGTAAATGTTTGATTTGTATATCTTTTTTATATACCTATACACATGGAGTTGCATAAAAATTTCCCAGGAGAAAAAGGATTGAGGGTAGAAAAAGTTTAAGCCCTACACTATAGCAAACTACCTCTTCATGTATTTATGTCTGTGCATACCTTATGGGATTGTTGCCAAGATCCTATGAGAGAAAGAAAGTAAAAGTCCTTTGCAAACCTTGAAGAATTATATAAATGCCAGTTATTGAGAGGTAACCTAGATGAGTAGATAGAATCCTGAACTTTGGGTTATGAGTGAGTGAATGAAAAAGCATTTATTAAGTACTTGCTATGTGGTAGGTGCACAAACAAAATAAATATAAAGATGAGACGGCTCCCACTCTCAAGGAATTTATATTCTCATGTGGAAGACAGCACTTAATCATCAACAATCATCGTGGAGATTGCCGCAGCTTTGGCACTCACAACTCATCTGTACCCTTAGATTGGATACCTCTTTGATTAGAAGGCTGAAGGATGACCCAGAAAGCCTCCGCTAAAACGTTCCTTTATAGAGGCTCAGCAGCCTAGCCAGCTCTTCATTTGCCATCAGCTGCCCTGTTTGGTTTCCACTCTACCACCATCATACTTGATCCCAGGTACCCTTTGCATCCCCTCTTCTTTCAGCTTCCTCTTGTATGTTATCTTACTCCTTTTGATTATAAGTTCCTTCCCTTGGGCAAGTCACTAAACCCCAATTGCCCTGCCTTCTCTCCTCCAAAAAGACAAAAAAATTAAAGTAAAATAAAGTTTATAAGTTCCTTGAAATCATGAACTTTCCTTTTTCTTAGTTGAATCCTTAGTACTTAGCACCATGCGTAGGCATAATAGGTATTTAATGTTTATTGCATTGTATTGTACTTATAAGAAGTGTGAAGACCAGGGAAGGGAGTTTTACATTTGGGGAAATCACAGGAAGAGCAAGCCACAAAGCAATTAATTATCATGCCCTTTCCAGAAGCAACAGTAGTACTAATTAAAGTAATTAATTTCAAATCAAAAGATGGAAAATTGGAAAATAGAAGGCAATCCAGGATAAATTGTTCTGAATTACTTTTTATATGAAGCATGGTCTGGGAGCTTTTGGGCAGTTTATTCACCTGTCAGTAGAGAAGACAAGATGATATCTGGGGTAAATGAATGATTTGGTAGGAAGATCCAGATTCAAATCCTGCCTCTGACATTTATTAGCATTGTGACCTTTGGTAAGTAATTTAGCTGCAGCATCACTTAGTCAATTCCACAGGGCATATCTTCTAAGTCATAAATGGTTGACCCCAGTGGAGGGGTCGCAAATCATTGGCACCCTCCCCTGATCAAACATGAATCTGTAATCATTTTATTGTCATACTTTTTTCTTGTCATTGGTATGTAGGCTGAACTTGCAAGAATTTAGATGAAAGAAGCCACTATTAATAATTCTTTTATAGGAAGCTTTAGCATTAAGTACTAAAGGTTAGTAGAGGAAGTCTGCAGCACAGCCTGAAACCCTGTGGCCCTCCGGTGTACCCAGAAGTCTTCACAGTCGTCCCCTGACCCCCCCTTTTAAGCCCCAGACCTTTCTGGCTGCATTACTTTCTCCATTCTGGAATCTTTCATTTCCTATTGCTCCACCTCCTTTTCTGTGGACAAATAGGACATTCTCTTATGCTGGTTTCATACATTTCCCAGAACTCTTCTCTAGCTTCTCTGTCTGTGTATTTACCGTGTCTCATACACCTGAGTTGGATGACAATGTTGATGATGATAGCAGTTAACATTTATATAACACCTTATAGTTTGAAAAATGATTTACATATAATCCACACAGCAGTCTTATAAGGTAAATACTATTATTATCTCCTTTTTACAGATGTGGCTGGGAGAGGGTGTGACTTGCCCAGCTTTACAACTTGTAAATGTCTGAGGTAGGATTTGAACTCAGGTTTTCCATATTCCAAGTCCAACACTCAGTCTGCTAGGCCATCTAGCTGCCTTGGATATCAGTTGACCAAGCAGGTACTGCCACAGTGAGGTGACTAAAGAGCGCTGGAATCATAATCCAGAGGAAACAGAATTTGAACCCTGTGGTCCAGGAGGTATTAACTTATTACATTAATTAACATGGGCAAGTCAGTTAAGCTCCCCGAGTCTGGTTTCATTACTCCAAAGATGGGTGTAATTATCATTGTAGTATCTACCTTCCAGGGTTGTTGTGAGCATGAAATGCGTTAATGTGAGATACTTTGTAAGCCTTTAAAAAGTTTATTTGTCAGCTGTTGTTAATGTGTACTTAAAATTCCTTGAATTTAAAGTCTTATATAATCATAGAATTATAGTTTTAGATCTGCAAAGGGTTTTTATAAAGGTTATCTAGGTCAGCGGTGTCAAGCAATGCCACAAAACCATACATAATGATCCCTACTGGCCACATATTGACGTAGAAAACTACATATTAACATTCTTAATGTTCTATTGTATTTTTATTTATTTTGTTAAATATTTCTCAGTTACATTTTAACATAGTTCCAGCAATACTCTTCACCACTCCAAACCATTACTTTTGTGGACACCAAGGCCAAAATGTGATTTGCCTGAGGTCGCATAGATGGGAAATGAGAGAGCTGAATTTCAAACCTAGGTTGTCTGACTCTGAATTATTCTTCCTACTGTACAACCCTGCCTGCTTTAGAATCCTATGATTGCTTACCTAGTCAATATAAATACTGGACAATGTTTTATGCATTCCCTAAACTTGTGATTTATGACAAAAGTAAAAGGTTAAATATCTAAATTTGGAGAGCTTCTCAAATACTGTGATTTGTTCTACACTCTAGCCATATAGATAGCCTCTCAACTGTGTTATAAAAGGCTCCTCTCTCTATAACTAAGTAGTACAGTGGATGGAGTACTTGGAGTCAGGAAGACCTTAGTTCAAATCCAGTCTCAGACAATAGCTGTGTAACCTTGGGCAAGTCATTTAACAGCTGCCTGTCATGGTTTCCTCAACTGTAAAATGGGAATAAAAATAATACCAACCTCCCAGGATAGTTGTGAGGATCAAAGAAGATAATATTTGTAAAGCACTTTGCATAATCCCTGGCTTACAGTAGGTACTATATAAATGCTACTGTTACCTTGTCAGTCCTGGAAAACTTGAAATTCTAAGTTGACTTAGACTGAAAATGAGCTGAAGTGCATTATTTGAAGTCTGAATGAACTCACTGTAATCTCTCAGTAAGCACTGCTATGCCTCTTCTAAGATTTAAATGTAAGTAAGCTCCTTGAGGAGCCTGATCTTGATCCATCTTGATCTTTGAATTGCCAGTGTCTTAGCATAGTGCCTGGAAGATAGTAGGCATTTAATTCATGATTGCTGATAATTTTCTGTTATAATTTCCTGGTTTTCCTAATTTATGCAAGATAGCTATGAGCCTTATTTAAAGAAAAATTGAGCCAGCATGCATTTATTAAGTACCTACTATCTACAAACCACTGTGCTACCTTACTGGAGTTATTTTTAAAAAAAAAAAGGGCAAAAAACAGCCCCGGTTCTCAAGGCACTCATAGTCTAATGCAAGAGGAATATGTAAACAACTATATACAAACAAGATATATACCAGATAAATTGGAGCTAATCAACACAGGGGAGGTTAATGGTCCACAAATAATTGCTTTGTAGTTGATCTATTTAAAATGTTCGTAATTCCAAATGCTCAGTGAGCTCTAGGATAAAAATAGGGTATATTTAGAATTCCCTTAAGACTCAAGTTCTAGCCTTTCTTGTAGGGAGATATTATGGTCCTTAATGAAATTGCCAGCCATGTTAGTAGGAGCTGTTTAACTAGGATAGAATAATACTTGGGTCCTTTTATAAAGATAATATAGCTGACAGAATTTTTAGAAAATGCATAATCAGAGCAATAAAGGTTAAGATTATACTTCATCTTTTATGAACATTATATAAGTATATGAGGAGTCCTGAAAAATGCCCAATCTATGGACCATAATGAAACTACTTTAAAACCTCTTGTTTTTAAACTTCATAAAACCTGTATTTTATAATGCTGTTATAATTTTGTTATTTTTATGTGGAAACAGTATTTTTAAAAGGTTATCTATAAATGTTTCTCATAGTTAAAAGCAATTTCATTTCCTAGGAAGAGCTATATATAAAGTTTGGATAACACTTAATGAATAGATAAGAGAGGAAAATTAAATTGTATCAAAAATGAAAGGAGAAAACTCACATCAGTTAAGGAGAAATCGTTTCCTGTTTTGCCTAGTCCAGTGCTATATGAACAAATAATTTAGAGGAAATAAATAGTTATAAAAATGTGAAATGCTCAGATCAATAAAAGAATAAACGCAGTATTTAGATAACCAAATATCAGGAGGAAAAAAAAATTGAACAAGCCAAAACTGTACTCCCCAAGGGGGAAAAAAATTGTAAGAATAGATGACTTTATAAGTAAGTTCTGTCAAGGTATTCAAATAACAATTCTAATATGATACAGATTATAATTTAAAAAAAGAAGGCACACTTATAATCTCTTCTTTTGGCAAAAATTTCTTGATGACTAAAACAGAAAGAGAGAATACAGAGAAAGAAAACTAAATAAGTTTTTCTGGTGAACATTGATGTGGAAATTTTAAATAACATGTTATTTTTGTGAACTCGTTGGCCTTCAACAACATATACATTATGGCCAGGTTGAGTTTTTATCAGAAATGCAGGA
Source organism: Pseudocheirus occidentalis (assembly GCA_028646575.1). Taxonomy (NCBI): domain Eukaryota; kingdom Metazoa; phylum Chordata; class Mammalia; order Diprotodontia; family Pseudocheiridae; genus Pseudocheirus; species Pseudocheirus occidentalis. Next base: position 106,680,732 of record CM053596.1, read on the forward strand.
CTGGTTCAATAAAATGAAGAAAATTAATATAACAAGCCACGTTAATGTTATAAATAATAAAACTATTTCATTATATAAATAGATGCTTTTTTTTAAGAGGCCAATACTCATTTCTATTAAAAACTTTAGAAATCCCAGGAACAAATTGACCTTTATTTAATATAGTAAATAACATCCAAAGCTAAATGCAGACATTATATTTAATAAAGAAAAGTTAGAGACATTTCCAGTATGATCCAGTATGACCACTGCTATTTAACAGTGTGCTAGAAATACTAACTATAACAGTAAGACAAGAAAAAAGAAGTTTAGGAAATAATCATAGACAAATAATAAACAATTACCACTTTTTGCAGATAATATGATGGCATACTTAGAGAACTCTACATAGATTCAGTTGAAAATAAATGGAAACAATAACTTCAGCAAAGTTGCAGGATCAGCATCCTGGTATATTACAAACAAAACCCAGCAAACAGAACTAGAAAGAGAAATTCCATTTAAAATAATTACAAAGGCCATAAAATATTTGGGAATCTCTCTAAGGTGCACCTAGGAACTATATAAATCCAATTATAAGACTTCTTTTGCAAAATTAAAGGTAGATCTCAATAACGAGAGAAATATTTTTGTTCATGGGTAAGGTTGAGCCAATATTTTTTAAATGGTGATAATACCTAAATAAATTTACTTATTTGTTACCTTGCCAATCAGGCTTCCAAAGAAATGTTTTATAGCTGTAGAAAAAAAAAATAATTAAATTCATATGGAGGAACAAAAGAAAAGAATCTCAAGGGAATTAATGAAAAAAAGTGGGATAGAAAGGGGACATAATCAGTACCAGATTTCAAACTATACTACAAAACAATAATCATTAAAATATGTGATATTGGTGAAAAAAGAGAAAGATCTATGGAACAGATTAGGTACACAACATAAAGAAATAAATAAACAATGTAACTTAGTGTTTGATAAACCCAGAGATCTCAGCCACTGGGGGAAGGACTCAGTATTTGACATCAGCTGCTGCAAAAACTGGCTAACAGTCTGGTAGAAATTAGATTTAGGTCAGCATCTCACACCATATACCAAGATTACCTCCCAGTGGATACATGAGTTAGATGTAAAAGGTCACATAATAAGTTAAAGGTAGAACAGTTGGATGGGAGGGACAGTTCCATTATGAGACAGGAGATAAAGAAGATCACCAAAGCTAAAATGGACAATTTTTATTATATAGAGTTAAGAGGGGTTTTTTTCCCCTACAAAAAAAAATCTAATTCACTTAAAATTAGAAAAGAAACTGTTAACAGAGCGGGGGGGAGTCTTTGTAGCAAGTTTCTTTGATAAAGGTCCCATATCTATAACATATAAAATATTATTTCAAATTTCTGAGACTGAATAAAAGCTATCTCCAAATAATAAATAGCCAAAGGATATGAGCATGCAGTTTTTAAAGAAAGATATCCAAGCTATCAACAGCCATATAAAAGTGCTCTTAAATACAAATAATTTCACACCTGTCAGGTTGGCAAAGATGACAAAAGAAAATAATAAATATCAGAAAGGCAGTGGGAAAACAAATATACATGTGCACTGTTGGTGAAGCTATAAATTGGTATTCACATTGAACTAAATTCTGGGATGCAATTTAGAACTATGTAAAAAAAAATTATATTGCTGAAATGTGCATTTGACCAATCTCTACTGTTTCTAGACCTCTGCCTAAAAGAAATGAAAGAGGAAAAGGATCTATACCTGCAAAAATAGTAATATCAGCTCTTACCATGATACCTAAAAGTTGGAAATTAAGACATGTCCTATTGGGGAACCGCTTAAAAAAAAATTGTACCTTATAAGTATAATTGGAATAGTTTCAGAGGAAATTGGAAAGATTTCTGCAAATTGATGCAGAATAAAGTGAACAGAATCAGGAGAACAATTTATACAGTAACATTGTAGAGAAAAACAACTTTGAAAGACTTGAATTCTAGTCAACACAATAATATCATTCTAATAAGTAATAGACCATAAATCCTAAAGAATGAAGATGAAACATAATAATATAATAATTTATGTTTATCTAGTTAGTGCCCACGATGGGGTCAAACACTAAGCACTTTACAACGATTAATTTCATTTGATCCCACAACAGTCCTGGGAGGTAGATACCATTATTATCCCCATTTTATAGATGAGGAAACTGAGACAAATAGGAGTTAAGTGATTTTCCTGGGATCATATAGTATAAAGCCAAGCACAAGTAGCTCTGCAGAGGGCTGGTGCTATGAATAGCTTCAAGGTTCTGATTACATAGTATAGTGAACTCTCCATTTATTCAGCAGTAAATTAAGTAAAACATTCACAATGTTATTACATAACAACTTATCACTAAAATGACCACAAAGTTTTCACCAAAGTGGCCACATAGTTTTAAATAAAGTATAATCATTTAGTAAGTCATTTATTTAGTAAGTCCTTAATTCAGTCATCCTTAAGGAGGCTTCCTCCTTAAGGGACACAAAGTACAAAGGTCAAAGTTCTCCACCCCTAGGTTGCAGTAAATCATAATCTTCTCAGTCAATATCAGATACCCAAGAAGAGATCTTTTCATCTTAACTCAAGCCTGGCTCCCAGCTTCCATGGTTCCGTTTCCATGGTTCCACACAACTATCACCTGGGTTCAAAAGCAGGCAGCTCTCAGTTCCTTGTCCAGCTCCTTGTCTAGTTCTTCATCCATTTCCTTGTCCGGTTCCCCTTCCATATTGAAGCTCAGTGTCCAGCCTACCTCATGTCCTTCACAGTTCCTGTTTCTGGGAAGACAAAGTTTAACAGAGCCAAAACAATATTCATGCACATTGCTGGTACCATCATCGATTCACTATCTGCCTGTGAAATCAACACAGACCCACAAACAAGGTTGGAGAGATCAACATATAAATCATCAGTATAGAAATCAATACAGATCTACAAACAAGATCCAAGAGGTCAATACAAATCATCAGTAAAGTCCCAGGACCTCCAAAAGCCTCCTCCAGGACTTCTGTGAGCAGACTACCAGAAAATCCTCTTTCAGGGCTTCCAGTAAGGTCCCAGGGTTTCTGTACAAAGTATCAAAACAAGCATCATAGAGTGCTGGAATACCACAAGTTTTCTCCTCCACAACAAGAGCTCTCTTCTCAGTTCTGCTCTCTCCAGCCTGGGCCTCTCCTTATATATGGTTCTTAGTTCTTCCCCATTCTGTTGCAGGAGTTCACAAGTTCTAGGGTTCAGAAGTTGTGGAATTCACAAGTTCTGGATCTTAATACTTGATATAATCATGAAGTGAAGGTGTTAACTACTTCTGTGTTAATTCAATAGCTGAAACAAAATGTTAACTACTTATTTGCTTGCCATTACACACACACACACACACACACATGCACACACACATGCACACATAGCTACTATCTGAGGCCAGATTTGAACTTGGTTGTTCCTGATTCCAGGCCTAGCGTTCTATCCACTGTGCTACCTTGCTACCTTCTGTCCGAGAGGTGGTATTTTTTAGACATGAACGAGGTAGGAATTTGTTTCTCAGATTACATGTGTAACTACTTAGGGCTTTTTTTTTTTTAATTTGATCAGTTGAGGAGTGGGAGAAAAATTTATGAGAAGAACAGTCAAGTAAAAAACAACATATTTTGAAGCTCAACGTACTTACATGTTACAAAATTCTTATTTATGTTTTAATCTAGTAAAGACTAATGGAGATTTAAAAAAAAATTCTATTGCAGTGGTGGAGAAAAGAGACATAATGGCTCTTCCATCAAGATCAGGGTACTGTTACTGTTGCACTTTATGAGGGGATATGATTTCATTAGTATAGGAAACTCCCTCTACCAGTGAAGATTTGCACCTGCTCTATTATATATATAATAATAATATACGTATATTTTGTGTGTGTGTATATGTATGTATTATAGAGAGAGAGTTTTAGATCCTTTCCTAGGACAATGGAGGGGTTAAATGACTAGTAGGTATCAGAAATGAGACTTGAACCTCAAGCCTTCCTTACTTTACTCCATCACTATAGTTATCACATTACAGATGAAAGTAAATTGAGAGGAAAAGTATAGGCAAAGAGGAGGGAAAATTATTTCTATTTACAGATAATCTGATAGTTTATTTATGCAAACCTAGAGAATTGATGAAAAAAACCAAAACAGTAATTTCAGTAAAGTAAGTAGGATTTTAAAAGTACCCATAAAAATCACCCTTTCTGTATATTATTAATGAAACCCAGCAAACAGAGCTAGAAAATGAAATTCAAAACAAGATATTTATAAAATACATAAAATATCTGGGAGTCAGCCTATCAAGACACACCCAGTACTTAAATGAATACAATTATAAAACACTTTTTTCAGAAGACTTAAATAATTGGAGATTCACTGTTTATGTTTGGACCACACCAGTGTAATAAAATGACTAAATTAATTTGTATCTTTAGTGCTATATTAATCAAACTGATTTTTTTTCAAGTTTCTTATTGGAAAAGATTAGGTGAGGAAGAACCAGAAACAGTAGTATCCTAATGTTCAGTAGGCCTAAGGATACTCACTACTTGGGTAAAGACTTCCAATTCAACAAAGACTTCTGGGTAAAATTTGTAAGAACTTAATTTTGTACTCACGTATTATTCCATAATATACTCCAAATAGATACGCAACCTAAATATAAAAGGTCACATAATATTTTAAAAGGAAAATTGAAGGTAGTAGCTTCTATAGATGTGACTAGGGATAGAGGTGATAGTGTGTGTTACCTAGAATTGAAAAGCTTTTGCACAATTAAAAGGAATGCAGCTGAAATTTGAAGAGTTAACAGTTGCTTGAGAAAGATCCTTGCAGCAAGTGGCTAATAAAAGTTTCACTATCTAATGTGTATGTAGAGAAAGGACATAAATAAAAGCAATAAGAACCATTCCTCAATAAACAAATCATCAGAGGACATGAATAGGCAATTCTTGAAAGGAGAAATATATGGTATCAACAACCATATTCTTGCACCACATCATCAGTAATAAAACTAAAACAACTCTGAAGTTACCCACCTCGTACTCATTAGATTGGCAGAGAACTGTGCATTAGTCCAACCATTTTGGAAAGCAGTTTGGAATTCTGAAGCAAACCATGTATAGCTTGACCCAGCACAAGGCATATATCACAGTGATGTCAAACACAGAGGGAAAGGTTCAATATGTACAAAAATACTTAATAGTAGCACTCTTTGTAGTGGGGAATACGTAAACAAATTTTACGATGTGAATGTTTTTGGTTTTTGCGGGGGAGGGGGGAGGATGGAGGGGAAGGCAGGTTGGGAGGGTTGTTAGAAGCACACTTTTGTAAAGGAACAGGGACATAGTAGAAAATAGAACAAGTGGGGGGGTGGAATAGGAAGGAGGGAAATATACAGGTACTGGGGTAAGGAGATCCATCTTGCCGTGCTGGAAAGTCAGTGGGGTGATGGGGGAGGATATAGGAGAAAGCTGATTGGGGGAGGGTGTATACAGTGGGGATCGCTGTTTTGGGGTGGTGGGTAGGGGAAAGATGGGGAGAAAATCTGTAAATCAAAATTTCATGGAAATGATTGATGTAAACTAAAAATAAAAGTTAAAAAAATATGTGAATGTTAATAGATATCAGAGGTATGATACTAGTATATGCCATAAAAATGACAAATATGAAGAATTTAGAGCCATTTGAGAATGGTAATATGAACAAAACTAAGGTAGAGTATATTACACAGTGACCAATCATGACTTCAGTGAATTTATAATTGGTGAAGCATGCCTCCTGTCCCTTTGGAGAGAGTAGGGGACTGTAAATATGGAATGAAGCATGCATTTTCAGATGTGACTAATGTGGTGATTTGTTTTTGCTTAATTATATAAATTTCAAGGAATGATTGACTTGAAGAGGGGAAAATGATAGTATGTTAGAAAAGGAGAGTCAATAAAACATTTTAAAAGGAAAACAAAGCTTTAAAAAGAAAGGATTAGATTCTGAGAATAAAGCTGGATTAGATAACATAGCTCTTGAAATAAGATATGGATCAAATTAAGAGTACCTCTTTAGTAGCCAGTTCCTTTACTTATTTATTTCTCTTTTAACTCCTAACCCACTTTGGGATCAGGAAGTTTGTTTTACTTGTGACTATTTCCTCCTTGGAATTTTCCTCCCTCTTTTCCCTTCCTTCCCCTATCCCCGTTTCCTTGTTGAATCTGATATATTTCTTTGGGGTTTTTTGTTTGTTTGTTTTGCTTTTTGGAGGGTAGTTCGGGTTAAGTGACTTGCCCAAGGTCACACAGCTAGTTTTTGTGTTAAGTGTCTGAGGCCGGATTTGAACTCAGGTCCTCCTGACTCCAGGGCTGGTACTCTATTCCTGCACCACCTAGCCGCCCCGAATCTGATATATTTCTACCCCAAAACTGTTTGTTTATAATTTTTTTCATCTGTTCCACCCTCCTTTATCCAGTTCAGGTAATTGTGAGTTTCATGCTTGTATGCCTGTCTTTTCACACACCCCAATTATGAGAAATAACACGTTTCACTCCTTTCTTCTGCCTACTGGACCAATCCACCACCAGGCCTTCTGTTTTTTCTTATTTAACTCCTTCAGTACCCTTTGAAATCATTAAGGTTCTGAGGAAAGACTTGTTTCTTCACCTCTTATTGGAATGTTAGCACTGCATCATTGTACGGCCTTTTCAAAACTCAGATTACCTTCTTAGGTTTCTCTTTACTCCCGTTTTTACTTTTCGGAGATCATAAGTAGCTTCAGTCTTTTCCTCAGGAATGCTTAAAACTGCTCTATTACATTAAGCAGTCATTATTTCCCCTGTAGGATTAAACTGACCTTTGAAGGCTGTTATTTTGGTTGTAAACACATAGTTTTTGCCTTTCAGAATATTGTATTACAAGATTTCTTCATTTTATAGTAGAAACTGCCATATCTTGTATGATCCTGACTGGTTCCTTGGTAGTTAGACTCCTTTTTGCCTGATTGCAGTATTTTTTCTTTGATGTGGTTTACCTTATATTTTCTTCTACTTTTCTCCCTCAATTTTTGTGAGGGGTTTTCCTGATATTCCTTGTTTCTTTGTAGAATCATTGTTCTTTTTTGGTCTGTTGTAATTTTCAGGGAGTCTAGGACTTGAGTAAAGTTTCCTACTTTCTGTTCTAAGCCACTTATTCTTCAATTCTTTCCTACATTGCATTAATTTCATTTTAATTCTCTTGCTTCATTTTTTCTAGAAATTTGTGTAGTCCTTGTAGAATGTCTATTTCTTTCCTTTGAGTCTGTAGTTACAGAATTATTCTGTTAGTTTGGATTTTGGTGTGTATCTCTCTGTCTGCAATATTACTGTACTGTGTACAGTCTTTTTCAAATTTACTCATTTCCCCAACCTTGGGGAATGCACATCAGTAGGTAAGCATGGAATGACTCACTTATCAGTCCACTCATCTGCATTGCTTAGATAAGAATTCATAGTATGCTATAAGGTCCCAAAGAAAGATGAGATAGAGTGGGGATACAGATTTAAGGATCTGCCTGAGGCCAGGAATATTCAACAGTTCATCACTATGAAGGCACAAATGCTTTCATTCAGTAAGTATTTATTAAGTGCCTACTAGATAATGCACTTGAAACTGGTAATAAAAAGACAAAAAATAAAATTGTCCCTGCCCTCAAAGGATTCCTGTTCTGTTGTAGGGAAATAACATGTAGACAGATAAATAAACACAACATTTATAGGAAAGGGGAAAAGCATTCAGCAGCTACTGTGTGCTGAGCACTGTGCTAAGTACATCACAAAGATCACAGCTTTCTATCCTCACAACAACCCTGGGAGGTGCTGCTATTATCCCCATTTTACCATAGAGGTTTGTGACTTGCCCAGGGTTTCGCCACTGAGAAGTATTTGAAGCAACTTGGGTCTTCTGGCTCCAAGTCCAGTGCTCTCTCCACTGTGCTACCTAGCCTGGAGCAGAGGGTTACAACATGGTGCTCTGATGATTGAGGATGACCCTGAGTAGGAGGCAGCACTTGAGTTGAGCTTTGAAAAAAGCAAAAAGATTTTAGGAGATTATGTTGAGGACAAAGTGCATTGAATGCCTTGGGAGAGGCAGTCAGAGGTAACCTATTCAAAGGCATGGAGACAGTAGATGTAATAGTATGTAAGGGTTAAGTGACTTGAGTAAGTAGTCAGCTTCAAGGATTGGATTTGAATCCAGGGCCTATGACTGCAGAACCACTGGTATTTTCATTGTATTGCATTGCCTCCCTAGGTTGATTTCTGTTTTAATAGCAAGGCAACACAGTATTTTAGGAGCATCTATGTGACTCTTTGGATAGTCCCAAGCCTGGAATCAAGAAGACCTGAGTTCAAATCCAGCGCCAGATACTAGCTGTGTGATCCTGAGCAATTCACTTAACCTCTATTTGCTTCAGTTTCCTCATGTGTAAAGGGAAGATAATAATTGCACCTACCTCCCAGGGTTGTAGTGAGGATGAGATAAAATAATTGTAAGTCACTTAGCATAATGTGTAGTCCATAGTAGGCACTATGCACATGCTAGCTATTATTGTTGTTGTTATTGTTATTGTTAGGGACTTGTTGAGGAGGTAAAAGAATGAGAAACTATTCTGGGGTAGCTGAAAAGAGTAGATATTGTTTGTGGCAGGCACCTTAAGCCTTTTAGCCCATTTGTAGATTTTATGTTTTATTGTGTACTGCCTTGTGACTTCCATTTCTTTCTTGAATTTTATAAAATATTTTCTGTTTAATTGACTCCATGTTTTGTTTTTGTCTCCTTGATTGAGCACCATGATAACAGAAACTCTTCTGCTGTTCTGTATCTTCCCAGCAAATTACTCAAAATATTTAACTATTTCTTAAATTAATTCTCACTTAGCTCTGTCAAACTAGGACCCTAAGATGAATGTCTTAAGAAAACAAGGTATTAAGACAAACATTGCTTCCTGTAGCTGTGTAACTGCCTACTGTATCTGACTTGCAGAGGCAAGAAGTTATGTAACATGATTTCCATTGCTGTCACCAACCTGGTAGTTTGTCTAGTTTAGGCTTTATTTCATTGTTTCCTTGTTTAATATTTTATCACCTAGCAACTAGTATTCCAAACAATGATGTTCCAGCTTAAGAACTTGAAATTGTGACACCAGAAATTGGTTTTCCAAATCAACAAACCTTAGTTTGGCTAAACAATTCCATATAGCTTGAAGGGTCTGTGTGAAGTCTGATGGATACAAACAACCTCTTGCACTAATATTGCCAAAAGTGCAATAAAATTGTCAGAACACAGGCAGGCAATAATTTATCCCTTATTTTTGTCAAATACGCAATTTGAAAATGATTGTTAAGTTTTAAAAAATAAGAAAGTTTAAAAATTCTCCATTTGTATTAGTTGCATTCATAGGCACCCCTCAGGCTTGAAAGGTTGTCATTAGTGTTTGAGCATAGCGTCCTAGCTGTGGTACTGAATGTGCACATAAGCTAGTCTTTATTCTGCCCAGGAAAATTTTTGTGTAAGGTGGAATGTCACATATCATATGTGAGAGTGTGCTTGTAACCAATAAGCTAGCACTTTGTAATGTTTCTCATTATTGGTTGCACTCTATTCTAGTGTCAAATAAAATTGTGTATTCTCTTTCAGGCATAAGCCTGCCAGAAATAATTTTTTATCTATAACTGTTCTAATCCAAGGTTGTTAAACTTAGAAAGAAAAACATCCAAACTGAGAGTCCCCTCCACATATCTAACACAAGCCATTTTGAAGTCACAATTTATAGGGTGCTTGAAGGAAAAAATATTTTACAATTAAGTAAAACTGAGTTTAGGTCATAGTTAACGATTTGTTTCATCAAAAAGAACAATTGTAACTAACTTTCTGTACACCCCTAGGGAATTATTTTCCTAAAGTCATTCAATCCCTTTGATCAAGGTTTCTCCTTTACTGCTTGGCAAAGGTGAATAAAAGAAATAGTTCCATTAGCTGAAGTAATCAGAGACTTCTTCCTTCACTTATGTGGTTCAGTAGACTGCTTTCCCTTTTCAGTCTGATTATTTCAGGAAAGAATGCTTGAGCATAGCTGGAGAGAAGAAAATAAGGTGTTATTTTGGAATTGAATTTATAGTTAAAAAGAGAGACTGAAAATGTCTTGTCCTGATTAGTCCAAAGGCTTCAGACTTCAGATAAGATTAAAATGCTTTTGTGCTGTTTCCTTTATGGGGGAGGGGGTACATAACAATACTTTGCTTCCACTCAAATTTCTCTCTTCTTCTCCCTGCCCCAAGTATGATCTGACATGGATAGACAAGGATCTCTTTGAAACAATTTGGAGTTTTGAAGTTGTTTTTGAAATTTTTTTTGACAGATTGGAGTGTAGATGAATGGGGGTGAGAAGCATGCCAGTGAGATAAGCACATAGGTGTATATAGTTATTGATGACAAGATATAAGCATAATATTTGTTATCCCAGAAATTTGGCTATGGACCTTAAAAATAATCTTGGAAATGCCCAAGGAGTAAGGGGTAGTGTCGGGTGACTGGTTAATAATAAAAAGTGCAACTGCCAATGACCTTTATGTAAAGTTTTAAGGTTCATAAAGCATTTTTCAAGCATTGTCTCATTTGAACTCAAAATTACCCTATAAGGTAGGTGGTGGTTCTGTCATTTTTCAGTTGTATCTGACTTGTCATGACCCTATTTGGAGTTTTCTTGGCAAAGATGCTGGAGTAGTTTGCCATTTCCTTCTCCAGCTCATTTTGTTCAGTTATATCCAACCCTTTATGGCCCCATTTGGGGTTTTCTTGGCAGAAACTGGAGTTGTTTACCATTTCCTTCTACAGTTCATTTTATAAATAAGGAAACTGAAGCAAAGAGGGTTAAATGACTTGCCCAGGGTCACACAGCTAATAAGCATCTGAGGCTGGATTTGAACTCAGAAATATCCTCCAACTCCACTGCACCACCTTGTTGCCCTGTGAGGTAGATACTGCAAGTATTATTATCTCCATTTTAAAGATGAAAAACTGATCTCCCTGAGAAAAGTTAAATGATTTGCATATGATCGCATAACTAGTGTCAGAAGCAGTTAAAACCCAGGTCTGCCAGTTTTCAAGTTCAGCTCTTTATCAACTGGGCCATGCCTGAACAAAATACCATAAAACTTGAAATCTCCTAACTAGACACTTATAGTCTGTGGAATATTAATTAATAAATAGGATCAAGATTGATTCATCTTAAGCAGAAAACTAGGAAACAACTTTTATAGTAAATACCTCTGATAAAGACCTCATTTCTCAAATATATAGAATATTGAGTCAAATTTATAAGAATATAAGTCATTTCACAATTAATAAATGATCAAATGATATGGACAGGCAGATGAAGACATCGAAGCTATCTATAGTCATATGAAAAAATGTTCTAAATCACTATTGATTAGAGACATGCAAACTAAAACAACTCTGAGGTACCACCTCACACCTATTAGATTGAGTAACATAACAGAAAATGAAAATGATAAAAGATGGACAGGACCTGGGAAAATTGGAACACTAATGCATTGTTGATAGAGTTGTAAACTGAGCTAGCTATTTTGGAGAGTAATTGGAACTATGTCCAAAGGATTGTAAAACTATGCATACCAGTGCAGCTAGGTGGTGCAGTAAATAGAGCACTGGCTCTGGAGTCAGGAGGACCCGAGTTCAAATTTGACTTCAGACACTTAACACTTACTAGCCATGTGACCTTGGGCAAGTCACTTAACCCCAGTTTTCCTGCCTTCTTCCTCCAAAAAGCAAAAAAAAATTTTTTAATTAAAAAAAAAAAACTATGCATATCCTTTGATCCAGCAATACCAATACTAAATCTGTTTATCAAGAAATTTTAACAAAAAAAAGGGAAAAGAACCTACTTGTACAAAAATATTTGTAGTAGCTCTTTTTGTGGTGGCAAAGAATTGGAAATGCCCATGAATTGAAGAATTGAGGAAAACTGTGGTGCTATAAGAAATGGTAAGCTGGTAGATTTCAGAAAAACCTCAGAAGATTTATATGAACTGATGCAAAGAGAAGTGAGCAGAACCAAGAGAACATCATACATAGTATAGTGACATTGTGAGATGATTAACTGTGATAGATTCAGCTATTCTCAGCAATACAGTGACAGTTCCAAAGGACTCATGATGAAAAATGCTTTTCACATCCAGAGAAAGAATTAATGTAGTCAGAATATAGATTGATATTTTCGGGGGTTTCTTTCTTTTGGTCTGTTTCTTCTTTCATAACATGACTAATATGGAAATATATTGTATGTGTTTGCACCTTTGTAACCTATATCAAATTGCTTTCTGTCTTAGGGGGAGGGAGTAGATGAGGGAGGAAGAAAATTTGGAACTCAGTATTTTTTTTAATTACTGTTAAAATTTGTCCTTTTTTTTTTTTTACTGGTTTGTTTTACTTTTAGCCTACAAGATTCAGTTCCAGAGTCACTTGAGTTTCAGATTTTTCTCCCCTTCCTCCCCACTCCCCGCCCCCAACATGGTAGCATACAATCATGTATAGGATCTGCAAACTCTTTCACATTATACAATAGTCTGG
>CM053596.1:106700429-106725734 GCA_028646575.1 Pseudocheirus occidentalis
CAAAAAAAAAAAGTAAAAAAAAAAAAACTAAAGGTAAAATAAGTTGAGAAGAGTAGAGAGGAAGCTTTTACTTTAACTGGGAGGGAAAAAAAAATGAAGAAGAATGAAAGAACTAGTAACTAGTTAAGAGGACAATGATAGCAGGAACATGATGCCATGACTTGCAAGTGAACTGGATTTAAGTGAGGGAGGGCTGTGCAAAGTTACCAGCCTCATTCTCTCCTGTGGAGGCACCTGGGTCCAGTGGTCAGACATAGATGGCCCTCAAATAACTAGTTAAAAAAACAAGAACATTTTTTAAAAGGAGCTGATAAATGGAACTCCAAAATTAGGAAAAGGAGTAGTACATGGGAGGGTTTATAAATAAATAAGAATAAATAAATAAATGAGAAGTGTTTAAAAGTGAGGAGAAGAAAGTTAGTGGGAATAGGGTTGTCTTAAAAGAAATTAAGTTAAAACAAATGAAGGGACACAGTGCTGTATTTAGGAAAGAAGAAATGTGTGGTTTTTGATTCCAATTTTGGTTCTAATCCGTCTTTACAATATGATTAATGTGGAAATATATTTAATATGATTGTACATGTACAGCCTCTATCAGATTCCATACCATCTTGGGGATGAAAGAACAGAGAGGGGAAGAAAATTTAGAACTCAAAATCTTGTGGAAGTGAATGTTGAATACTAAAAACAAATAAATAAAAAAATTTTAAAAAGAGAACAAAGTGGAAAATCCTAATTTTGAAAAAAAAAATTGAGACAATTGGAAGAAAATTATACTCTTCAGTCCCATAACTTTCACTGTGAATAGATAAACAATACAATAAAATGGCAAAGTGACAGATTCGCTAGGAAAACAAAACTCCACAATCTGTTCCTTACAAGAAACACATTCATAAACAAAGCTATACATAGGATAAAAATGAGGAACCAAAAGAACATTTATTATGCATCAAATGAATGAAAAAAGCAGGAGTTACAAAGATGCTATCAAATAAAGCAAAAGCAAATATTTAAAAGATTTTAAAAAAAGACAAATGGGAACAGTTAAAAGGAATCATAGACAACCCAATATCAGTACTAAAGTTCTATGTTCCAAATGCCTTAGCATCTAAATTTATAAAAGAAAAATGAACTGAATTTAAAAAAGAAACAGAGTGTAAAATGATAGTGGCAGAAAGTTTTAATAGCCTTTTCTCAATCTTAACAGAAAGATAAATAAAAGGGAAAGACACAGAGCTGAACAAATTGCTGAAGAAACTAAAAGATTTATGATCTTTTCTAAAGGGGAAGACTAAAGACTACAAATTTCTTAGAACTAATGGAACTCTTATAAAAACTGAACATGTACAAGGGTACAGAAATACTGAAAGCAAATGTGAAGAGGCAGAAACAGATGATAACACAATGAAAACAGCTTAGGAAGTAGGAACATAAAGTCATAAACACAAATGGAAGTGAACAGAACACTGACCCTGGAGTTAGGGGGACCTCAGTTCAAATATGACCTCAGACACTTAACACTTACTAGCCATGTGACCTTGGGCAAGTCACTAACTCCAATTGCCCCTCCAAAAAGCCAAGAAAAAAAAACCCACTCCCTCAAGCCAGAAATGGAAATTTAACAATGAAATTCTAAATAAGTTAGAAAATGAAAGAGAATTATAGAAATGATAAAACTAAAAGATTCTCTGAAGACTAATAAAATTGATATACCTTTGGCCAATTTGATTTTTAAAAAGAGACAGAAAATCAAATCACAAAGCCATACACATGTATAACCTACATCAAATTGCTTGCCTTTTTAATGGGGTTGGGAGTTGGGAAAGAGGAAGGGTCAGAATTTGGAACTCAAAGTTTTAAAATGAATGTTAAAAATTGTTTTTACATGTAACTAGGGTGAAAATAAACTACTAAATAAGAAACCACAAAGCCAGATGAAATAAAAAGAACTACCACAAAAAAATAACCTACTACACACAGTTATATGCTACCAACATTGAAAACATAAAAGAAATAGAGGAATACCTTCAAAAATATGAAATATCCAAACTAACAAAGACCAATGAGAGATCTTAAAGAATCCAGTCTCAGAAAAATAGACAGAACCAGCTATAAGAGAACCAAAGGAAAAAAGTCCTAGTCCTGATGAATTCGCAGGAGAAATCTCATCAAATTTTAAATGAACAATTAGTACTAATACTTCATAAATTTCAAAAATTGAGAGAGCACTCTACCAGATTCCTTTCATGAGCCAAATAATAGTCCTAATATCTAAGCCAGGGAAGGATAAGCACAGAAGGAGAACTACAGACCGATATCATTAATGAACATAGATTTTACAGCTTTAATTAAAATTCTGTTAGATTTTAGAAATTCATCCAAGAAATCATTCATTAAGACTATACTGGATTTATATCAGGGATGCATGGATGGTTCAACATTAGGAAAAGAATCAAGATAACTGATTTTCTTAAAAACCTAAACACCCCAAACCACACGATTATCTCAACAGATGTAGAAAAAAAATCTTTGATAAAATATAACATTCTTTTATACTAAAAACACTAAATGTATAAGCATAGACCTTTTTTAATATAAAAAAAGTATCTATCTAAAACCAAAAGCAAGCATCATATACAATGGAGACACATTAATGCCTTTTACAATAAATATCGGAGTAAAGTAAGATGCCCACTCTCCACATTATTTTTTTGATAATGTTCTGGAAAGGAACAGTAAAAGTAATAAGAGAAAGAAATCAAAGGAATAAAGACAGAGAAAGAGGAGATAAAATAATTATTATTTACCGATGATATGAAGATTAACTTAAAAAAATCCCATTAACCCAAACACCAGGAATCAACAAAGATACTGAGACAATAACTTCAACAAATTTTCAGTCTACAAAATAAAACCCTCAAAAATCAACATTATTTCTTTATGAAAATAATAGAGTCCAAGAATAATGGAAAGGGGAATTCCATTCCAAATAATCACAAAATGTATAGAAAGTATCTGAGGATCAATATACCAAAACACACAAAACACTTGTATACATTCAATTATGAGTACTCTTACAAGAATTAAAGAATTATTTACACAGCTGGGAGAATATTCTGTGTTTATGGATGGACTATGTCAATAGAATAAAAATGACAAGACTATAAAAGTTGATTTATACTTTTAATGTTATACCAATCCAGTTATCAAAGGGATATTTTTTCAATTAAAAAAATAGCAAAATTCATTTGAAAAAATAAAAACACTAGAATATTAAGGGAAACTGGAAAGAAATCAAGATGAAAGGGGAATAGTAATTCCAGAACTCAGACCATAAATTACTCAAGAAAGAACTCACTAAACCTAAAACCACAAGTTATTCAGGAAAAGAACACCCCATTTGACAAAAACTGCTAAGAAAACTGGAAAATAGTCTGGCAGAAATTAGGTTTAGCCCAAGACCTAATAACACATTCCACAATATATTCTATATGGATAAATGATCTTAATAGAAACAGATTATACACCTCTCACAGTTATGGGCAGGAGATATATTCTTAACCAAACAAGCAACAAAGGCAACTACAAAAGATAAAATAGATTACTTTGATTACATGAGACTAAAAAACTCCTGAATAAAATTAATGCACCTAGATAATAATGGAAGCAGTCAAATAGGGGGAAAAAAATCTTTGTATCATATTTTGCTGATAAGGATTTGGTACCTAAGATGTTCAAACAATTTCTAGATACACACGTATTTGGATTGTTTTGTATACATACATACATATACACACATAGAAAGACCAAAAGTCATATCCAATACATAAGTGATTAATGTATATTAAGAAATTTCTCAAAAGAATTATAAACTATTAACACAACCATGTTTAAAAAAACCACTTCAAATCATTAATAATAAAAGAAATAAAAATAAAAACAACCCTGAGGTTTCATTTCATACTCTGCAAATAGGTAAAGATGACAAAAGATGGGAATAGTCAGTGCTAGGGAGGTTATGGGAAGATAGGTACACTTGTGCATTGTTGGTAGAGCTGTGAAATAGTACAACTATTCTAGAAAGCAATTTGGAATTATTAAAATAAAGTTTCTAAAATATCCATGCTATCTGACCTGGAGATTCAATTACTATGCTTATTCATGGATATGTATATAAGAACAAAATAATAATAAGAACAAAATCCTTGTATACACCAAAATACTTACTATGATAATATAAAATCAGAAACAAAGTAGATGTTCATCAATTGGGGAACGATTGAAAAATTGTGTAGTACTAGTATACTATATGTTCCTTCAAGTGCTATAATTCTATGGCCTAAAATAAATCAGATGAAACAAGAATAAGAATTTCATGAAAAATCTAAAATAAACCTCACGGTATTCATGCTATCCTCCATACTCCTGATGCTCCCTATCACGTATACATTTTCATAAGCACTGGACTTAGAATAAAAATACACATGTTTTAGACAGTGTCTGCAATGACCCATGGCTATAGATAATTGTGTCTTATTTTTTCTATCTGTAAAATAAAGATGATAATAACTACTTATAAGGGAAACAAGATCACCTATTCAGGAGTCTTTTTAAGCTCTCTGGTGTCAAGAAGCTACTAAGGCCAAAATATGATCATTAGAATACTGGCAAATGCAATAAACAATTTTATGGGCAGTTAGATAATGTTTGGAGGCCCAAGGGTTTTTGAAATCTATGCATCTGTCCTCAATTCAAACTAGAATTACCAGTACGCATGTGTAACTGGGAGCTAAAGTCCTCTTCCACAGTCCATCTGAACCTGAACAACTATATAAGTATATCCCATCTTAAGGAAAAAATATATGAAAAATATTTGTAGTATACAATTTTAATAGAATATTATTGCACTCTAAGAAACAATAAATGTGGGGCAGCTAAGTGGTGCAGTGGATAGGGCAATGGTCCTGGAGTTAGGAGGACCTAAGTTCAAATCCAGCCTCAGACACTTACTAGCTGTGTGACCTTAGGCAAGTCACTTAACCCTGTTTGCCTCAGTTTCCTCATCTATAAAATGAGCTGGAGAAGGACATGGCAAACCACTCCAGTATCTTTGCCAAGAAAACCCCAAATGGGTTCACCAAGAGTCGGACACTACTGAAATGAATGAGCAGCAAAAATAATCACAAGACTTCTTTAGAATAAGATTTCTTAGAGTATTATTTGTATCTGATGATACCAACTGACTACTGCCTTATGTTTAAAGATCAGAGTGACTTTAGTTGATAAAAAAAAAGAACAATCAAGTTCCCCTTAAATCTACTTAAGAACCTTAAGTTGAAAAATACAAAAATCCTTTTCTACAACAATCATCAGCAATTCAAAAATCAAAAGATTAGATTAGATTTAAATCTGACTTAAGAGTTATACCAAAAAGATTATTTTGGTGTTTCTTTAGCTTTAATCATTCTTTCTTGCATCAAAAATAACAAAATTGTAGGGCGACATTAAGGCATGATCATGAAACAAAAATGTGCTTCATTTCATTAGTTACAGGCTACATATCAGCCAGCTGTCGAAGCTAAAAATATGCCACACTTAAAAAATTTGTAAACTGTAAGGCCATAAGACATAAGACAACACAGAGAAATGTGCCTCCTTTCTGGTTCTGACAGTTACTTACATTTTAAAGAATATCTAAAACCCTTCAGGACTTCCCTCCCCACCAAAGACTATCATAATATAACTAACTGATCAGTAATGTTCTGATTATGGTTTCTATGTCACCTAATACTGGAATTTCAGAGTTGGAAGTGACTACAGGTCACCCACTCTGACCTCACCTAAAGCAACAAACTCTTTATAAGATATCTAATTATAGAAACCTAGATTGCAAAGGGACCTGAGATCTTTCTAACCTAGCCCCTGCCTGAGAAACAAAGTCCATCTACAACATACCCCAAAGTGGTCATCCAGGCTAGGATCTAATAGGGAACTAACTACCTCGCAAGCTCCATTTCCAGATAAAAACTACTGTTTTTCTTCATCTTAAACCCCACTGGTCCTTATCCTCCCCTTTGGTACCAAGTGAGATCAGTCTAATTCTTCTTCTATTACTACCATCATTACGGTAACAACAGCAACAACAATTAGCATTTGCCTAGTACTCTGAAGTTTTCAAAGAATCTTAAATACACCTCATTAGAGTATCACAATAATCCTGAGGTGTGGGCACTATGAAATTTTTTTATTAATTATTTTTATTTATTTGCTTGTTTACATCACTCATTTCCACGAGATTTTGAGTTACAAATTTTCTCCCTATCTTTCCCTACCCACAACCCCAAAACAGCGATCACCCTGGAAAGTCCCTCCCCCAATCTGCTCTCACCTATGTCCTCCCCGACCACCCCTCTAACTTTCTGGTAGGGCAGGGTGGGTCTCCCTACCCCAGGCACTATGAAATTTTTATCCCCACTTCATAGATGAAGCTGAGAATGGTTAAGCAACTCACCCATGGGGAATGGTTAGTAAATATTAGGTGGGATTCAAACCCAGGCCATGCAGACTCCAAGTCCAGCAATCCACCTATTGTATACATTACCTCAAAAAAAAAAAAGGCAGATATCTAACAGCAGTTATAATGGTTGACCTTTCTTCTTGTTGTTCAGGAGTTCCAGAAAATCCAGAGACTCTGAACACTGACTCGCACTTTGAGTTTTCTAGATTAGGGAAAGAAGCAGAGATAGCAGCGAGAAGCATGTTGCAGTTTCAATACTGCACGCTCCTGCCCCTTTGGGGAACAGAATCCCAGCTTTAACTTGAAAAGAAATGACAGAAGTATTTTAAGGTAATGTGATACTTAGACATCCATTTGGTTTTAGTGAGGGAAAACAAACTTGTCTGGACAAGTTTGCCTGCTTCACTGAGCGATTTGGTTGAACTAAATTGTTTATCAAACTGAAGAAGACTTAGCTGTAAACATCTGAATGCTTAAAGGGTATCGGAAATACAGAGAGAAAGGATCTACCTCACATACGTGGGTAGAAAAGCTGGGACCAGTTTAGGCCAAACTGAAAAATGAGTTAATAAGAAGTGCATTCTTTGTTACCTTTGTAAGACTGTGGAAATGAGGATGGTACCACGAGACTAGAGAAGGGCAAATGTCAATCTGATTTTCAAAAAAGGGAAGAGAATAGAATTTGCAAACAATAGACCATTGAACTTGGCTTTGATTCTTGTCAAAATTCTAGAATATACTATTCATGCCATGGTTAACATGGAGGCATAAAAAAGAGGTCAAAATACCAGCTGAACCTCGGCTTCTTTTTGACAGGATTATTAGACTAACAGGTCAGAGGAATTCTCTAAGCATGTAAAGGTGAAAGCGGCAGGACAGATCTCTCCAGGCACTGTGCATCACCAGGTGCAGAAGCAATGGGGTGGGAGGCAGCAGGTCACTGTCACGGATGGCAAGTAGGCCAGTCTATTTGTATCCTGAAGTGCATGAAAAGGAGTCTTTGTTGTGTTTGGCCTTCGTTTTTGAAGAGGACCATGGCCTCAGGGAGATGATGATATGACTTTCAGTTGACTTGGATCTGAATGAGGGAGGGCTGTGCAAGGTCACCAGCCTCACTTTCTCCTCCAGAGACATCTGAGTCCAGTGACCAGATATTCATCAGGATGACTGGAGGGAGTAAGGGACAAGAAGGCTGCCAAGGTAGAAAGAGGCCAAGTTTTTAAGAGCTTTAAATGCCAGAAGATTTTATATCTGATCCCATAGATGCCATATATTTGATCTAGGAGTCACTAGAGAGCTCAGTGAAGGTGAAGGTAAGAGAGGGGAGAGTAGTGACATGGTCAGATCTATGATTTTGGAAATTCATTTCAGCAGATGAGTGAAAGAGAGCTGGGAGTGAGGAGAGATCTGGGGCAGGGAGATCAGGCAGAAGGCTAATACAGTAGTCTAGGTGAGAGGTGATCAGGACCTATACTAGGGCTATGGCTATATGAATACGAGAGAGGCAGTGAAGGTAGAAATTATACAATTTTGCAATGAATCGGATATGTGGGGTGAATGACAGTGAGGAGCTGAGGTTATGACACCAAGGTTATGAGTCTGGATGACTGGGAAGATGGTGAAGCCCTTGTTATTAAGAGGAAAGTACAGAAGAGGGGGGAATTTAGGGGAGAAGACAAGTTCCATTTTGGACATGTCCAATCTCAGATGCTTACAAGGCACTTAATTCAAGATGCTTAACAGGCAGCTGGTGATGCATAACTAGCTCAGGAGAGAAACTAAAGCTGGATATACAGATGTGGGAATCATTTATATAGAGATAATAACTGAACCCATGGAAGCTGATGAGATCACTACATGAAAAAATACAAGGCAGAAAGAGGCCAGCTGAGTTCAATATTCTCTTTTCCCTCAGCTGTTAAGATACAATACAGATCTCTCTGAGTTTTCCTTCTCCCTCTATGGCTACCCTTCTTTCGTATCCTTTATTTAATCATGATTTGTCTTTCATCTCCTATGTGCAGGTACATGTCAAAGTGCTGTCTTAGGACTTCTTTCCTCTTTTTTACATTCCCTACCAGTGACAGCAATTGCTCCTATGGGCTCAATTACCATCTCTATACAAAGAACTGCCAAATCTCTATACAGAGCCCTGGTTTCTCTCCTGAGCTCCATTCTCTTATCACCAACTGATATTAGACTTTTCTAACTAAATATTTCATTTTTACTCTTAAGCTAAACATGTGCAATATGGAACTTATTATCTATTCCCTCAAACTCATCTCTCTCCAGTTTCCTATTTCTATCAAGGTCATTGTCACCTGTCTTGTTCCCTGAGTTCACAACCTCAAACTCATATTCAACTTTTCACTCCCTCTTCCTTCACCCATATCCAATCAATTGCCAGGTTTTATTGATCCCACCACTACATCTCTCACATCTGCCCTCTTCTTCCCCTTCACAAAGTCACCACTCTAATTCAGGACTTTATTACCTCTCATGTGGAACAGTGTAAAATCCACCTCCTAATCTGTCTTTCTGCTTCTCCAACCCATTCTCTACATAGCTGCCAAAGGGATCTTCCTAATGCACAGGTCTGACCACATCACTCCCTGTTCAAGCAGCCTCAATGACTCCTCACTGCCTGCAGGATACAAACTCTCACTGACTATACTTTAGCCAAGTGGGTCTACCTGCCAATCCTGCATATGACATTCCATCCACACCTTCGTCCAGGGCGTCCCCTGGTCCTGGAATATACGCCTTCCTCATGTCCACCTCACAGAATCCCTAGCTCCTTTTTAAGCCTTAGCTCAAATGACAGCTCCTAGAGCAGACCAGGTGTGATTTTCACAGTCACTATTATTCTCCATTCCAGAAATTACTTTGTCTTTACTTTGCATACATGTTATATTTCTTATCTGGGTATATATTGTTTCCCCAATAGAATATATGCCCCCTGAAGGCTTTTTGTCTTCATATTCCCAGCACCTAGAAAAAAGTGACTGGCATGCGGTAGCACGTAATTAATAGCTGTGAAATGAAGCTGAGTAGCTGGCATGCCAGATGACAGAAATGATATTCAGAAAAATCTCTACAGCCAACAATGCTGGCAAGCATCTAATCAGATGGAATTTAGTAGCAATATATGTAAAGCCTTATACTTGGATTGAAATAATTCAACTTCATAATTAATCAAAAAGCCTTTATTAAATACCTACCATGTGCCAGGTATTATACTAAAACAAGATATAGGACAGATGAGTAGAAAGACGTTTACTTGTTTCAAAGTCTTAGGGTATTCATCTATTGTAAATTCCATTTGAGCTGTTGAAAAAAGTGTTGGACCTAGATTCAGGAAGGTCTGAGTTTAACTCTTACCTTTGATATTTGCCGTGTGACCCTGGGCAAGTCATTGAACCTCTCTGAATCTGAGTTTCCCCCTCTGTAACATGAGAATAGTAATAGCACCCATACCTTACAGGTTTGCCATAAGGATCAAAAAGAAGTAATATATATAAATCACTCTGCAAACCTCCAAGTGCTATAGAAATGAGCAATATTAGCCATTTTTTCATCATCAGTGTGTGGACCTCCTGGTGTGCAAGCTCCCTTCATCAATACAGATGGCAAGTAATTTCCAGTCTTAGGGAGCTTCCTGTGGCACTGAGAGGGTGGGATCTGCCAGCTCTCACCAGGTCTCCCTCAGTCCCAGGCCAGCTCCCTCTTCACTGTGCTGCTCTCTCTGAATAGTGTGATGGTGGGAGATAAAAAAAACTGATACAATCTTAGGCTCAACTTAGGAGACACGTGATGACTAAGGCGATAGATACTGGTCTCAGTCTTTTTCCACGATCTGATGACATTTGGAGTACTACATATAGTCTTCAGGCACCACACTTAGTAAAAGAAGCCTGAAGATACAAAGTGTCCAGAGGCAGGCAGCTGAGGCAGTAAAGATACGATAGCTAGCAGGCGTCCAGAACTTTAAGGTTTCCTAAGCACTTCGCAAATATGTTTCATCCGATCCTCACCACAACCCAGGGAGGTGGGTGCAGCTACAACGCCCATTTGACAGACACGGAAACGATACAGAAGCTTAAATAAAGAGCATGTACTATGATGGTCCATTGAAGGAAATGGGGATGCTGGGCTTGGAGACAAGAAGACCCAAAAGGGACAAGGAAGCCGTCTTGGAGCATCTGAAGTTCTGGCCAGTGGAAAAAAACTGGACGACCACTTGTCGGAGATGCTGGTACTGGGTGGCCTAGACAGCCATCTAACGTTCCTTCCCATTCTGACATTCTGTAATCCTGCTTCTGCTCTACCAACAACCAATATTTTCTTCTTCTAGCTAAACATTCTATAAATTAAAAAAACAAAACGAAACGAAACAATGCAGACTCATCTCAGCTTTCTGGAACTCATCTGCAAATGAGATGAATTTCCTCATCTGCAAAAAGGGGGGGAAGTTAAGTCAAAAATATCTGTAAGGGTCTAGGACTCTATGACACTGAAGAAAGAAGGCTTAATATCTATCACTTCCAGATGCAGCACAAACAGGGGCGGCTGGGTGGTGCAGTGAATACAGCACTGACCCTGGACTCAAGAGGACCTGAGTTCAAATCTGGCCTCAGATACTTAACACTTACTAGCCATGTGACCTTGGGCAAGTCACTTAACCCCAACTGCCCTGCCTTCCCTCCCCCCCCCCCAAAAAAAGCACACACACACAAAAAAGCAAATGCAGCACAAACATACCATCTCAAGGAAGAAGAGGGTCTGGATGATACAGTTCATTATGCTGGGAAAATGCGATTTGAGGGTGGGTGAGGACATTGCTTCTTAACCACAAATAACTAAGAATCTAGCCAGAGCTAAACAGCCATAGTGCTAGATTTCCATCTCTAGTCATCAGGTTCCTCCAGGATAGTGATGACTACAGCCCCTGTCTGAAAAGAAGCTTTTAGCTCAATAAAAGATCTGATTAAAAACTGAAATTATGGGATGGGAACAGGGATGAAATACAGGATGAAATATAAACATTCCTATTAGAAGCTAAGTGATTCATTCTTTGGTTCCCTCTCTAAGGTGCCACCCCAGGCAGCTATTAAATTTAAAAGACTCTAAGTAATTTCTAGAGCCTAAGAGAGCAAGATCACTCAAAAGACAATATATTCAATAAAACTGGGGGAAAAAGAATTAAAGAATTTCCCCATTCCCTCTCCAGTGATCTCTACTATAAAGTATTTTCTAAACTATAAAGAGCCAAATAAATGTGAATTGTTGTCATTGTTATGCTGTCATTCATCATGAAGTGGTTTCACTCTTCTTCAGGGATGTCTCCAGAGTTCTGAAAGAAGTCTGGGGGCAGGGCATGAAATGTCTGCAAGAGGGAAGTATTCAAATATGTCTCTGTCCTGTTTATAATTCAATTCAAAGACATTTATCATGCCTCTTTTAGAAATTCAGTCCTGTGCTAGACACTGCAGGGGACATATGGAAAGCCTATAACCCAGCCCCTTCCCTTAATAAATTCACAACTCAATTGAAAAGATAAAATTCATAGACGTGAAATGATGACGGATCAGAATAGAGGAGCAGAGTTAAGTGCACCATATGAGCTCCATATGAGCTCTAAGAACACTTGAAAGAAGATTCAGCTTCTAGTCCCAAGTTCCATTAACTAACTCCATGGCTTTGGGGAATCTGGCTTCACTTTTCTCATCTATAAAATTAAGAGGCTGAATGTGAGGATTTTCAAGGTTCCTTCTTCCTGTGATTATGATTCTTTTTATCAGTTAGAGGAAATGCTTCAGCTCCACAGAGTCAAGGGCAGAGGTGACTGACCATATTCCAAACAGAGAAAACAAAAGTGATTTAATTGATAAATTAATTTGTATGCCAAAAGATAGGAAAGTTTCCAAGTTTCCAGCATAATAATCAAAGTCACAGAGAAGTTGGATCTATGAGCTCACTCCTCAGTGGCTGATTTTTTTTGTAATATATGTATATGACAATTAACCAGGTTTACATAATAGGAAGGAAATGGGTTTATTCTCTTATTAGCTGTCATAGACTCAGGTTAGGTTAGAATTGGAAAGGACCCCAGAGATCATGTAGTCTCAGTTTTTTATTTTACAGCTGAGGAAACTGGAATTGAGAGATTTAATGACTTGTAAAGAGTGACCGTTTGTCAGTGATAGAAGTGAGACCAGAATCTTGGTCTCCTGACTCACCCAGACCAGGCTTTTTGCCACACTGTCATCTCTTTTTGGAGCTCCAGGATTACTGTGCCCCTAAAAATGGGGAACTAGGGTTTAGGTCTGTCAACCAATAAAAAGGTGACATTTTCAAGGCTGGTCCCATGCCATGTGTTTTCTAAACTCACAGGGACATCAATTTTTAGAATATATTGTTACAGGCAGTAACTATTATCTTCTCAACAGGCAGATTTTCCAAGCATATTAAACAGCTGGCCTCCTCTCTTCTTAGCAAAAGTGAGGAACTATGAATGTGGATACATACACACACAGACAGACATAAATATATGCATGTATGTGTAAGCATGTGTATATACGTGTGCACACATGCATATGTATATAGATATACAGAGAAAGATGGCCGCATATGGATGGGGCTCCAGATCTCTACAGATAGCTATAGATAAATAGCAGTGGTTCTCAACCTTCCTAATGCCACGACCCTTTAATAGTCATATGTGGGCGTATCTGGGCATATCTGCATGTGGGCACACCCACCTGGAGACGGATAGAGGAGTGGTGTCTCGGTTCTTAAGACCATTGGAAATATGTGTTTTCTGATGGTCTTAGGCGACCCCTGTGAAAGGGTCATTTGATCCCCCAAAGGGGTTGCAACCCACAGGTTGAGAACTGCTGATATATAGGTTATATATGTATAGATAGAAATATACAGAGAAGCAGTAGATAGATATTGTATCGTGTGTGTGTGTGTGTGTGTGTGTGTGTGTGTGTGTAAAGACAAAGAAGCTGGGTAGCTCTGCTAAGGACTGTACCTGTAATTTCATTAACACAAGGAATTCCTGGATGAATTAACCTCTTCTACCATTGCAAGCCTCCAACTTCTCTGCAGTTTAATCACCTAAATCATCTTAGAGAACTGTCTACAGCACTGAGAGATTAGGTAACTTGCTCAGGGTCATACAACCAGGATGTGTCAAGGGCAGGACTTGAACTCAGGTCCTCCCAGTTTTAAGGCCAGCCCTCTACAGACTATGCTAACCCTGCCCTCTCAAGCAGTTTTGCTGAACTGACTTCCCCTCTTTTTAATAATTCTTCATTATAAAAAGTGGCTTACTAGGTAGGAGAGGGAAGATGAATAGTTACAAATGAAGATGATGTTAAAATTTATCAATAAAAAATTTTAAAGCTTCTCATAAAATTATTCCTACCATGTTTATCACTTACAGTGCTTTATAGAAAAAGAGAATTTAGGGAAGAGAAGGAGATTTATAATTGAATAATGAATACTGAAATACTCCTACTACTAGAAAGCTAGGCCTTGTTTATATCTAGTATCTACCTTCCAAAAAGCCCAAAGATCTTACAGACTATGTCTTGTTAGTTCTTAATGTCCCCTAAAGTAAAGGGTAAGCCATAACTTGTGAAAATGGTGAAATAAAGGCCAATACAGAGCAGCAACTTTTCATTTTAGCTGTAGAAAGCCACAGAGAGTCTAAGCCAGGATCAGTCTTTATTTTTTCAAATTAACTTGTTTATTTACTTTTAGTTTACAAGATTCAGTTCCACAATCACTTGAGTTTCAAATTTTCTCCCCTCCTTCCCCTCCTTCCCCTCCTCCCCCATGGTGGCATACAATCATGTATAGGATAGGATCACAGTCTTGAGGCCAAGGGCCAGATTAGACTAAGAGTCAGACAAAGATTTACCAGTATGCCAAGGAAAGTCAGAGGGGAAGAAATTCCTATACCTGATAAAGTTACAATTAATTAGAAGAAGGATCAAGTGCAATGAACATCTCTCTGGCGTATGCTAAGTTACCACAGATCTGACTGGAACAACACCACTTGGCTATTAGTAATGACCTGGCACAATTTCTTAAGGAGCTAATAACATTAAATTTAAAAGCTAATTTGGAAAAATGAATCATTGTTTGTGTAGAATTCAATAGTAAGACATCAAATGTCTCCTCTGCCTTACAAAGTCCAATGTAAGCAGCTTGTGCTTAGGGAATATTTCTCACCAGTTGAGGGCATGAATTACAGAAATCAAAGAAAATTCTGTAAAAAAAAAAACCAAACCCAAAACCAAACACACATATACACACACAAGTGGCCCCCCAAAACCCCTTAAATCATAAAGATGTGTGGACAGGTCATAGGGAAAATAGGTCTACCTTGTTTTTTTCTCAAGATGTAGAGCTTTCTGACTGGTATCCTTGCTTCCTTCAGTCAGCATTTTGGGGCTGAGTGACTGGGTACAAGTTTTGTGTCAAGAGCTCCCAACCTAGGGGTCTGTGAACTTTTTTTTTAATTGATTTTTAAAATTGATTTGTTTGTTTACTTTTAGTTTACAAGATTCAGTTCTACAATCCACTGAGTTTCAAATATTTTTCTCTCCCTCCCCGCTCCTCCCCTATCCATGGCAGCTTGCAATCAAGTACAGGATCTGCAAATACTTTCAGGGACATTAGTCTGGTTGTATAGAAAGGTTGTAACTGTTGGAATGAACAATGGGAAAGAGGAAACAAACCCAAACAAGAAAAAGAAAGAGAGCAGGTAGTTTGCTTCAGTCTGCATTTAAACTCTGTTCTTTCTAGATCTCTGAATGTAGATATCTCTCCTTCTATCCTGAGTCCTTTAGAGCTGTCTTATAACCTTGCATTGCTGAGAAGAGTCCAGTCTATCAAAATTGGTTGTCACACATACAATCTGTCTGTCATTGTGTACAAATTTCTCCTGGTTCTGCTCTTCTCACTTAGGATCAGTTCATACAAGCCTCTCCAGGTAAATATGAAGTACGTCTGCTCCTTGTTTCTTACAGC
This sequence comes from Pseudocheirus occidentalis, assembly GCA_028646575.1. NCBI lineage: Eukaryota > Metazoa > Chordata > Mammalia > Diprotodontia > Pseudocheiridae > Pseudocheirus > Pseudocheirus occidentalis. The sequence goes on from CM053596.1 coordinate 106,715,992, forward strand.
ACAATAGTATTCCATTACATTCATATACCACAACTTGTTTAGCCATTCCCCAATTGATGGGCATCCCCTTAATTTCCAATTTTTTGCCACCACAAAGAGAGCTGCAATAAATATTTTTGTACATATGCATCTTTCTCCCACTTCTATGATCTCTTTGGAATACAACCCCAGAAGTGGTATTACTAGGTCAAGGTTTGCAATTATTTATAGCCCTTTGGGCATAGTTCCAGATTGCCCTCCACAATGGTTGTATCAGTTCATTGCTCCACCAACAATGCATTAGAGTTCTAATTTTTTCCACATCCTCTATAGCATTTGTCATTTTCCTGTTTTGTCATCATAGCCAATCTGACTGGTGAGATGTGGTACCTCAGAGTTGTTTTGATTTGCATTTCTCGAATCAATAGTGATTTTAGATATCTTTAATTTCCACCTCTGAAAATTGCCTGTTCATATCCTTTGACCATTTATCAATTGGGGAAGGTCTGTGAATTTTTTAAATATTCTGAAAATGATATATGTCAATATTACTGGTTTCCTTTGTAAGTCTATGTATTTTATTTTACATACAAAAAGGGGTGGGGCGGCTAGGTGGCACAGTGAATAGAGCACCGGCCCTGGAGTCAGGAGGACCTGAGTTCAAATCCGGCCTCAGACACTTAACACAAAAATCTAGCTGTGTGACCTTGGGCAAGTCACTTAACCCCAACTGCCCTCCAAAAAAAAAGCAAAAAGGGGTTTACAGGCTTCACCAGACTAGGGGTCAATGGCACAAAAAAAAAAGGGTTAAGAGCTCCTGTTCTAAAAACTGAGTAAAAGCCAGTCTTCTAGGCCTCCTGGGGCTGATTTATTGATAAATAATAATAACAGCTAACATCTATATAGTGCTTACTATGTACCAGGCACTGTGCTAAGTACTTTACAATTATTATCTTATTTGATTCTCACAACAATCCTGGGAGCGGGTCCTATTATCCCCATTTTACAGATAAGGAAATTAAGGCAAATAAAGGTTAAGTGACTTGCCCAGGATCACACTGCTAGTAAACAGCTGAGGCTGGAGTTGATCTCCGGTCTTCCTGATTCCATGCCCTTAGACTCTATTCACAGGGGCCACCTACTTGACTTGTGAAGTCCTCTGCAGAACCTTAACCTGAACAAAGCCTGGAGTCAGGGAATGTGATGATCTGAGCCCTAAGCTTTAGGAAAGCACCCAAGACCCTCACATCATCTACTGACAGCTTTTTCTAGAATCAGCTTCCTCTCAATTTTAGCTTTCCAACTGTGAAAGGGAAGAGGAAGTAGTTACCTGGGCACCTCTTGTACACTAGATGTTTAAAGGATAAAGTCATCTGAAATCTCATTGTCAGAACCATATTTGATACCCAATACCTCTTGAGCCCCCTCAGTTGGCTCTCCTCTCTGACTGGAAGGCTGGAGATCGAAACAACAAACTCCTCCCACAGCCTTCCTTTACAGAGGGCTCCAAATTCACCAATTAACTTCATTTGCATCAACTGCTCTGCTTGGTTTCTATTCCATGAACATCATCCTCTTATCCTGGGGTGTTGGGTGGGGTTGGGCTTTTCAGCTTCTTTTTGTGTACTGTCTTCCCCATTAGATTATAAGCTCCTTGATGGCAGAGACTGTCTTTCTTTTTCTTACTTACATCTCTAGCATACAGCATAGTGCTAGGCATGTAATAAATGTTTACTAACAAAAAAGAATTCTATGTTATGGACTTATTTACATCTACACCACTCACCCATCTCAAGTTCTAGGTCTGATGTGCCTCCTCAGGCTCTTTTTTTCCATGTGGAGGTTTAAAAACATTCCATTCAAATAGATGGTATGTAGTCTAGGTATCTCTTCATTGCTCCCCAAAACTGGTATCATGACATAAAAAATGGTATCAGGACTCAAAACCTTCACAGTCTCTCAAGGAAATGCACAGTCGGGACGATCCCCTTCACACTTAGACACAACATTCACTTTCCTCATGCTCTTTTAAACAAGCTGAATCCTGCTGCTTTAGTACAAAATGGGGTATATGTACCACATGTGGGGATCAGCTAAACCACTCAATGGAATATGGGAAGAAAATATTGGAACTTCTATGAACATTTATTTTTATCTAAAAAAAGAAATAAAGTTTCATTACTATTTACTATATAGACTGACACTGTCAGCCTATATATCAGGCTGGACCTCAGTCACATGTCATGGAGAGTTCATGATAGTCTAGGAGAAGAGCAGAAGAGGCTCCACAATGAAGAAGGGTTGACAATAGTGCCCTTATTCATTTTCAGTATTTTTCAAAATATCACAGTTTACATATGTTCTGGCAAGGGAATTTGTGCAGTATATTACTGAGTTTTAACTAAACGAACCCTCACAAAGTGGCTTCAAAAGATTCCTGCAAAGAGACTGCAGGTGAAAAACAATCCTGATGATGAGAGCAAAAGAAAGCAAGACAATGGGAAGGATATTTCTTAGTGAGGTCTTTGTCAGCAAATTACAAGGTAAAAGAAATGACAGTTTCGTCAGATCTGACAAGAGGCTGCCCGCCCCCCCCCCCAAATTATTAAGGTTATTTGAAATCTGGATTTATATCTATTTAAGTTAACAATTAAACTCATCCTTTGTGAACAGACTGAATCTTAAAACATAAGCTAATGATAGCACAAAACCATCACAACTGGCTGGACATTTAAAATCCAAGTTTTTGTTATTAAAAGAAAAATGGAACTATGTCACCCAGAAAACTCTCACATCTGCATACTTTAAAAACCTGCAGATTTTCCTAATGTGTTTAGAATCTTCCAGAGAAAGCAATCCAGTGGGTTTTGAACTTGTTTCTTAAAAGCATCAAAATTTAACATCTACATATTAGTTTTATTCTTAGTTTGTTTTAACCACAAACCCTGGCCTCTGGAAAGAAACTGATGAACTCAGAATCCTAGGACATATTTTTAGCTGGAAGGGGCCTAGAAATTATGTACCTCAATTCCTTTATTTCACAGATGAAAAAACTGAGATCCAGAGAAGTCATGTGACTTGTTCACAGCTAAACAGGCAGCAAGCAGAAGAGGCAGGATTTGAAAACTATTTTCTGACCCTAAGTTCAGGGTTCCGCTATTCCACGCAATCTCTTACACCAAGACGCAAATAACCTACCTTAAAGTAACAGGTTTCAAAATCATGCTAAAGGAATACAGATTTTCGAAGTATATTTTAAATAGTAAACCTTCTGGTGATTCTGAACTCATGTCTTGTAGAATGCTGCATAATCCACCCATACAAAGCGTGTCTCAGTTGTGTGAATTCAAAATGACCACCTTCATAACCTGAAGAAGGCCTCCCTCTTCAGGATACAAGGGTTTTGTGTAAGAATGTCCAGCTCCAATCCAGGAGATGAAAGATAAGGGAGCAGGCTTTCTTAGTTGGGGAATTGGAAATGCCAGAATCTCACAATTCCCTCAGATAATACTCAGAAATTTAACAGAAACATTTTGACATTTAGACTATGAGATGCTTCTACAACAGACCAGTTGCCAAAATGTATGCTTTCTAATAGTCCTATAAAATGGTTTTTCCTTTTTTGCTGGGATCCAGGAGGAGAATTATTTTTGCTCTTCTTATCTCTTTCAGCACTGGAACTTAAAAGGTATTAGATGTCAATTATGCTGTCTTCCCAAGGGAAAGAAATTAAACATGGATGCCGATCATGAGTCAAGATAAGGAGGGGAAGTTTAACAAGGCAGCGATCCAAAAAGGGTCCCAGAGCAGCCACCATAAGAACAACAGACAATGGCTATTTAATCCCCACCCTGCAAACCAAAGCACAATGAAAATAAGGCAAAGGCAGAACTTAATAACTAAAAGTCCCAAATACCTTTTAGTAGATAAAAGGAAGACATAAGGGCTTGAGAATTCAAAATAAGTAAAAGATTGCTCCAAGAAGGAAAAAAAGTGTACCCCTTGCAAAAGCTTACTCAACTGAGAGATAACGACTGGGCTGTGTTTTACAGAGAACAAACTGGGTAACAAGGCAGCTCGAAAACAAAGTGATGATGCTTACGCAATGGAGGTTTCTCTGTGTAAGCCTGCATGCTAAAAGATCCCCATTTCATAAACACTTTAACTTTAGGAGTATAAGGCCTTTCAAAGGAGTAAAAGGAAATTGTTGCCCTTACGTATCTGGATGTTTCTTCTTGGTTCTGGTCATTCATGTCAGTGGGAACAATCCGTGTGGCCATTGGTCCCTGGGCAAAAGGTTTCGGCAACTGGCCCCTGAACTCTGATGGAATGAACTGGAGTTGCCAGCTGCCAGAAACACAAATAGAAAAAAAAAATAAGGAAAACACAAGGGAAATACATTGCAAAATTCACTTTAAGTAAGCAAAAAGAATCAAGTAAAAATATTGCTCTTGGGGAAAATAATCATTCCTGCCGTGTTCAGCAATGATCAGACCACATATGTATCATGTCAATTCTGGGTACCACAGTTTAGGAGAATGATTACCTGGAGTACATCCAAACAAGGTGGCAAAGACTGGTGAAAGCATGTGAAATCATGCTATCTAAGGACTGGTTAAGGAAATGGGGCCATGAATAAGTTCAACCATACACAAATGATCACGGTACAGGCAAACAGAACTAGAACTCAGTTCAAGGAAATAGATTCAACTTCCTAAGTTTCACTGGTATTTGTTTGTTGTTTGGTTAGACTGGAATTTCACTGATATAATGAATTCTCAGTAAGAAAATTCTCTCTACCAATGTATGTATGCAAAAGATTAAAGAAAATTATAGCACCGTATATTTAAAAGAACGGATTACTATGAGGAAATACACAAAACAAAAGGAAAACATGGCAGAGAACATCTGGGTAAGGATCAATGGAAAAAGAAACAGAAGACACTGTGGGGGGGAGTATAAAAAAGGATACTGAACCAGGAGGAAGAAATGGATAATGAATTTGAGAAAAATACTATGGATCTGTCAGGAGTCCATAATATAATAGTGAAGACACAACTGCGCTGGAGGACTTCAATGTGCTGAACACCTGCTGGAGGTTTTTCTTAGCTAATACTGGGTAGAGAACAAACCCCGCAATTGCTTTAATGATCATTTCATTGTTCAAAAGATGGCAGCAATAACTAGGGGAAATGCTACTCCAGATCTTGCTATGATCAATAAGGAGAAATTAGTTGTTGAAGTAAGAAAGGAGAAACAACCTTACAATCTTCAGGTCTGTTGTAGATAAGGAAAGAAAGCTGGGGGGGGGGGGCGGGCAGAGGAGGAGAGGGGAAAATAGGACCCGTGATTTCACTGGTATAAGGAACAACTCAGGCACTGGTAGGCTTATAGCCTCAGCAAGTTGCCCGGGCCACTGAGAGGCTAACTGACTTTCCCATACAGCCAGGAGAGGTCAGAGGGGGAACCTGACTCTCCCTGACTCTGAAGCTGGTGCTCTATCCACTGCACCATGCTGCCTCTCCAACTTTCCTACAAATATATAGAGAAGATAGAAGCAAGAGCAGAAGATTCAGGATAAACACAGAGAAGCACAACCCCGGAGGGCGCATGTCAAGAACGCTAAATCTCAAAGTGAGCTGGGGCTAGCAGTGGATTCAAAGGACCAAAAAAGGGCACGTGGGAGGCAAGGGAAAGATCAAAGAATGGACATGATTGCTGCTTGGAGTGCCAAGAAGATAATGATGGACCATGAGAATGGAAACAATAGAAATGGTAATAGGTCTTCGAAGTCCAATATTCTCTCTATTTTCCATCTATAGTTCTGCTTGGTTTGTCCTCCTTGGAGAATGACACCCTCGTACCAGGTACCCTCTGGTGTCCCTCTCTGTTCCAGATTACTCTTGTATATTGTCTCCCCCCCTCGTCTCCCTCTTTGATTGTAAGCTTCTTGAAGGCAGGAACTCTTTCTTTTTCTTATTTGTATCCCTAGTATTTAGCAAAGTGCCTGGGGCACAGTAGGCACTTAACACTGACTGAATTGACTAAGGAGTTAGTAAGAGAACACCCAGTTCTCTGTAATCACTTCATCAGGCCCCTGTGAGGCTCAAAGATGGGAAAGAGCCCATGGATGTCCTTTCTGAGCTGCTGGGATAGGTCTGAGAAGGACAGAGCTGCACTTGAGGCAAAAAGATCTCCCTGCCACTCAAAGCAGTGGATCATTTTCCATGCTAGAATAGTTAATAGCAGACACAGGAAAGCCCCAAGACACTCTACAAATGCTGGTCATCAATGGAGGAGGTGGGTGAGGAGTCCAGGCCTGATGGTTTTTGTTGTTTTTCTTTAAATTAACTTTTGTTTATTTTTAGTTTACATCTTTCATTTCCACGAGATTTTGAGTTACAAATTTTCTCCCCATCTTTCCCCTACCCACCACCCTAAAACAGCGATCCCCCTGTATACCCCCTCCCTCAATCTTCTCTCTCCTATGTCCTCCCCCATCACCCCTCTGACTTTCCAGTGGGGCAAGACAGATCTCCCTACCCCTGTGCCTGTACATCTTATTACCCAGTTGCATGTAAATAATAACAGTAATAATATACACACACAATTTTTTTTTTACATTTGATTTTAGAACTCAGGCCTGATGTCTGAAAAGGACTTACTGCAAGCAGAGCCTGCATGGGTGGAGAAGGCAGAGTGAGTGCTGCATTCCTGACAAGGCTGTGTGGAAGCAGAGGTGTAAGTGTGGGTGATAGGGCCATGCTCAGATCCAGATTTCCAGGCAAAACCTGAGGGCAAGGTAGAGGCTCCACCCACCTTTCCAGCCTTATTACACATTACTTTCTTTCCCATACTCTATAATCCAGTCAAACTGGCCTTCTTACTGTTCCTCATACATGAAACCCAACTTCCTGCTTCCATGCTCTTGCACTGGCTTTTCTTCTCCATACCCAGAGCGCCTTCTTTCTTTACCTTCACTTCTCTGAACCTCTGGTGTCTCCTTCTGTAGGAAGCCCTTCCTGATTCTCCCAACTGCTAGTACTAACTACTCCCTCCAACATTTTGCATCCATTGTGTAGGTATATGACCAGTGGTTTCCAGTGTTAATGTAAGTGCCTTGAGGGCAGAGCCTAGTTCATATTTGTTTTTGAATCCCTAGTAGCCTTCAAAGTACCTAGAGTATAGCAGATGCTTGGTGACTGCTTATTTAACTGTGGAAAAGAGATTAGACTCGTTGCTTCAAAGGATAAAACTGCAGAAGCAACGTGTGAAAGCTGAAGAGATGCAGATGTCAACTTGATTTAAGGAAACATTTCCTAATAATTCGTGCACCCTAAAAGCAGAACAGGCTTCTTCAAGAGATCATGGGTCATAATGGATCACAGACTGCAGAGCTGGAAAAGACCTGAGAGGCCAGTAAATCTAATCCCTTCATTTTAAAGATGAAGAAACTGAAGCACAGAGAGGTTAACTGACATGCCCAGGGTCACAGCTGGTAAGCTACTGAGGCACAAGCTGAATGTAGGTCTTGATGGCTCTAAGTCTAAAGCCATGTTCACCACAGCACACTGACTCTGCAGCATGAGTCCTCCATCACTCGAGGTCTGCAAGGGGAAGACAGACATGCAGAAGGGATTATTTAGATAAGAACTGGACTATATGACCACTGAGGTCTCTGGCAACCATGACTCATGATTTCATTTAGCTGAGAGAAGAGCTGTTTTCAAAGGTTTGAAAGGCTGTTATGTAGAAAAGGCATTAGGTTTTATTTGTTCAGTTCTACAGGGCAGAATCTCACAACTAGGTGAAAGCCAAAGGAAGGAAGATTTTGGCTCAACATAGAGAAAAACTGCTAACAATTAGAGCTGTTGAAAAAAAAATTGAATGAGTTGCTCTGGGAGTTAATAATTTCTACCTCCCTGTAATGGAGGATAGATGACCTCCAAGGATAGATAGAAGTCCAAGGTATTGCAGAAAGGATTAATGTATTAGGTTAGGGTTTGGATAACATGAACTTTGAAATCTCTTATGACTCTAGGATTTTTATTCTAAAAATCCAAACAGCTAGTATCACTGCAAAAAGAGAGATCATAAATCAACTCAGGGCTACTACGTTTAACATCCCAAGATCCTTCTTTGAGCATATTCCACTGCATCTCATGAATATAATTTGCAAATTAATCATCATATTCTTAATTCAACATACCTAAGATCTACCAGTGAAACAATGTAGCCTTAGAAGTTATGAATAACTATATTAGCAGCAGGAGTTCCTAAAACTGCCCTCATTTCTTCTCACAGACCAGGATAAGGAACACATGTCAATAATAAAGCAAATTAACTACATGCCTAGAGGAATAAAATTTTTAAGCATTTATGAAGCATTTGCTATGTACCAGGCACTGTGCTAAGCACTGGAGATGCAAAGAAAGGCAAAAAAACTAAAACAAAAAAACCAACAACTCGGTCCCTTCCTTCCTCAGGGAGTTTGCATTCTAAAGGAGGAGAAAACATGGAAACAGCCTCTACTCCATCAAAGAGACGGCCAGTACTTTTTTTCTAAATGCTCCTCAAAAGGACCTTTAATTAACAAAGTGCTTCAAAATACAAAAGCAAAGTTTTGCCAAAAATATTTTAACTCAATGAGTAACAGTAATAGCATTTTATTTTGTTGCTTTTTTTTTTGGAGGGGGGAGGGCAGGGCAATTGGGGTTAAGTGACTTGCAAGTAATGGCATTTTAATAAAGTGTTTCTCTTACAATAACTCATTCAGGTAAGTGGCCTAAGTATCTAAGTTCTATTATCTCCATTTTTTAAAATTTTTAACAGATGAAGCTCAAAAGTTAGTAAACTGTCCATGGTCACAGAACAAGTAAGTGTCAGAGCTGTGACTTGAACTCAGGTTTCTGGATTCTTTAAAGTCTGAGGCCTTTCTACTATGCCACACTATCTACTGAGTATAATCAAAAATAGGATTATCAGCTGGTAAAACTGGAAATAGTACTCAAAAGAAGAGTTATATGACTCAGACTTTCCTCATTCACATTTCTTTTTCTGCCCTAATATGACTCGGTAGCATTAGCAGTGTTAGCAAAAAACATAATCCCTTTTTATCACACGCGATATAGACAGAAGAAGCATGGTCTGTTACAATAGCCAAGTTACAATTTCTAAAAGCACACAAATGACTTCACATCAGCAAAAGAGGTAAAATTGCTTTTACAGACATCTCCTAGGCCCTTTATAGGACTGGGTATGTTCTATCTAAGTATAAAAATGAATCCATATTAAGAGCTAACTTTTTTTTTAAATAATTTTTTTGGATTTTTAAAATTAATTTATTTTTAGTTTTCAACATTCATTTCCATAAGATTTTGAGTTACAATTTTTCCATCCCCATCTTTCCTCTACCCCCAACCCAAAATAGTAAGCCTACTGAATACCCCTTCCCCCAGTCTGTTCTCTTTTATATCCTCCCCTTTAACCTCCCTAACTTTCTAGTAGGGCAAGATGGGGTTCTAAATATCTTATTTCCCAGTTGCATGTAAAAAAACAATTTTTAAACATTTGCTTTTAAAATTTTGAGTTCCAGTTTCTTTTCCCCTCCTCCCTCTTCACCCACCCCCATTGGGAAGACAAGCAATTCAATATAGATTGTACACGTGTAGTTACCCAAATCATTTCCATAGTAGTTATACTGTGAAAGACTTATTATATTTCCTTCCATCCTATCCTGCCCCCCCTTACTCTATTTTCTCTTT
>CM053596.1:106726234-106776925 GCA_028646575.1 Pseudocheirus occidentalis
TGAGGGATCATGCTCCTTGAAGCTTCCCCCTCCTTCAAGTGACTTATTTCTCTTTATCCACACCTATCCTTGTTATATCTTTCTGCTTCTGATTTGGTCTAGTGTCTCAGATAACATAGCCAGTATTTGTAAGGAAAGATGAATATTCTCTTCCAAGGACCTGCTCTCTACTTCTGGCTCTGGTTTGGAAATTGAGCACCAAGTTGTCAACTCCCAAACTGGAATTCTCCCTCACTGGACTGATGAACTCCTGAACTAACTTGCTGTTTTATACATATGGGGCATTATTGATTTTCTCAGACAATTCTCAGATATTTCCTATGTGGTATCATTTGCCTTTATCCAGTGTCTGTAAAGCATATAATACCTTCACATTTGTTCAGGAAAATTCCTTAACACCTACTTTAAATTTTGTGATGACAGTATATCATCACATAATGTTGATTGGCTGCTTCCCCAGCTGTATCAATTGAGGTGGGGAGGTAACTCCTTTCCTTATTCTTATTATATTTTCCTGTGAATACATTGAGATGAAGTAGAACATCCTTCCCTACATAAAAATATAGCAGCATTTTTGTAGTCACAAAGGCTGAAGGAAAGTGGGTACCTCATGAGTGGAGAACAGCTAAACATATATTGATATATGAACATAATATATTAGCATGTTGTAAGAAATGACAAGTGTGATGAATTCAGAGAAACTTGGGAACAGTTGTTTGAACTGATGCCGAGTGAAATAAGGAGAACCAAGAGAACAATAGACACAGTAACCAGAATAGTATAGAGGAAAAAATCATTGATTGTGGACTCTGATCAGTTTGGTGACCAACCCTAATGTCAGAGGACTGAGGATAAGGAGAACCTTCCAGTTCTTGATAGGGAGGTGACAGACCATAGGCACAGAATGAGACATACATTCATTTTCAGTTATGGCCAGTATGTTGACCAGCTTTGTTTGACTGATCTTATTTGTTATGAGGGAAGTTTCTTTGAGGGCAGGACCAGGGATGAGTCTTTGGGAAGTGTTATTTTTTAAAAGAGTACTAATAAAACATTAAAAAAAAATAAAATAACTGGACACTTGCCTGGAGTTTTTGGAAGTCTTTTGGTTATACAAAGATACTTGTTTTAGAATTTGCTGTAATTGCTTGATTGGCATTATGTGATATAATGGGAGGAATACCATGGATTTTAGAAGAGAATTGTGATAGGTGTTCTTAATGTCCAGAAGCTCAGGATATAAAGCTGTTCCATGTTGTATGTTCCCAGTTATAAGGAGTATCCTATAGGAAACCTCTATACCTCATTGTACTAGCTCTCAAGGAGATATTAGAAGGTCATGAATCAGTTAGTTGGGTACCTTGAAAAGTTTCTTTAAAAATACTCCAAATGCTGTTTAATTTTTAAGTATCAAGTTATTGTTAAAATCAGTCCTTGAAGAATTCTGTTGAATAAGATAATTAAAACATTTTTAGGTATTTAGTATGTATTCTAGGGAGTTATAATATCAGTTATGAGTAAATAACACATCTAGCTGGGGATACGATTTCTATTATTTATCATAGCTTCAGAGTTTTCTCTTGTAATCCTCTTCTTTGTTTTGATGATTATACACAGGACAGTTAGTTGTGGTTGATCCCTTAGTCCTCTATGCCCTCTTCCTTCTCCCCCCACCCCCAACCTTAATGAGTTCTGTGCTATGTATGCAGAACAATTTATAGTGCTCTAGGAGAAGTGAGATCTGTTTTGTATACAGAGATGATTTCTGTGCACTCTCCCCTGAACTCAACGTTGCCCCTCATCAGGCATCTATTTTTACTTCAACTTGCGTCATCGTTCCGGCTGATTGATGCCTCTTTGTAAATCCTATCCCTTTCTTCTTGGTAACAGATAGGCCTTTAGCCCAGGCAGCTGTGCTGACAGCTGGGTTGGGAGAGTGGTGATACCAGAAGTCAGCTTATCCGTGCTGTCCCTGTAACCTTGCACAATGTTAGTTCATGGGAGCCTTCCGTAGTTTAGTTTTTATCCTGTCTCCCTTACAGTCTTTTCTCAGTTCTTAGTCTACTCAGTATTTCTGTGACATTTGTTTCATATCTGCCTCTGTGAGACCGTTTCCTTCCCTTTGTCCTTACTGTGACCTCCAGTCCTTAGAACCCTCAGTTCTCTCCCAGGCCCACTCTTCTACACTAACCACTCTCTCCACTTTTCTCATATTGACCTCTTGGTGAGCCAGTTTAACTCTATGCTATCATCTTCTCTTGAGACCCTGGCTCTCTTGTGATATTGCTGATTGCCCCCATACCAGTCCTTGGCCTTGGATCCTTCCTATCACCTTCACTCCTACACACATGCTGCTGAAAGGTGGTGGAGAAAATCCCACAAATAGGACCCACTGACAGGACCCACTATAAATTTAGGTTATACAGTCTCCATTGGGCCCTTATTGCTCATAGACAATCCTTCTATACCTCCCTAATCCACTCACTATCTCACCCTTCACAGCAGCTCCTCCAGCCTTTTCATCCCTCCTCAAACCTCCTGTGGCTCCCTCTTTTCCCTCCCACTCTCTCACCTGAGAACTTTGCTTCGTATACATATATATATATATATATTTTTTTTTTTTTTAAATTTAGGCCATTTGTCTTGAGTTTCCTCTTCTCCACTCTTCCTCATCTCCTATCACTCAGACACCTTTTGGCACTGTCTCCTCCTTCACCCCTTTCTCACATAAGACATTGCCTTACTTCTTACCAATGTTCACCCTTCCACTTGAAAAAGCAGTCCCATTCCATCTCATGTCCTCCAGCAGACTGCCCCTTCTGTCATATCCACTCTGTCATTTGTCTTCATTTTTTCCTTATCTACTGGCTGCTTCCCTACTGCCCACAAATGTGCCTGTGTCTTTTCCTATCCTTAAAAAAACCTTCACTTGACCCTTCCATTCCCGCCAGCTACCATCCTTTATCTCTTCTGCCCCTTGTAGCTAAACTCCTTGAAAAAGCTCTCTATGATAAGTGCCTCCACTTTCTCTCCTCACACTCTCTTCTTAACAATTTGGCTTCCAGCCTTATCTTTCCACTGTATTTCCTAATGAGACAATTACTCATTGTCTCTTAATTGGCAAATCCAGCAGCCTTTTCTCTTTCCTCATCTTCCTGGTGCAGCAGGCTGGAAACCTAAGTGTAAGCTTTAATTCCTTCCTACCTCTCATTCCCCACATCTAATCTGTTGCCAATTTCACCTTTGCCACATCTTTCAAATACACAGTCCCCTCTTCACACATGGCCACAACCCTGGTACAGATCCTCATCACCTGGGGCTTAGACCGATGCAATGGCCTGCTGATGGGTCTGTCTGCCTCAGGTCTCTCTGCACTCCAGTCTAGCTGCCATTTAGCCACCAAAGTGATTTTCCTAAAGCACAGAACCTAAATCCTGTCATACCTCTCCCCACCACCACTTAAACTCCAGGGGCTCCCAGGCCTCTCCAAGATCTGATATAAAATCCTCTGGTCTCGGAGTCCTTTGTAACCTCTCTCTCCATCCACCCACCTCTTCCAGACTTCTTACATCTTACTCCCCACATATCCTCTTCGGTTCAATGACACTGGCCTCCTAGCTATTCCTCAAATAAGACTTGTTTTCTCTGGCTGACCACCCCCCACCCCCACCCCCACCTGGAACACTCGCTCTCCTGGCTACCCCGACTGCCTTCAAGTCCCAAGTAAAATCCCATCTTCTACAGGGAACTTTTTCCAACCTCTTTTAATTGTAGCAACTTCTTTTCATTATTTCCTACTCTCCCTGTATTTGGCTTTTTTTTCTACTCATTTGTTTTCTTGTCTCCCCCATTATTAGATTGTGAACTCTTTGAGGGCAGGATCTGTCTTTTGCCTCTTTTTCTGACTGTAGCAAAGTGCCTGACGTGTAGTGGTCACTTAAGAAATATTTATTGCCTCACTGATATGCTTAAGAAATCAATTGTATATTGTTATTGTATTTACCAGATTTAATGGCCTTTTCACCATCTTTCTTTACCTCTCTGCAGCATTTGACTCAACTTCCCTATTGCTGTTGAGGGTATGTGTTTTCCGATGGTCTTAGGCGACCCCTGTGACCCCTTTGAAAGGGTCATTTGACCCCCAAAGGGGTCGCGACCCCCAGGTTGAGAACTGCTGGGCTAAACCTTTGTCCTCACCTCATTTGTTCAATCCTGTTCTCCCCTACTCACAATCTATTCCTTTAACTTCTGTTAGATTTAGTCACTTCACTTGCCTGTAGATATACACCATACTCTTTCCACCTCTGCCTTTAGACATGCTGTATTTCCACCTAGAATACCTTTCTTCTATTACTTCATCTTAGAATACTTCCATTTTCTCCATGAAAATTTTTTCCAACACTGTTCACTTAAAAAATAACTGATAATCACTTGCTTTATGCAAAGCATTAAACTAGGTCTTAGGAGGAGATAGTTTAGCTGGGTACACAGTGTACCTTCATGGAACTGGGAGTCTCACAGACAGTTTAGATATTTACACAGATAACTTATACACAGTCAAATGTTCATTGTAGGGGTGCAAGACAAAGTGCTATATGAGATCGTAGATGAGGCAAGAGATCAAGGAGCAGGTTTAGAGAAATGGATTCGTGAAAGGGGCGTTTGAGTTGAGCTTTAAGCCACCAGGAGAAGCAGCATGATGTGGTGGGAGGAGAGCTGGCTACTCTGGAGAGCTGGCTAGGGAATCCCTGCTTCTGTTGGGACTCGGGCCTTTGCTTGTTCTCTCCCGGCCTCCATTTTCTCATGTGTAAAAACAAAAGGATTGAACTAAATGATCTCCTTTTTTCTAGTGAACTTTTAGTTTTTGTTGTTCTGTTGCATTTATACTCATTACCACATAGTATAACAACTAATTATTCTGTTTCAATATGTCCATTTTGCTTCTATAGCATAACTGTTAGTCCCTTGGGATCAGACACTGAGCCTTATTTTTTTTTTAAATAGAAACCATGCCTTATGTTTCCTTCCTCCGTGTCCTCTACAGTGCCTTACTCTCTTGAAGGACATGTGGACAGCCCTCGGTAAATAGCCATTGATTGTTTGATTTTATTATGCCAAGCCCAGATTATTTGTCTATTGTTTTGTCATCTTTAATAGCTAGTACCAATCCGAGAGGCTTGAGGACTTGGAAGGGTTAGAATACTGGAGCATTGCAAGTCACCCTTGTAGTCAGACAGCTATCATGGTCAAGTAGAAAACTGGATTAGAGCTCTAGCCTCACAGACTAATCTGGCAGAAACGTCAGCCTGGCATTTCAGAGGCATCCCCAGGAGCTGGGGAGCAGCAAGGCAGGCTGTCCCTACCTCTTGCTGATTCTATTTGATTGCACAGACATGACTCTTGGGAAGTTTTTTCTAAACTCATTTCATGTTTGTAAAATGCATGGGAGCCATGGAGTGGGTGTTCAGACAATAAAAACTGCTGCCGGGAGTGTTTATGCAAAGGATCATTTTTAGAGAGTTCTGCGGAATGGAATTGGTTCTGACGTCAATTCTCAGTGTGCTTTCTCTCCCCTGGAGGAATAGCCCATATGTAGAGACAGATGTGAGACTGAAGCCCTATTTACATATAAATAATGCTGTGAGAGAATGAGAACATTGCTGTGAGCTGGAGGAAAAGGGGAAAGAGGATGGGAAAAACGGAGTTCACCACTAGGCCAGAGAAGAATCAAGCTCTCCATCCACTTCCTAATGGTCTTCACCTAAATCGAAGTTGACCGTCCAGGAGGGCTCCTTTTTTAAATTTTAGAAAGACATCCAGTTTGAACTCTGGAAAGCACTGTTAGGATTTTACCTTTCTCCATGGCTCAGTGAGACACGGCTGCCTTTACAGTTCCTCCTAAAGCTGGCTAAACCAGAGTTGGTTGTTTCCCAACTCTCAGTTTCCATACTGCCTTTTAGAGGCAGATACCTGGCACAGGGGATAGAGCCCTGAGCCTGGAGTCAGGAAGACATGAGCTCACACTTGACTTCAGACTCTTCCAAGCTGTGTGACCCTGGGCAAGTCCTGTACCCTCTGTTGTTTACTAACTGGAAAGTGAGAATAGCGCACACCTCCCAGAGCTGTTGTGAGGACCAAATGAAATCCTCTTTGTAAAGTGCTTATTAGCACAGTGCTTGGCAGGTTGTAGGCATGTGATAAACACTTATTTCCCTCCTTCCTTCCCCTGAGAGTCAGAGCTTTTGGAATGCCCTCTTCTAAATCGAGTTTTGTGAAAGTAACAGTCCCCGCAAGATTTTAAAAGAAAGGTAGAATTCAGTTGGAGTCATATTCTTACGTGAGCACTGGTGATTGGCCAAGGCTTATAAGAGTTTGGGGGCCACTATTTCCTTTGTCTGTCTGAGAATAGGTACTGTGATCACAGGGATGTTGTTTCACTGATCTCTGCTCATTTTTTAAAATAAAAGCTCTGTGGGGTTTGCAGGGCACACACCTGTGAACTGTGTTGTCTGACTGATTCAGGCAGGAGAGTTAGGAGGACTTTCCTAGGACCTCGGTTGGCATTTGCCTTTAGTTATTCCTCCACTCATATTCCCTTGGTGCTCAGAAGATGTGATGAATTGAAAGTGAGAGTAAGGTGATGTGTTTCCTGGGGTGGGCACATTGATTCATGATCATTCTAAGCACAGTACCATTTGCGATGGTGGCTAGGGGTCCTCTGCACTTGGGATCATTTCCAGAGGTGCACTAACAGCAGGTCTCTTCATGCTCCATATACCTGAATATCTAACTGGGTTAACACATCCTCCCCAGGTTTTGTAACTGTTGTGATCCAAGACAAGTACATATGCTTGAAGGAGGACTTGTGACCTTTGTGTCAGTGTGTTATTGTGGAAACCATCGGTGATTTCTGAATCTTGAGACCCTTTGGAAATCTCTGGCATTTCGAGTAGTGTTATATGCCTTTTACAGTCTTGTTGAAGAATTGTATCTTATCTCTATTCCAGGTTGACATCAGCAAATGCCATTATTTAGTTGATTTAGATACAGCAACAGAAGCACCCCGGGAGCCAAGGTATTCATCCAACAGAGAAGAGTGGATCATCCTTGCTCACAAACCATTCCTTGATACTTCCAGGTATGTGACTTTGACCATCAAACAGGCAAGTGTTTACCAGGTGTTTAAAAAAAAATCAAGGAAGTATCAGTTCTGAAAAACGAATATACCTGTTGACTCTGCTATTACATGCTGTGTTCCAAGCCCATTGACATCCTTTCCCTTTGCAAGAAAAGGAGAAAGGTAGGTTTTTTCATGTCTTATTCAGGGCCAAGCTTGTTTGCTATAAAATTAATCATTTGTTACAGATTATTTGTATCATAAATTCACTGTTGTTGACTACTAAAAAAAATCGGCTGTATTTCTTCCAGATTTATGCTAAAAATATCCAAAAATTTGTCCCCCTGTAAGTTTTTTGTGCCCCCCCATGTTATTCCCTACATTTTAGATAACTAGCTTAGAATACTGGGTTTAAAATTCAAGCCCAGGTTTTCCTCATCTTCAGTCCTTGACTCACAGTTCTGGTCCTAATGTTTAACCTATTCTGATATGATGTGTCCAGTTACTTCCTCTTATCTTTATGTACTCCCTTTGAAAATATAGGCTTCCTTTTTGTGATCAATAAAATGTGAAATGTGGTTTGTCACCAGCAAAATAGAGGAAGAAAAGGGTATTCATTTGTCAGAGGAAATCCAGATAACAAAGTAACACTTTCCCCCCACTCCCAATTTATTTTTTTTTAAATTTTGGTTCAGGTAAAAAAAAATTAATTTGGGAGCTCTCGTTGTGGGAATTCCCACTACCAAAGCAAATTGCTAGCTATAATTTATAATCTTAGAGTGGTTTGTGGGGACACTGAAATATCATGTGACTTCCCTCATAGTCACACATATGCATACACACACACATGCATACACACACACACATATAATCTCATTTGATTCTCTAAGCACTGTCTAAAGTAAGTACTGTTGTTGTCTCTATTTCACAGATAAAAAAGCTGAGGCCTAGAGAGCCAGCCTTTTACATAGCTAATAAGTGTTAAACGTGGGATTCAAACCCAGATCTCTCCTGACTTTCTGTTTACCTTGCTGTTTCTCATAGACTTTCCTTCTTAGGTAGTCTCAGAAGTAGAAATGTGTGGTGGGAGTTTTAGGTTGATCCCCAAATTAGGAATTCCTGAACCATGGCACAATCTTACAAACCCCTGTCTTCCCAGGGCAAATGAGGCAAGTGGCTACGTGTCTCATCCCAGTGAAGCAGTGTCCTGGGCAGCCGTCTACATGTAGAGGAAATTTATGCTGCGCTTCTCTCCCATATACCTACCAGTCATGACACCCAGATCTCACAGAAGCTCTGTGTGCTTTGTTTCCTTTTGGGTGGTGGGTTAAACTACTCTACGTGGCACCTTAAGTTTGTTCAGTGTCATGTTCTCATCTTAGAATTGAGGAAGCTAAAGTTGCCTGAGGCCCCAGGCCTGGCCCGTCCTCTTGTGCTGATGTGGCAGCAGGACCTGGACTCTAGCCACAATGTGTGCTATAATAAGGAGAGACTTATTGTAGGACATTGTACTGATTAGTGCCATGGTCAAAGCAGAAACACTTTGAACACTGAATGAGGGGGATGTCATTGGGGGATGTCTTGCTCCTTTCTGTATCTGAGCTACATAGATCACCTTTGAAGTTTGAAATGACGGCAAAACATTTTTTTCCATTGATGGCAAAACAGCCCAACAGGTAGTGCTTATCTGTGGAGAGCCACAGGACAAGGGGAAGGGATGGAACACTGGTGCCTTTGTCAGTGGAGATCTTAAAGTCTTCAGAATAAAGAAGGATTTGTGTGGGCTCCCTCTTCACCAACTCCCTACTAATCACAGGGCCGATGAACACACATCATTTTCTGGTCTCTGTATGGTTCTCTGGATGAAGGTATTTAAGGGAACATATCTGGGAAGCCCCAGAATCTGAGCGCCCTTTCTCTGAGTTGCTACTTAGTGCTTCCCTGAGGAGCGAGCAGAGAGTAGAAATCAAGCTGGACCTGTGTCCAGGCTGAACCTTCAGAATTAAGGGATCCTGGACTCCTTTGTTCCAATTCCCCTAAGAATTTATTTCAGGCTTCATTCTGAATGAGGAATATAATACAAATCTTAAGAATTTCTTCCCCTAGCCGAGTTAACCTCCACATCCTCCACAAAGAACTTTTGCTGTAGGTTGACACAAAGTGAGTAACCACCTACTGCTTAGAATAATGTCATAAACATATCTGATTTACATTTTTATCTATAATATTAGAAGATTCTTGTAGTTTCTGAAGAAATCATCTATATGTGTGGGGTTCCTGGTCTATCTGGTCTGCCTTGTTTGTTTGGATGAATAGAAGAGCATAGAAGGTCATTGAAAAGCATTGCATTTTATGGAGACATTTTGTTTCCTGTATATTGCAGCAAGAACAAAGATTCAATCAACACGTCCCCAGTTCTAAAGGAGAAACCTGCTGGATGGGGTGCAAGTCGTTGGCCCAGACTGTCTATAGGTTTCCCAGATGGCCTAGCCTGTC
Source organism: Pseudocheirus occidentalis (assembly GCA_028646575.1). Classification (NCBI taxonomy): domain Eukaryota; kingdom Metazoa; phylum Chordata; class Mammalia; order Diprotodontia; family Pseudocheiridae; genus Pseudocheirus; species Pseudocheirus occidentalis. The sequence continues at coordinate 106,735,848 of CM053596.1, forward strand.
TGTTGTCCGTACTAATTTTCTTTGCATTTTTTCTACTTGGTATTATTAGACAGCATGCACTGACCTGACTTATACAAACAACAGAATACTACAGTCCTTGTTCCCGTGTGTTGTCATGACAATTTGTTTATCTGCCATGTATCTTGACATATCTGTGGCTGGCTTTGGCCCAACTATTACAGTTTGGTGGCATCTGCAGAGGTCCTGAGTGCTATGCTACAGGGATTCTAAAATGATTTACAGCCTCCTTACTGAGGCCATAACACTCAAGTCAGAACTGTCACCTCCAGAGAAAACCTTGGCTTTAGTACTCAGTGGCTTGTGTAACAAGTAAAGGCAGCCCTAGTATGCTTACTATGATCATATGCAAAACATATCTTGGGATTAAGTAGGGCCTTAGCAAACTCTTTTTCAGCTCTTGGTTTAGAAAAGAGGTTTGAAGAAGCTTAATTTCTCAAATATGGCCTATGTATATCCATTTCTAGGTACGAATCTGTGACCCTCCCCATATACTTTGGATTTGTAGGGAGCCAGCATGGAAATGTATGGGATTTTCTAGACCAAGACCTGACTGTTCTTACAACTTCAGCCATCAGTCAATCAGTCTTAATTAAATGTCTTGATTAAATGTCTGTTGGGGACCAGGCACTGTAGAAGTTTCTCTAGGGAAAACAAAATTAGTCCAGTGGTTCTAAACCTTTTTTGTGTGTGTCACAGACTGCTTTAGCAGTTTGGTGGTGTACATGAGCTCCCTCTCAGACTATTCAATAATTGAAGGAAATGCAAAATTTTAGTTAGAAGTCAGTAAAAATAATTTTTCCCCTCCTTCTAAGCTTGTAGACTTCCTGAAATCTTGCTATGAACCCTGGATTATGAATCCCTATATTAGACACAGACCATGACTTCAGGACTTTTGTGTGTGTGTGTGTGTGTGTGTGTGTGTGTGTGTGTTTCCATCCATAAGCATTGTTGGAGTTCAGAGAAGTGAGAGATAAGCTAGAATATGGAGGTTTCATGAAGACTGTGGGGCTCAGTTGATGCAGTGGGTGACTCTTCAGTTGGATCCTACAGAGATATAGATGAGGCCAAATGATTTCCCTAGCTTATGGAGGGATGTGTACAACATGAGCAATGGGAGCAGAGTTTGAGAATAGTATGATGAGGTGAACATTTAGCAAATGTCCTCATGATTTTTCTTATTATCTGTTTAACTTTATTTTTTATGAGATGGTACTGTTCTAAAATAATAATGAAGCTAAAATAAGGGGGTTTGTTTAAAAAAATCAGGACTATTAAAATAAAGAAAAGATAGCTAAATATTATTTCCTGCAACCCATATTCATAATATAGTTTACTTAAAAGTTTTAATTCATTCACATTCTCTTCTTGTTTTGTGGGTATCAACGGATCCAACAAGAATTGGTCCTGGCCTAACGAATGGGAAGGAATTCAGGTTCAGTGGTTGGTAACAGTGGTCCCCAGAAATTAGGAAGCAGAGCATGTGACTTGGAAGATTTAGAACCAAGGAGACTCAGAATCAGAAGGGACCTCACAGTTGAATCCTTGCTTAAGTAGGAGTTAATTCTACAAGTGATTACCCAGCTTCTACTGGAAGACTATGGTGATGAGTAGTCTGCTGCCCCCCAAAGCAGCCTGTTCTGCTTTGAACTTTTCAATTAACTTGTTTCTTGCCCCAACTTTTTGCCCCCCAAAATGAAGTAAAACACAAGTAAATCCCTCTTCCACGTGACAGTCCTCTAGCCACTTGAAGCTAGCTACCATATTCACCCCAAGACAGTGGTACCATTCAATCATACAGAAGGCTTCTTGTATATTGCCTAATCATTTAGGAAACCATATGTTAACTTTCTATTCTATCGAGCTTTTATTTATTTTGTTAACTATTTCCCAGTTACATTTTAATGTGGTTCTGGCCACAGCCATGTGTCTGACATCTCTGCCCTAAGTCTTTTCTTTCTTTAGACTAAACATCCCTAGCTCCTTCAGCCAATCCTCTTACAGCATCAGCTTTAATCTTTCTGCTCACTGACTTTCTACTTTATCTGTTTTTAATGTTAATATATTGAAGTAATAATATTAATATACTGAAGTATCTCTCTGGTTTTGAATCCACATAATGATACCATCACCAAGGTCACATCTCTCTGTTTTGTTCACAAAGATGTCGTAAGATATTGTCAAATGCATCACCAAAATCTTGGGGGGAAAGGAGCCTAGTTTGATAATCTGTCCTTAATCAATCCATGCTGATTCTTAGTGGTTAATACTTCGCCTTCTCAATTAATGCTCAAAAATCACCCTGTGATAATATCTCCTATAATTTTTCAAGGAATTGGATTCAAGCTCCATGATCTGTTCTTTGAAGATCTCTTTTTGAAAATCAAAACATTTATCCTTCACTCTTATTTCAGAGATCTCCGACAGTTACTCTGCAAAGCTATCATCCTCAGTTCTTTCATTATTCTGGCATGTAGCTTTATTTAATAGCACCGGTGATAACATCTTGGTGCCTTATTCATTGAAGACAGCTCGCTGCTTTCTTACCATTTCCTCATTTTGGTTTCAACTCCCTCTTGCTCAGTTTTCATCTTTTTTCTCCAGTTTGAAGATAATTTTCCTCAAGAAAACAGAAGCCATAGAAGATTGACTTGAGTAGTTGTGCCTTCACTCCACACTCATCAGCCCATTCATCCCAGGCAGAGGTTCATCCAGTCTTTGATTTTCCTATTCCTACCAATATAGAGTTTTTAAAAAGAAAAGTAAAAATATGCTTTTTTCTTATATAGCATTCATTGCTAGACTCAAAGTAAACACCGGTCTTAGAATTATTGGACAAGAGATTAAATAGTGCAGTCTCAGGAGTTTCTGATTAGCACAAATATAAGAAGGACCTGTTTTTTGCTGGAATTTTTAGGGGAATTCATTAGGATTTTGATAAATAGAAGAGAAATAAGGAAGCCCTGGTCTCCTATTCGAGCAACTCCCCTACGGCAACCAGGTTGGGGGCAGTATTTGAGGGAGTGGCGGCCTAATTGTTCCATCTTTTTTGTGTTCTAGCCAAACTGGATTAAAGGTTCTGCTCTCCTTTTGGGAGCATTAGAGACTACAGATGTAATAAGATTTGAGTTAAACCTAGGGTTATATGGCACCAGTGACTGTTTCCCCCAGTCTTTTCTCTTATGGTGGTGGAGGTGATTACCCTGTCACTTTCCTCATCACTTCTACTATGCCTGTAATTATCTAACTTTATAAAGGCTGTTCAGACTCCTAGGATAATCCACTGTAGTTTGTTGGTAATTTTTTTTTTGAGGCGGGGGGAGTCTAAACTAGTTGACAGTATCACTTTAAAAACTAGTCACATTTGTCACTCTGTGGCTGTCTTGCATTACATACATTCTAAAATAAGATGGTATTTTTTCTCCTTTGAAGCTTGATATAATTGCTACTTGTATAAAATAGCTTGACAAGTGGGCGGACGTAATGCCAACTCTGAGATTCCCCAGGGAGGAGTGAAGCAGGAGTGTTGCAATAAATTACCAGCTTGCTGGTGAACTAGTCTCTATCAGTGGTGGGAATATATGGCTCCTAGTGTCTGGAGGAAAATGCCTTTCCATAATGCTAGAATTGGACTCCTGTACTCCAGAGTCTACTTGTATTTACTGAAGCAAATTGTGATGCTGTTGCTTCTATGAACAATAACTTTCCTCCCACCTTCCTGCAGAGAAGGAAACTAGCTCTTTCTCAGGTCCCCTGCTTTTTGCTTTTATTCTGGATCTACAGAGTGTAAGATTTGAGTTTCCCTATTTTAGGGTACATAGATTTTATCTGAAAGAACATTAGGTTTGGCTAGTTAGCAGATTGAGGCTAGAACTTGGGTCTTAAATAAACAGTAGCCTTCACAGATTAATAATGATAGTAATGTTTTATTTGTACAGAACTCTGTAGTTTTCAAAATGCTTTTATTACATACATACATTGTTTTGTTTTGATCCTCACAATAATTCTGAAAAGTAGGCAAGGAAGATGTTATTATCACCATTTTATAAATGAAGAAACTAAGTCTCAGAATCGTTGGTTACGTGACTTGTTTACATTCACATTGCTGGTAGGTAAGCAGGTTACATAGAAATGAAGCTCAGTTGTAGATATTTAAATTTCAGACGGCTCTTGTGCAGTTTCCAAATCCAAGTTGAGTGCTCTTTTTTTTTTTTTTTTGGAGGGCAGTTGGGGTTAAGTGACTTGCCCAAGGTCACATGGCTAGTTTTTTGTGTTAAGTGTCTGAGGCCGGATTTGAACTCAGGTACTCCTGACTCCAGGGCCGGTGCTCTATTCACTGCGCCACCTAGCCGCCCCTGCGCCACCTAGCCGCCCCGAGTGCTCTTTATACTGCATTTTTATATGATGGAAATAAGGCACATTGAGGAGGTATTATGATGAGAAGATCCAATTACCCATTTCCCTTTGTTGCCAGTTTCCTAGTGGGAGCCCTTTCTATTCCCATAATCCAATTCAAAAGCTTCCAGCAGACTCATGAATTAATAATAAAAATTTACATTTATATAATATTTTATGGTTTATAATTAAGCCACTATCCCATCTAATCATCCTAATGACCTTATGAAGCAGGTAGCACAATTATTATTCTCACCATTTTCAGAGGAGAAAAATGAAGTGGAAGGGTGACTATAACTTGGATAAGGTCATATAACTAGTAGCAGAACTCAGGGAGCTGAGCTAGTATACTTCCTCTGGAACCATGTTTCTTCTTCAGTGATAATGCCTTTCATTCTTCTTTCACTGATGGTGAAAATAACTTGTTATAGAAATATTGGCAAATTTTTATTTGTTGACCTCCTGCCAATTTGAGTTATGCATGTTCTCTTGGGTGACATGGGTCAGTTGGGTTTCAAGCCAAGTTTTCTGAAGATCTGATTTTTCTTCCACTATTTTCACTACTTTATGAAGTAATAGTATTTGATAAACCAGAACATAAACTACTTGGAGAAGAACTCCTTATTCCTCAAGTACTACTGGAAAAACTGGAATGCAGTTGAGCAAAAAATAGGCTTAGACTATTATAGCATCTTCCACAATAAATTTTAAATGAATATGACCTACATATAAAAGGTCACATTTTAAAAAAATAGATGATAATTAGAGGAGTTACCTTTTTACAAGGGTAGCTAGTGGAGAGAATTCTTAGCCAATCAAGGGACACAGATCATAAGAAAGAAAACAAAATTTTAACTACTCAAGTCAAATAAAGAAGCATTTAGTGACTACCTGTGTGCCAATTACTACTAAACACAGGATACAAAGAAAGGCCAAAAATTAGTCCCTGATCTCAAGGAGTTCACAGCCTAATGGAGGAGACAACATAAATCTATATAGATCGACATAAATATACTTATATCTATATCTTATTTGCATATAGGTTACAGATATCATTTTATCTACCTGTCTGTCTGTCAATATCTGACTGATAAACTGGAGATAATCTCAGAGGGAAGGCACTAAGATTAAGGAGGGTTGAAAAAGTTTTCTTGAAGAAATTAGAATTTTACCTGAGACTGGAAGGATTACAGGCAATAGAGATGAGGAGAGAGAGAATTCTAGCTGTGGAGAGCAGCTAGTCAGAATACCCAGAATTAGGAGATGGAGTGGAAGGTCAGCAAGGAGCCCAGTATAACTGGATCACAATTTATGTGGAGGGGGGCATAAAATATGAGACTGGAAAGTGTGTGTGTGTGTGTGTGTGTGTGTGTGTGTGTGTGTAGGGGCAGGTAGAGGCTTTTTTTTTTTAACACTATAGGATTTTATAGTTTATCCTAGAGGTGATGGGAAGCTACAGGAGTTTATTAAATAGGATAGTGACACGGTCAAAACTAGGAGAAATCCCTTCCACATACTTAGTGTAAAATTCCAATTTCTGCAAGAAGCCTTTCCCAGTCCTCATTAGTGGAGGGTGAACTGTGGTTTAAGAAGCACTGAAGGGATTGTGAGTGGACAAAGTTTAAGCCCTGAACTCGAATAGGAAGGTAATTGGGACAGGAGACCAGCCAGCAGGCTTCTGCAGTAGTCTGAGCATTAGGTGCTGAGGGCCAGCACTAGGGTGGTGGCAGTGTCGGGGACAAATGGGAGAAATGTTACAAAGGTAAAACTGGACAGGCCTTGGTGCCCGATCGGATATGGGGGATGAGAGAGTGAGAAATCAAGGTTGCAAGCCCATATAATTAATGGTGGTGCCCTCAGTGGTGATAGGGAAATTTGGAAGGGCGGATTGGGGGAAATATGAGTTTGGTTTTGAACATGTTGAATTTAAGATTTCTACTGGATATCCAATTTGAGGTGTCCAATAGGCAATTGGAGATGCATGACTGGAGGTCAGGAAAGAGATTATGGCAGGTTGGGTAGATTAGAATCATCAGCTGAGAGATGATATTTGAGTTGATGGAAGCTGATGGAATCACAAAGTGAAACAGGATAGAGGAAGCAGAGAAGATGACCCAGGATAGAGTTGTGTGGGGAAAACCACAGTGTGGGTATGATCCAAATAAAGATAGGGCAATGGAGACTGAGAAGAGTGGTCAGATAGATAGGAGATGACCAGAAGAGAGGAGTGTCATGAAACCTAAAAAGAATGAGAGAGGGGTAGCTAGGTGGCACAGTAAATAGAGCCCTGGCCCTGGAGTCAAGAGGAACTGAGTTCAAATATGACCTCAGACACTTGACACTAGCTATGTGACCTTGGGCAAGTCACTTAACCCCAATTGTCTTGCCTTCCCTTCCCCCTGCCCCAAAACAAGAAAGCGATCAGCAATGTCAAAGACTGCAAAGAGGTCACAAAGGAAGAGACTTTAGAAAAGGCCATTGGATTTGGCAATTGAGAAAACGGTAACTTTGGGGAGTACAGTTTCTGTAAAATAAGGAGGTCAGAAACCATACTGTAGAGGGTTAAGAAAAGAATGAGAGGAAAGGAAGTAGAAGCTCCCTTTGTAGGCAGCCTTTTCAAGCAGTTTATGGAATGAGAGCTAGTGGAGACAGATGAATTAAAGTGAGGGGTTTTTGAGGATGAGGGAGACATGGACATATCTGAGGCATTAGGGAAGGAGCCAGTAGATAGAGACTGAAGATAAGTGATGGAACAGGAATGACCGAGGAGGCGATCTGCTGGAGAAGATGAGATGGGCAGCTGTGCATCAAGAGGGGTTTGCTGTGACAAGAAGGGCCAGCTGTTCATGTGAGACTGGGGTGGTGGAGGACATAGTGACAAAAGGCATCTGAATAATGAGATGAGGAAGAAGGGTGGAAAGGGGGGGGGCTCTCAGCAAATGACCACAGTTATTATTATTGCTGTTTTTAGAAAAATATGAGGGAAAGTTCTCAGTTGAAAGGGTAGGAGGAAAGGGAGCCAAAAACTAAAAAGTTTTTGCTTATACAAAATCAAAGCAGCTAAGTTAGAAGGAAAGCAAGAAAAACCTAGGAAAGAAAGTAGCAACAGAATTGTCTAGAATTCAGAGAACACAAAATCCAAGGAAGAGTAAGCAAACAAACCCATAGCCTTACATATCTGAATGCAGATACACAAATATAGGGAAATGGGGAGGGGAAATGCAAGATTATAAATTGAAGAGGCAAATTTTACATCATATGTAATACTGGAATTTTATCATGACCCTGGAATATGCTTTCCTTATTAAAAAGGTACAAGATAAGTAAAGATGGAGCAAAGTAACATTATGTCTCATGAAGCTACCATATTCATGAGGAAATCTAGAAACCAAAGAAGAGCTGTGTCATGAAGAACATTTGGGTGAACATCTATGGAGGTAGAGGCAGAAGCAGTATCAGAGCATACTACAGACCAACTAGACAGAAAGAAGAGATTGATGAGAAGTTTGAGCAATAGATTAAAAGGCTGGCCAAGGCATAAGGTAGTCAGGGTAGGAAACTTGAAGGATCTGGATTTCTACAGGTGTTCTCTCTGCCAAAATCAAAGTAGATAATAGTTTCATGACTTGACTGAATGATAATGTCATCGGAATGGTAAAGCAGAGAATTTTCACCTCTAGATCTGATTCTGATCAATAAGGAGGACCTTGTTTTTCAGAATGAGAATGTGAACTCTGGGGACAATGATCACTTCATCAGAAGGAAGGAGGGGATCAGTGCATAGTGGCACATACATTAGATTTTGGTAAAGGAGATTTCACCAGGTATGGAGAAATGACATATGGGAGCTCATGGTTTAATATTTTATAGCAGTGGTTCTCAACCTTCCTAATGCTGCGACCCTTTAATACTCGTATGTGGGCGTATCTGCATGTGGTCAGACCCACCTGCAGACAGAGGAGCAGTGTCTCGGTTCCTAAGACCATCGGAAATACATGTTTTCCAATGGTCTTAGGCAACTGCTGTGACCCCTGTGAAAGGATCATTCAATCCCCAAAGGGGTTGCGACCCACAGGTTGAGAACCACTGTTTTATAGGATAAGTCAGCCCAAGAGGGAAGATGCAAAGAAAAATGATACTTATAGAAAAAAATGTGGAGGTTATCTAAAGATGAATGTACATTCTCAGGGAACTTGTTAATCAACGTGAATTTTAAAGATATAATAAGGTTGGAAACAAAGGTACTTCATAGAAGATGAATACAAAACATGGGCTTGTCCTTTCTTTTTGTTCTCTCTGCCCTCTCTCCCCAGTCCCACTAACTTGATGCCTGACACTCAGCAGCTATGAATCATGTGGCCAGGCCATGGCCATTGTAGCTATTTAAGACCTCTGTGGCAGCTTGGGTGATTGCATTATTTAAACCCTTGTCTTGGTGTGCTACGAATACATTTGAAGAAATTGTTAGGCAGATTCCATTGTAAAGAACCAAGTTAGGTGGTCTCTGGATGCATTTTCCCACATGTGTTGACTGATTTCTGAACAATTTCTTACCTAAGGAGATTTTTCAAAGAAATAGACATATGGTTCACAGAATAGTCCAGCAAGCTGTTCCCATCTGCAGCTCTCACTACCCAGGTGGGAAGTAAGATTATGCCCCTGTGACAGAATTTGGTTCCATGCCAACAGAATGCCCGAGTGAGTGTTGGAGTCCTTTGGATAGAATTAGTTCTGTCTCCCAACCAGTAATTGAAATGCTCCCTTCTGTTCCCTCATGTGTCAATCACCATAGCACTCCCTTCCCCCCTGCCTTTCCTTCATTTATGCTGTTTGAATATTAGTCACATATGCTGAGACAAGAGAAAAAAGACCTGGTTTCCTGCAGTTTACAGTTCCTTTATCAGTGTAATACTTAGAAGAAAGTTCCCTTTGCCTTTCCTTCTGTCTGCTTCCAGTCTTTTCACTGTCCCTGGAGATCATTCCTCTTGAATAGCAATGCCAGTCAGACTCGCATTTTGATGGAGCACAATGTAGTGCTTAATGGGTGTTAATGGTCAGCAGTCAGTGTTTTTATACTTTTGATTTATAGCCACTCAAAAATAATAAACCCAGTTTCTATTGTATGCTGCTGTGAAGGTAAAACTGATTCCATCTTGCTATCACTAGAAGGTTTCTTTCTTGAAACTGTACTTACCTCAGCTTCCAGTGACATCAACGCACTGTGCTAGGTGCTGAGGACAGTGAGGAAAATCAACAGAACCCTCGCCTTTAAAGAACGTACAGTCTAGGAGAGGGAATGAGATACATATAGAAATAACCATAAGACAAATTGGAGCATCTCAGGTATTTAGGAGAGGTCAAACAGAGAAAGATAGGAGATTGGAGAAGGGGCGTGGTCATTTCTTCCTGAGGGAATCAGGGAAAGGGATACTTCAGAGAAAAATATTTCAATAGACCGAATTGTGGAGGGAGCTCTTTTAGGAATGGGGATAACCTGTACAAATGTTTAGAGATAAGAGAGGAAAGAATGAGATTGGGGAGCAGCTAGTTGTCCAATTTGGAACGGAAGAGAAAGGATCAGTCAACAAGGAAATGACATGCTAATGTGGGAAGAAGGGGCGACAACAAGTATAATCAGAACTCACAAGATAAAATACAGAATAAATAGAATGTGTAACCCTAATGGAGATGACACTAACAACTCTGCAGACCAGGAAAAGACTCACAGAGGAGGTGGCATGAAATCTTAAGGAAGCTAGGGATTCTAAGAGACTGAGTTTGGGAGAGGAAATGTTCCAGGCATGAGTTAAAAAACACAGAGAAAGAATACTGTGTGTTATGGGTGAGGAATAGGAAGCAGTCCAATATAGCTGGATCAGAGAACGTGGATAGTAGGAAGTATAACATAAGACAAATGGAAAGGTGGGAAGGGACCAGATTATGGGAGAAAAAAAGTTGTATATATTTTAAAATAAGTTTTTATTGATGTCTTTTGTTTCTCACATCATCAGTTTTTCTCCATATCCTTCTCCCTCCCAGAGAGTTATATATACTATATAACAATTATTTTTAAAGACAAAAATTATTTTAAAAATATGAAAAAATCATATGAAAACATGATGAAAACATGTGCCTCATGTAATATTTCTGGACCTTCTACCTCTGCAAAGGGGAAGGGTAAACTGTCTTCATATATCTCTTTTTTTGAGTCCTGCTCTTTATAATTTTGCAACATTCACTTTTGGGGGGGTGTTACTACTACGATACTATTGTCATTGTAGATATTGTTTTCTGGGCTCTACTTACCTCATTCTATATTAGCTTTTATAGCTCTTTCCATACTTCTGTATTTTTCACATACATTAGTTCTCAACAACTCAGTAATATTCCATTAAATTCATGCACATAATTTGTTTAGCCATTCCCCAGTCAGTGAAAATCTACTTTGTTTCCAATTCCTTGCTGCTATAAATATTTTGATGTATATGCGAACTTTCTTCTGATCAATGTCTCCTTAGGTTATAAGCCTAGTAATAGACTCTTTGGGTCAAAGGATATGGTCATTTTAGTTACTTTATTTGCATAATTCCAAATTGCTTTCCAAACTGATTGTACTGATTCACAGTTCCGCTAAATGCAGTATTACACCTATCTTCTCATAATCCCCTCCAATGTCAACCATTCCCATATTCTTTTGTCATCTTTTCTGATTTGCAGGGTGTGAAGCAAGACAAATGGAAAGGTGGGAAGGCGCCAGATTATGGGGAAAAAATTTGTATGTATTTATAAAATAAGTTTTTATTGGTGTCTTTTGTTTTTCATATCATCACAACTTTCCTCCATATCCTTCTCCTTCCCAGAGACCCATACCATATAACAATATGGTTATTGTTATAATGTCTGATTTCTAGTTATTTCATGCATTCTTTCATGTACTTGTTAATAGTTTGCAGTTCTTTTAAGAACTCTTTATTAATATTCTTTGGCCACTTATTTACTAGGGAATGGCTTTTGGTTTTTATATCTGTATCTTTTATATCTAAATTTATATCCATAATTTGTATTATCTATATCTATATATATATATACATATATCAACATATACACATTAATTATGTGTCTTGGATACTAAGCTCTTATCAGATAAATCTGATGCAAAGATATTTTTCCATTCAGCTGTTATCCTTATCCTAAGTGCACTAATTTTGATTGTGTAGAAGCTTTTTGATTTCACGTAATCAAAGTTAAGTTAGCTATTTTGTCTTTTATAATTGCCTCTTAACCCTCATTTGGTTAAGAATACCTCTCCTCCTCATAGCTGTGAGTTTGAAGGACTTTAAATGATCAACAAAACATTTCACATCTGATCTTGGAGGTAATAAAGAGCCCCTGGAGTTTATTGAGGGAGGTGTGTGTGATATACGCAGACCTAATCTTTAGGAAAATAGCTGGTAGCTGAGTAGAAGATGAATTGGAGTGGGGAAAGACCTGAGGCAAGGAGATCAATTAGGAGACTATTAAATTTGTCCACTTGAGAGGTGACAAGAAACTGAAGGTGGAGCATAGTTGTCTGATGTGTAGAGAGATGGGAACACGTGTGAAAAATGCTGTAGAGGAGGAACTGATTAGATTGGCAACTGATTGTGTAGGGTAAGCAAGAAAGAAGTCAAAGTTAGGTGACTAGGAGGATGGGGCTCTTGACAATAATTGGGAGGTTCAGAAAAGGGGATGACTTGGCAGAAAAGATAGTGAATCCTGTTTTGGACCTATGGGACATACAGTCTGAAATATCCAACTGGAAGCTAGTGATGAGGAACTAGAACTGAGGAGAGAGGCTAGGGCTTGAAAAATAGAGCTGAGAGTCATCTGCCTAGTGATAATAGTCGAACCCTTGGGAACTAATGAGAACACTAAGTTATAAAGAAACAGAAAGAAGAGATGCCAAGACAACAGTCTTTGGGGACAGGGCCCCCACAATAAGTGTGTGTGTGTGTGTGTGTGTGTGTGTGTGAGAAATGATTGATAATACAACAAAAGAGACTGAGAAGCAGCAGTCACATAGGTAGGAGGAAGACCAAGAAAAAGTCAAGTCACCAAAATCCAGAAAATATCCAGGAGGACAAAGTAGTCAACCATGTCAGTAGGGAGCAAGAAGGATGATTTGACAGTCATTAGTAACTTTGGAGAGAGCAGTTTCGTTTGATTGATGAAGTCAGAAGCCATATTAGAGGGTTTAAAAAAGAATAATAAATGAAATGGAGGTACTGATTGTAGAGGGCTTTTTCAAGAAATTTTGCTGAGAAGAGGAGGAAAGCTGTATAGCTGGAGGGTATGGTGAGATCTAATGAAGATTTTTTTTTTAAGGATGGGTGAGTTATTGGGAGATTTAGGGAAGATGGTGGCATTTTAGTTTTATCTGAGAGAGATCTGGGCTCCTGTAGATAATAAAATACCACCATCTTCCCAAAATCTCCCAATAACTCACCCAACCTTAAAAAAAACAGCCTTGTCCTGAACTGCAGTAGGAACAAGTTCCAACAATTCCTACAGAACAAGGGGCCTAAACTTGGATGCTACAGTTAGGGATCAGGCAGAGTCTGCCCCTCCCCATTCAGGAGTGCAGTAAAGCTTTACTCAGTCTGTACAGTGAGACTGAGATGAATAATTCAAGAAAAATATTAAATACTATTAGGAAAAATACCTTGCTTCAGTTGACTCCCAGGATAAAAATCCCCTGAGGAAAGGAGCAGCTTCCCAAGAATTTCAAGTAGAGCCTCAGAGAAAAAGATGTCCTGGCTGCAAGGATTATAAAAAGAAGAAATATATGGAAGAAATGAAATATAATACCAAATAGGATGGCTAGGAAGGAAAGAATGGCAAGGAGAATTGATACCTTAGATATATGAAAACAAAACCAAAAGATTGAGGGGGAAAAAAAAACAGAAGAAATTATAACAAATTACTGTCATAAACAACTTTCCTGGAAAACAGATCATGGAGAGATAATCTAAGAATGTTTGAACCATATGTATGAAAATCAGAACCAATGGAAAGCCTGAATACTCTTATTTCTATAAATTACAAGTAAAAACTGCCCCCAAACTGTTAGAACCAAAGGACACAATGAAAATAGAATATATTAGTCATCTCTGGAAAGAAAGCCCAAACTGAAAACACCCTGATCATCTTAGCCAAAATTCAGAGCTTCCAGGTCAAAAAAGAAATACTATGAGCAACCAGAAACAGAGTTCAAGTACCATGGAGCCACAGTGAGGCTCACAGATGAAGACTTGCCAGCTGCTACTTTAAAGGGGAGGAAAGCTTAGACTACACTATTCCTTAAAATCAAAAATAACCTATCTGGCAACAGATAATTCTGTGAGGGGAGAGGGGAGGAGAGAAATAGACCCTTGATGAAATAATTTCCAAGCATTCTAGATGAAAATTTTGGCCAGAACTGAGTATGCATTTTGAAATGGAAATGTAGGAGCCAAAATAAACATAGAAAGGTAGATACATGTTTAAAAGGGAATAAGTAGGGATGGATTGTTTACATAATAATAGAGCAATAATAGAGTTCTTCTCAATACCCTAATACCTTTAAGAATATGATATACAGAGGTAGATACACCTGTAGGTGGATTTGTTCTGTTTTGATGGTCTCTGGAGAAATAAGAAATGAGAGGGACAGGAGATTAAATGGGTAAGACAGGAAGAAGGAAAATGGTGAAACAGGAAAGACTACATCTCTCCCACCTCCTGAGTTAGGGTGACAGACCTCAGAATCAAGTCTCCAATCTTTGGTTAAATATTTCTTACTGTTCTTACTAAAAGATCCCAGTTATGCTCTAGCAGAAAAGAGCATGCTAATACCCAGTGTCAGAGCCAGAAGGTGGAGGGGGTAGAGACTGCAGTTGTCCATTGGAAAGCAAGAGTGGGGAGTCCAGTGAGTCAGGCTGTCCAGCAGAGATGCACAGAGAGTCTATGAAAAGTTCAATGACTGAGTCTCACCTTCCCTAGTCTTGCATCAAATCAACTCATCCATTGAAATTTACCCTAGGAGGAGTGAGGGCAACTAGGTGGTACAGTGGATGGAGTGCCAGACCAAAGTCAGGAAGGTCTGAGTTCAAATCAGGCCAATGATTCATACCAGTATGACCCTGGTGAAGTCATATAATACCAAATAGGATGGCTAGGAAGGAAAGAATGGCAAGGAGAATTGATACCTTAGATATATGAAAACAAAACCAAAAGATTGATCAGTTCCCTCATCTATAAAATGAAGATAAAAATAGTACCTACCTTCAAAGGTGATTATGAGGATAAAATGAGATATTTATGAAGCACCTTGCAGATCTTAAGGTGCCATATAAATGCTAACTTTTATCATGATCATCATTGTTACCCTGTGATGGCCGTACTTGACTTCTCTCGCACCTACATCAATGCATTGCTATGCCCTGCCTTGATGTGAACTGTACGAGTCCTCTCCTAATGAAAAACAGATATCAAGGCCCTGCTATTTCAGAATTTTCAGTCACTTTGTCTACTCGGGTTCCCTAAACATGGCTTTGGGGAAAGGGCTTTGTAACTATTATTCTTGCTGTGTTATTTGGGTGAATACCTTTGCCAAGATCAGAGTCTACTGGTTGATTGTTAAGAGAAGCAAAGCAGTTGGTGCTTGTGAGCTGGGATGTTAGGCATAGTCAGCCACAGGGCTACCCCCTGCAAACTAGCCTGCCAAGGTCAGTTTGAGTTGGAAACCCAAAGTTGGTGCTACATCACGGTGGAAAGAGTACCAGATTTATAGTCAAGACTTGGGTAAAATTTTGCTTCTTCTACTTACTACTACTGTGACCTTGGGCAAGTCACCTATTCTGTCTTGGATCCATTTTTCTTATCTGTAAAGCAAGGGGATTTTACTTAACTAGATGATTTCTGAGATGTCTTCCAACTCTTTGCAATTTTGTGATTCTGTGAAGTAACAAAAGAGAAAATTGGAAATATGTTTAATTTGGTAAGTGGAGAGGGTCTAAGAGAGCATAAAAATGTTGAGAGGTCATTAGATGGATTCCATGGGCAGGGATGGGGAATAAGGAAGAGCCATTCTTGACTGCCACATAGGGGACCAGGTTCTTCTGAATGGGGTACAGCTTGTGGACAGTGTGAGATCTGCGATGACTGGAAAAGAGGTAGAGAGGACATTAAAACCCAAGTGCGGAAGTTATTGAGGAGGATGGGAAAGTGCCCTGGAAGTTTCTGTATGTCAGTGACAAAGACCAGTTGCTCTCCTACTTCTGCTTCTGACTCTCAGCCGTGGTTCAGCTAGCTGCCTTCTCACCCTGGAACGTCCCTCAGGATCCCTTCTTCTGTTTGTTAGTTACCTCTGGAATTTCCATTTTGAAAGAAGCCTCAGACTGGCCTCTTTCATTTCTCATCCAGCTCTGCTTTTAACTTTTTGGACTTTACCCTTTTAGATGTTATCTTCCCGTCCCCCCTCCCCCCCATTAAAATGTAAAAGAAAGGGGAAGGAGCATTTAGTAAGCACCTACTAGGTGCATTGCACTGTGCTAAATAAACACTTGACAAAGGTGATCTTATTGGATCCTCAGGACAGCCCTGGGAGGTAGATGCTAGTATTATCTCATTTTACAGTTGAAGTAACTTGAGGCTGACAGAGTTTAAGTGACTTGCTTAGTGAGGGTTTGAGGCTGAATTTGATCTTGGGTCTTCTTAACTCCATGCCAGCACTACTGTGCCACCCAGCTCCTTAAGAGCACTCCCCCAGACTTCACTATTGACATTTTTGACCAGAAGCAGCTCTTTTTGCGGTTCCCTTTGGGGTAGGCCATGGCATAAGACCTGAATGAGAATGGGAACCAGTTTTTCCAAACCTAGGAGTACTCTCAAAGTTCAGTTTTGTGCTTAGGTTTGTGAATTGTAAATGGCATGAACATGCTGCCTTCAAAAAGCCACCTTAGCAAAAGTGGCATGAGGAAAACTGGCAGTGGTTTTAGATTACAGGCTCACAGAGGGTATTAAATGTTGGAAGAATATACTAAAAATAAAAATAATAAAAGAAACTCTTCTCTAAATGTGTTAGATTTGTTTCTTTTTTAAAGTGAAAAATGGCCCTACCAGATCTGTTCCTGCCTGCTGAACTGGAGACATCGGGGACTAGCAGCCAGTCTTCCATTGACGTCAGCAGGAGCAGATTTAAATCTCCACAGCAGAATGCTCCCCAGCCCTGATAAATGGGTCGGATAATTGAATTAGAAAACATTCTGAGCCATCAGCTAATTATGCTGTTTAGGCAACTGCTTTGTCCAAGTTTGTTTCATCTCCCATCCATCCACTGCCTGAGTGGCTCTCTCACTGGGAGGGTCTGTGTGTTTCAGGTCTCCTGGGGGGAGGGGGAGGGGGCTGTCTTTCATATATCTTTAGGCTGGGCTGTCTGTGCTCCCACACAGCTGACCTTTGGCTTTTGTGCTGTAAGATTCTTAAACCTTAAGACCAATGATTATACTAGTTTTATAGGCATTTGCTTTGTTCTTTTTTAAATACGTGGAGGCATATGCATATGACCTGGTGTATATGTACATATACTTATGTTACGAACTTGCTATTCTAGGGGCCAGACCCTTATCTCCCTCATGAAGGCAAATAATGAATTTGATTTCCCTTCTTTCACAACAACCCTACCACTCACCAGAAACTGAAAAGGTCACAGTCTTCAGTTAGCATATCAAAGCTGTTGGTGAGAAAGATTTCCAGAATGGCAGCTGCCCTATTAGAGATGAAGAATTTAGGTGAATTTGCTCTTTATTAAAAAAAAAAAAATCCCCAACAAAATAAAAAAAGCCAACACAGAATCTCATTCTAGTCTAGAGGTGGGAATGGAGCTAAGCGTACTCAGTGTTTTTCTCACTTCGTCTTCTGGTGAAAATTGGTGATTTCATGTGCTAAATATAGACCTTGTTGGCCTGCTATGGGTCACAAGTAGAAGTTGCAGGAGAAAAAGCAACATGAGGTTGGTTTGCCAGCCTGCTCCATTCCCATATAAGATTGGAGGACAAACCGAGTCTTCTGGGCTCTTCTTTTAATTCCTGGCCCTTCCCCCCAACCCCCATCTTTGTCTTTTATATAACCTCTTGTTTGGATCTTTGAAGTTTCTTTTCCCTTTCTTTGAGTACATTGCCAGAGGCCAAATCTTTTGTGGGTTGGTGATGGAGGAGTTAATAGCTAGGATGAGTTTCTTCCTTGACTAAGTAGGTCCAGATGAGAAAGACCTGATCTTGTTCTCTCTGGTGGAGGGGAGTGACATGTCTAAGTCAAATCCAAAGTCTGTACTCACTGAGATAGCTTCTTAGCCGAGGCTGCATGCTCACGAGGATGGAGAAGCATTTGTGTAGCCACTTGTCTTTCACCGCTAAGGACAAAAGATATCTCATTCTTGTTACCTAAATTGTTCTAGTCATGGGAATAGAATGTCTATCTTGATTATCATTAGTATGGTTGTCTGTGTAAGGCATATAACCTCCCTACCCCGGAAGGTTTTGTGTGACTTTTAGAACTACCTAATTATTCATCAGGGAAAGGTAGTTTTTATTTTGCCCATAGAATAAAGTCTAAATTACTGAGTCTCACATTCAAACTCTCCCGTTTTCCTCCAATCCAAGTATTTTTTTTCAATTAGCAAGCACCAATTTTTGCTTCCTCCCAGTGCCCCCCCACTGAAAAAAAAGATACCATTTCATTATATAAGCATAGTCAAAAAAGCAAATTCCTACATTGACTGTATCCAAAAGGATGTTTCTCTTTCTGCCTAGTAGTTCATTAGCATATTACATAAGATTGTCTAAGTTACCAAGAAGGTGCTGACCTTCTTTGGCGAAGGAGCTTCTTCATCCAGAAGTTCCCTTTGTTAGTGAAATCACAGACCCAGTCCCTGTTCCTATCCCTATGTCTAAGGCACTGGGGAAATAGAGACAAAATGAAAAATAGTCCTTGCCACTGCAAGGGTCTGTGTTCTGCCCTCTCCAACCTTGTTGTCTACAACCAGCCCTTGGAAACTTTCCATTCAAACTGGTAGACTCATTGTTCCCTGAATACATCATATATATTCTTGCCTCATGCTTTTGGTCATGCTGTTCTTCCCACGTGGAATGTCCCGCCACCCCCACCCCTTTCATGTTCCAGCTCACTTTCCACAACCTCCTCCTCCTCCAAGAAGCTTTTCTGGACCATTTTAAAGTCTTAGTAATCACTTCTCTGAAATCTGTAATACTCATTCAGTACTTGGTTGCCATCTGCTTCTTTATATTTATTACATACATATTCAGGCCTCTCAAATAGATCATTAAGGGCAGAGTCCATAGGACCAAGCTGCTAAGGGCTCTGGAAAGTTCTGTCTAATTCAACTTTCTTGTTTTACAATTAGAAAAAACCAGATATATAGAGATTAAGTGACTTACTCATAGTCACACAAATAATAAATGGCACAACCAGGATTTGAACCCAGGTATCTCTTGTATCCCCTGAACCTTGAAAAGTGAATATTTGTTCATGGTATTACATCCCATAAACAACCCAGTATAATCTTTTGAAATTGTTCTTTGTTTTGTTTTGTTTTGATCATTGCAAGCTTGATCTCTTCCTATTCTGGTAAATTGATCAGGACAAGGTACTGATTATATTTTGTACTGATTTGTGTTTTGTGGAGTATGACATTTCAATAAAATGCCCAGTTTTAGTCATGTGCACCACGCTCAGGCTTTTAGGTATTTACACTGGCTTACCTACCGCCTTCCATCCTGACTTTCCCCTGAGCCACGTAGCACAGATAGAACAGATAATTTCTGGACAAACAAAAGTACTTCCTCCTCTTGATCACCTTGGTTTTGATCTCCCTAGCTTAAAGCCGGTCTTTATAAGAGCCCAACCTTTTCTTGTCTTTCTCTCTTCAGAGCCAGCTTTCTCTGTTAAAGCCTCTAAGCTGCTGATTGTTGAAGTGCAGTTCTGATTGTGTAGAGAGTGCTGCCAGCTCTCAAATTGGGAAGTGTGTGGGCCAACCCTGATAGCATTGTGTTTGGGCATTGCAGCAGTCTGCCAGACTGGGTGGTTATAATGCCAATGCAGATAGCATTGGCACTAGCATTTATTAGTTTGGGATTTTAAGGAAGAATAAGCAGTGGAACATCCCTCATCCATCCCATGCAGTGTAGAGGGGAAAGGTTCTTCTCTGATTTGATTTTTCTCAGAAATGATTACTATAGGAAACACTGACTAATGTAGAAGGTGGTACAATATTTTTTTTTTAACTTACTAATAGAAGTTGTCCCTTTGGCGTGTTCCCACTCTTCACAAACTCATCAGTTTGCAAATTTTCCTTATGTTTCAGGAATTCAGTTTAGCCTAAGTATTATTATTATGTTTGAAACTAGATCTCCCTATCTTGTCCAGGCTAGAAGTATACCAGACACTCATGGCACCCAGCCCCCATGAGAACTTTGACAGTCTCCATTTCCAGCTTGGGATGGGTTACCACACTTAGGACAGGTCTAGCACGCTGTAGCCCAGAATTACTGTTCTCCAGCAGCCCACCAGCCTCAGCCTTCCCAGGAGTAGGGCTTATAGGCATATACTGCTTTGCCTGACCAATTTAGCTCAATTAAAATAAATATTAAGTATCTACTTTGTGCAAGATGAGAGACATTGTGGTATAGTCGGTAAAGGACTGATCTTGGAGTTATAAAGGCCTAGGTTCAAGCCCTGACTCCAACACACTGGCTGCATGACTATGAGCAAGTTACTTAACTTCTCAGTGCCCTAGGCCAGTGGTCTCCAAACTCTTAAAATCACAGGCTCCATCTGTATAATTTTCTTTTCATGTAATAATTTTGTACATTAGAAAATCACACAAAAATAGAAATTTTATAAGGATGAAAAAGGTGATATAATATCTGACCTAAGAGTTAATAGACTAAGGAGTGGTATGGTCAGATCTGTGCATTAGAAAAATCATTTTGGCCACTGAAGGGAGGCTGTCTTGGAGAAGAGAGAGACTTGAAGCAGGGAAACCAATGAGAAGGCTGTTGCAAAAGTCCAGTGCTGAGATGTCTAGAGACTTGCTTTCAGTCCTGTACTCAGAAGAGCCCTACAAAATTCACCACACGGGTGCCCCTAATTCCTGAGAAGAGTAAGAGGCAGAGGCTGTGCCAGCTGAGGATTGGATATCTGTACTTTCTCTTTTTTGCCTTGACCATAAAAATGTCATCAAGTTATATTAGTCATTATAAAACTTTTCAATTGATCTAATACTTCTGTGGGACAACCTAGTACAAAATTAGTATAGACCCATTCAAGGCTGTTTGGAAAGAGGTGACAGAGTCCTGTGAGTAGCTGGTTTGGGGAACAGGAGGTAAAGAGTCAGATCTTGATTAGGTCACTTAACACCATCTTGTTGGGTAAACTTCTCTGCTACTGATCTGGGAATACAGTCTGGAAAAGTACTCTGTCTTATGTTGTTTTCTCAAAGCCCGTGATGATTGTTTCTGGGATAAAATGCAAACTCTTCTGTTGGTACTTAAGCCCTCCACAATAGGGTTTCAGCCCACCTTCTCACATAGTACTCCTTATTACATAGTACTCCTTTTCATGAGCTTTGTGGTCTAGCCAAACTCTCTCTTCTCCATAATATTCCATATATTTTCTCACAAGCCTTGGCCAAGGGCTAGGCTGTTCCCTAGGTCTGGAATGATTCCTTCTTCATCTCTACCTCTTGGAGCCCCCCCTCGCTTCCTTCAGAGTACAGCTTGAGTGCCAGGTACACGAGGCATTTCCTGATCCCTCCAGCCATTAGTGCCTTCCTTCCCTCACATGACCTTTTATTTTGTATCTGTTTATATATGTACATGTTTTTCTCCAGATATAATAAAAGTTTCTTGAGACCAAGTGATGGAGTCTGGGATGCTTTTGTCTGTAACCTCAGTTTATAAAGTCTCATTTGTGTTCAGATACCTATGTATGTAACATCAGTTTGTAAGCCTGTGTAATTAAGTTGTGAAAGTCACACTTCCCCCCTCCCCCAGCCATAAAGGTATTAACTCTGCCTCTCCCTTTCCCCCAGCCTAAAAGTCTTTTACCTGAGCCAGCTAGTCTGCCTAGAAACAAGCCTTAAATAGTATTCTATAAACAAACCCTTAGAGAAATGCTTAGCCCCTTTGTTCTAAGTGGCCAGCTACACCTAAAAGCCTTGAACAACATTATCAAAGAGATAACTGTCTCAGTATGGTACCTCCTGAATCCCTAATCAGTCTAGTTCCCAGACTTGGAAACAATCAAGCCTGTCCTCCCAACAGCCATATTGGATATATCTCATTCATCCTTGACCAAAAGTAACCTAGTGACATTTCAGGCCCCAAACCACACCTCTCGATAGCCCCCCAGGGGAATTTCCCAGTGAATTATGGGCAGTTCACATGCACAGTTGATATAAAAAATGCATTTCCCTTCAAGCACTGACCACTCCTAAACTCCTCCCTAACTCCTCCCAAACCCCACCCTTACCCACATAGTTAACATAAGTAACCTTTGACTGACAGTTTTATGGCAATAAAAAAACTGCATCTCAAGCCCCTGCACTTAGCAGGTTCCCTTAATCTTTTCCTGCCCGCTGCTAAGTGTAATAATAAAATTTGTAACTTTGCCAAAAGATAGCTTGGGTCTGGTGAATTTCTTTCCAGACAAGAACCTAATAGGAATTCATATGAGATCCCTTAGACACCCAGCACTTCCAAAACTCTTCACAAGGACTATTTATTTTGTCTTTCTATCCCCAGAGCCTGGCCCATAGTAGGTGCTTAATAATGGTTTATGATGTCTTTCCCATAATCATCTTGGGTACCATTGGAAAATTTTTTTGGTTACTTCTGGTAAATCTACTGAATAATACAGTTCTCTCCTCATTTTTACCTTTTTTAATTTTTCAGATCTTCAAAACTACTGCGAGCATTCTATGTTCCTTTCCTGTCAGAAAAGCATACAGTGTATGTAAATTATAACATCCTCAAACCTCGGAAAGGAAAGCAAGCCAGGAAGAAGACTGGTGGTTAGCAGCACCCCTGTGGTCCCAAAGAACCAGCCATTGCTGCTAACTAGTGGTTCCACGGCATCATTTCCTCCAATCATCACTTGTAATATTCACAATAAAGATTTTCCAACAAGAATACTGGAATCCAGGTGCCTCAGGCTATTCAAAGTTAATTCCATACTCTCAGTTCTTGCCTGTATCTTTGCTCTGCTTCTAGAGTCATGTGAACTGGAGCAGCGTGGGTTATGAGTGGAAGACTTCTATGATACCTGTAAACACATTTTTCTCTGGTCTGTTATTTATGAGACTGAAAAAAGAATAAAGCTGTCGGGAAGATTGGGAAAGCTGTGGACTGGTCGGCTCTTTTCAGCAGTTCTCTTCTGTCAGATAAATCCTCAGCAACTCTCCTGCCTCTGGGGCTTCACCACCCGTGGCTGCCTGGCATCTCCTAGCACTCTTCCTCGTGTTTATTGTCAGCAGTGGAATTTGAACAACCAAACACCCATCCACATGTCTTTTCTCCCCCCAGCAAAACCAAACTTCTGTTAAGTACTTCACAGGACCAGGATGTCTGTCCTGGAGATGTAGCTCAGGAAGGAGGCAAACTTTTGTGGAACTGTACCCTAATTTTTATTCTTTTGTAATTACCCATAAGTTCCATTCTTTCATTTCCTTTGTAAAGTGAATTTATGGAGTTTCTATATGTTGAAGCAGTGTACATTCCCTTGAATACTAAGTGAATGGGGAATATTTGGGGGAAAGTGCCTAATTTTAATTCTCTGGATAACGTCATTGTTTTAAGAAACATATTTTGTAGAATCCATAGCAGACTCTCTGGAGGGAGTGATTGAGAGACAGAGTTTTTAGCAGACTCTGAGTGAAAGAAAAAAGATGTAACTGAAGAGAGCATGGAGGGAGGCGGAGGAGGAGGGAAGGGTGAAGCAAGAAGCAGAGAGAAGTGAGTCTTCAGAGCATCTCTAGCAATTCCATTGGGAAGCAAACCCTTCAGGGTGCTTTGGTGTTGTAGCAAAGACAGTACCGGTATATGGCACTCAGAGAAGCAAAGCCGGAAAATCAGAAAAAGTCAGAGGACCATCTATGAAAACATGACCTGAAAGACTTAAATGGGAGAGGGTTCAGATAAAAGTTGGAACTTTCCATTTTAAGGAGGTGATTTTATTTGGTTATGAGTTGGGTGTGGCTGCTCGTGACTCAGACTACTGGGACAAAGCTATTCCTTCCAGGCTGTATTCCTGGTGTGTGGGAGTTTCTGTTTTGGTATTGTTTGGGCAGCTCCCTCAATAGCTATGGACTCCCTTGCCTCAGGAGAACAAAGAGTACATTGTGGAGTCAGATTCCTCTACCCCACAGGGATCAGTGTCAGTACTGTTCCTAAACATTTAGGTTTAAATAAGGTGCCAAAAATCTTTAAGAATGATAGTTTCTAGTATCTACTAGTGAGGTAAATTAGTTTTCTGAAATTTCCATTCCACATTCTAGAAACAGAATGCCTTCTCACCAGGACCAAACCTAGGAGAGGAAAAGAGAGCTGATGAAAGGAGGAATAATTGGTTGCTTACTTCAGAGACTATCTGAGACAGAGCAGAAGCAATAGGAAATAATAGGTCTGGATAGAAGAACAGACAAGATTTACTAGTGACATGGAAGGAATTGAGTATAGATTCCCTTTAGGAGCTCCTGAGGCTTCTGACTTTAAATTTCTTTGCCCATGCTGGCATCATCCCAGCCTGGCCAAGAGCTAAAAACATCAGGACCTTGAGGCAAGGCTTCTGCCTTCTGCCACGATTATTGAAAGGGTTAATGGATTGGACCCTGATGGATGCCACTTAGGTAGATGCATTGTAGACCTTACAATATTACTGCAGACTTAGGCATTTACTAGTAAGTTAAGCAGTTCAGAGTGAGCAATTAAACTGAAAAAGGCACAAGCCTGTTACATTGATGTTTCATCTTGGCCAGGAGATAACCCTCAGTTCTCGGGGGCCATGCTCACATGGCCAAATTCCTGCAGGAACTCCTAGTTTAAAAAGTATGGCTCCTTAACAGCACACTGTGCATCATCTGAAAACCAGCTTAGTCAAATTGGGGAAGCATGTCATCAGAAGTCACAGGGGGATAGATTTTGGGAGCCATATTTATCAAGATGATCATGTAAGGTATAGAGTGGTTTTAGTCTGCATCGATGAAGTATAAAACACAAAAAGCGTAATCCAGGATATGCAATAGAAACATCAAGTCCCCCCTTTTGGTATTTGTGCGTTTTTCTCTGAAGTAGGTCCGTTGAGAAAGTCAAACCAACAAATATTTATTGAGTACCTGCTGTATGCAAGGTACAATGCTACAGGTACCTGATGTAAGAAGAGACAAAGAAGTCTAAAACAGTTCTTGGCTTCAAGGAGCTTGTAATCTAATTGAGCTATCATTGGGCACAAATAAACGCAAGGCATTTGTGTCTGTGTAGCAGGTTTGTTACTTGGGAACAAAGGGAGTTTGTTCTTCCTTCTTGGGAAGAAGTGTGACAGGGGCCATGGTGAGTAGCATTCCTAAAACAGAATCAACATCCAGTAGAATGGTGGCTGCCCTTCTGGGGTGGCTGGTCCATTTATTTATTTGACAAAAAAAAAATTGTTTCTGTAGATTGGATATTGTTTATTGGTTATTATTGTTGCATTGAAAAGGACTGTTGTACATAATTGAAGAGAAAAAGGCTTTTGATTTTGTTTTAATGTTTTTGGATTGAGGACTACTAGATATGAGAACCTGCTCCTGATGGATTAATTGCTCTTTGCACAAAAGTCCTTTGACTACCTAATTTTAACTTCTGACTTTGTGGCTTAGAGCAACATTGTCACACCTTTATTCAATGTCTATTTTATATCCACTAGAGTTAATCTGATGTGAAAGCATTCACATTATTTAATTTAATTAATTTATTTTTTAAAGTTTTATCGATGCCTTTTGTTTTTACCACATCATTTCTGTATGTCCTCTTGTACTCTCTAATTCCTCTCTTGTTCTTTGAAACAAAAGAAAAAAGTTCATCCAAAACAGAGACCGTGTTTGACAGTGTATGCATCATTTTATACCCATAATCCTCCACCTGTCCAGTGAAAAGTACTCAATGTATCTCCATCTTTTTTCTTGAGCTAAGAATGATCATTACAACTACACTCTGCCTCTGTGGCTTCTTCCTCTAATTGAATGATTGCTCCCAGAACTTACATTTAAAAAAAAATACCCAGGCTAAACACGTCTTTGTTCCTTTACAGGTTCTACTCCAGAATCCATGCTCCCTTGTGGGTGCCTTCGCTCTACCCTTCCTAAACACTCTTTCAGCCTCTTATGTATTGTCTTCTCCCATCAGAATGAAAACTCTTTGAGGGACTTTCTTTTTGCTCGTGTTGGCATTCTCAGAACTTAGCATGGTGCCTGGCACATAGTAAGTGCTTAATAAGTTCTTGTTGATTTGGCTTGACATTAACATCCAACTTTATTTCATCTTCTTTTATTCAAGTAAGCACACTAGCATAAGCTGCTTTTCTCGTTCTACTCATTTTACTCACTTGTCAATTTTTACAAATCTTTCTGTACTTCTCTGAATTCCTCAGATTTGTCATTTCTTATGGTGCAATAACATCCCATTATACTGATGTATTACATGGTTATTCAACCATTTCCCCACTGATGGGCACTGACATTGTTTTCAGCTTTTTACAACCACAAAAAATTCTGCCATGAATATTTTGGCATATAGGACACCACTTGGTTCTTTATTTTCCTTGGGGTATTTGCCTGGGAATGAGATCTCTGGGTCATTTTTTATCAAATAATTCCAAACTGTTTTCCAGAACAGTTGGACTAGTCTCTCAGTTCTAGCAATTGTGTATTCGAGTGCCTGTCTTTCCAGAGTCCTTTCTATAATTGACATTTCCATCCTTTAATACTTTGCTGGATTGCTGGGTGTGAGGTGAAACTTTAAAGTTGTTCTCATTGTCATTTTCTTAGTAATTTGGAACATGGTTGTTGTTAGCTTGGATTTCTGTTTTTGAAAACTGTTCATGTCTTCTGACCATTACTAGTAAGAGAGATCATTTTAACCTTTTGGAATATTCAGAGGTAATGGATATTCCCACCATAAGTATCCTGCCATACTTATGCTTAACTGAACACCAAACTTAGAAGCACTTTCATTTTAAACCAAGGTGGTGTCTCTTGAATTTAACTGAATCATTTTTCCCAGATATAGAGACTTGGGAGAGGGATAAGTCTTTGAGTTCTACATGATCCTCATAACCATAGACTCTTTGCACTTGAAGAGAGGTTAAAAATGATCTCTTCCTCCAAGAACCTAGTTTTATAGCAGAGAAAATTAAAACCAAATGAGGGTCTAAGTGACTTGCCCAAGTCTCACATCTCAGCAGAGCTCAGATTAGAGCCCAAAGCTTTAGCCATCCAGACTAGTACTCTTTCCATCATATTATACTGCTCCTAGGGATGAAAGGAAAAGCATCTTGAAGACTAGCACAACTTTTGGGGTGGGGGAGAATAGTCATTGGTGAGAAACCTTCTGGGGAGACAGGTGGTGCTCAGCTGTGCATTTGATGCAAGTACAATGAAGGTGAGGACTTGTATGGGGCCTAAAGTATTCAGGCTGATATTTGGCAACTCCAATTTTCATGTCATATTCTCATAATCATAATTCTCCCCCATACACACAGCATAGGGTGAAAGTTTAATCTCACAGTCCCTCCACTGACACGTTAAAAGTCTATGTATTGCTATATTCTTATGCTCTTCCACTAAATGTCTTGAGTAAATGGATTTAATGTTATTTGGTGAGTTCAAATAGACGTGTCTAGCTTTAATCTTTTGTAATAGACAGAGATTTTCTGTACAGTATCATTGGATTTTAGAGGCCCTCTGGTATGTCATTGAATCTAAACAAGTTCTGGCTTTAATCTTCCCAATGTTTTAAACTGTGTGATTCATATTGCAAATGAAATCAGGAAGCAAGAGGAACAACAGCACTGAAGCAAGGACATTGTCCAGTGCTGCCCTCTCCCTGGTCCCAGTTGCTTTGTTGTTTCACATATCACTGTTTACATTGTGTTCTTATTGTATTTACTGTGAAACAAAAGTCAAATAAATTCTATTGGTTCGATTTTTTTTTAAGAAGTGATACTTTCTGCTTTGCTTTTAGGCTTTAATCCCTTATTAGAAATTGGCAGCTAAAGAAGACTGTTCACAATTGTGTGGTGAATCATATGGCTCCCAAAGAGCCAGATAGTAAAGAATGTTGAAAGTTTCAGGGGAGAAACCCCTTGGAAATTCCAACAAGGCCTGGTTTCATTTTAGCTGGAGAGAAACTAATGCCAGTAGTAGTATTAAGTGGTATGCTTAAATACCTAAAATTCCGATCCCTTCTATAGTTTTTGGATATAAAAATTCAGTTTGCATAGACATATGAGTATAGTTATTTCCAATTGTTATGTGGCTTCCCCTTCCTGGGGGTCCCTAGGCATAGAAGAGCTGTTTTTAGCAAACAAGATTGGCACCATTTCTATGCTGGGGCAGCTAGGTGGCACAGTGGATAGAGTGCTGGGTCTGGAGTCAGGAATATCTGAGTTCAAATTGAGCCTCAGACACTTCCTAGCTGTGTGACCCTGGGCAAGTCACTTGCCCCTATTTGCCTCATTTTCCTCACCTGTAAAAAGGGCCAGAGAAGGAAATGTCAAAGCACTCCAGCATGAAAACCCCCAATCATGTCAGTCAGACACAACTAAAACAAGTGTACAATAACACCTCTGTGCTTATCCAGATCACACCAAATGATCTGAATGGTAACTCACAGGTCTGTCCTTTAAATTTTGCCCAGTGCTTTCCTCATAGTCATCCTATGAGGTATCATGACTCATGGCCCTGTTTTACAGAGGAGAAACTTGAGGTCTGAAGTCATACATGTAGTGAGTGTGAGATCTGAGACTTCCAAGTCTTCTGATTTAAGATCCAGCACATACTCGACTGCATGGCAGCGCTACCAGCCATCTCTGCCATCTCCTGCCTTCCTCCCATCTTACGTCCCAACTTGTCTCATTTCCCTATGAAATACTTTTTAATCACTTCAATAAATTCAGATTCAGCAATCTTAATTATTAAGTGCTTCCTATGTACCAGGCTCTGTGCAAGGTACTGGGGATACCAAGACAAGAGTCCGCCCCCTAAAGGAGCTCCACTGGCTTAAAAAGGACAGACATGTACATGGAAGCAATCACTAATTACGTACAAAATAAATAGAGTCATTTCAATGATGATGGGTGGAAAGGGGAAGATCAAGAAAGGCCTTGAGTAGTAAATGGCTGTTGAGATGATCTCAGACCTAAGGATTCCAAGAGGAGGAGCATTCAGGCATGGGAGGCAGCCTGTGCAAAGGTACGGAGGTGAGAAGGAACAGCAGGTAGGCCTGACTGACTACAGAGTAGACTGTGTATAGCATGTTCAAGGAGAACTAGCACCTCTGGTGTGAGGGATGCCAAGCCCTTTGCAGGGCTGCTCATCCACCTTTGATGCCCACCTGTCACCCTACTCTTGCCTGTGGCTCCAAAAAGCTGTAGCATGCATAGACAGGTAAAACTGTCTCAGCTGACAAGCTAAACCAGGTGGAGGGTAACCAACAAGTTTCCATCAGTGAGTTAGGAAGATGCCTACCCCAAGCATGTGAAGACTTCCCCCAGTAGAATGGATATGTGAAAACAATTTGCCCTAATTGCCATGAAGACAGCTGAAGCAGGTGCTGTGGAGCATTTAGAGCTAGGTCAGACATGGAAGAAGCCAAAGTCATCCATTGCATCCCAGGCCATCACCAGTTATACTGACTTTTGTCTTGCCACTGGCTTCAATGACTCTGGAAGACAGAGTGAGGCTGAGGCCTTCATGCAACTCTGTCTTACTTAAATCCAATTCATGCACTAGTCAAGACATCACCCCGGAATGTCATTGGTTCTCAGAGGATGAACCAACACCAAGAACATGTGAAAGAGTCTGGAAAAAAATAGGCTGGAGCCTGATTATGAACAGTTTCAAATGACAAGAAGAGGATTTTGAACTTTACAATGTTTATCCCCAGTACTTCTGCATCCCATTCATACTTTATCCTTGCAGCAGTAGGGAGACACCGAAGCTTTTCGAGCAAGATCTGTGTTCCTGCAGGACGTAGTGTATCTGTCCTGCTTATATGTATGTCCTGTTTCCTCATCTAGGTGACATAGCCCTAGTCTTAGACCACCTTTTATTCCCCAAACCTTGCACAGCTCCCCGTACACAGCAGTAATTCCTTAAGTATTTGCTGATGCAGTGGCTGAGAAAAGAATAGTTTTGAGAATTGAGAAACTCTCTAGCCTTTACCTTACACCTGGCCACAGTTTGTACCCAGAAAAGAAATATAATTGGCCATACACTCTGTAAAGAGTCCTGGTAACAACTCAGAATATGTTCAATACTTGTAGTAGTTCTCTTCACTTGCACAGACTTTCACAAACGATGAATCCACACAGAGCAGACACAAGGAGTTGTGCCTTGCCCTTCTTTTTTGTCAACATGCTTGGAGTATGATATTCCTTCCAAGAAAACTACCAAGACAACCAGGAAGCACAGTGATTCAAGTGCTGGACCTGAAATCAGGAAGACCTCCGTCCAAATCTGGCTCAGAAACAGTATGTATAGTCATGTAACTCTGAGCAAGTCCTTCAACCTCTGCCTCAGATTCCTCAACTACGAAACGGGGGTAATAATAGCACATGTTGTGAGACTCGAATCAGACAACATTCATAGAGCTAATGTAGTGCCTGACACAATAAGCAACCCTATCCTTTATATTTCTTTCCCTACTTAATTTTTATGGATCTTGTATCTGGGGGGTACTTGGAGCCTATCAGCTTCTATGCCCCCTGAGAAAAGAAGATGTAGTAACAAAATGCCTTTTTAATAATATGCATTATGTTTACATTAAGTGTAAGTGATGTTTTTAATGTAAAAAAAAAATTTGAAGGTTACCTTCAGCTGTTACTAATTTGTGGGCCAGTGCTTTGGATATCAGTGTAGACTTGACATTTAACCAAGTCATAATCAATAGTGAGAAAATCATATCTAAACAAATGTAATGAACAAACCAGTAAGGAAATGGAGCCATTGAGAATGTGAGAGTGGGGACATGAAGTTATGAAACATCGGTGATGCAACTGGACTAGGAATTTCCTATTATAACCCCTTAGAACAGCGGTTCTCAACCTGTGGGTTGCAACCCCTTTGGAGTCAAACGACCCTGGGGTCACAGGGATTACCTAAGACCATTGGAAACCACATATTTCTGATGGTCTTAGGAACCTCCTCTATCTGTCTCCAGGTGGGTCTGCCCACATGCAGACACGCCCACATATGAGTATTAAAGGGTAGCAGCATTAGGAAGGTTGAGAACCACTGCCTTAGAACAAATAGACTGTTTAAATTGGGATTAAAGAACATAATAATTACATTTGCATGAACGTAGGAAAACTTTTTCCGTAAATTTTGAAGTGCATTTCTAGATATCTTTGTAAAAAGCTTCAGGACAGATTCTTCCCTAACATGAGTTGATTTTCTATTGTTAGGTACCTGCTAGACTAGTATTAGGAGGCTAGTAGAACTCCTCTAGAATTGCATGAAGATAGCTCTCAAGCTTAGATTAGATAAAAGGATGGATTAGATTGCTTCTAGCGAGAGAAGTCTGTGATTTAAGACTAACTATTCCTGAAGGTTTCATCTTTCCCAAACCCACATCTGTGGATTCAGGACAGTGCCTCCTCTACCCAGATTTCCTTTGTTTTTCATCAGCATCCAGACTTAGTAGTTTACTATTGGAGTCTCTTCCCTATCATTTACCAGTTTAATTATGTAGTCCCAGGCAGTGGGATGAGGACATGCTGCAAATTGATGGGTTTATGACTACCTTGAAAGGGGCCTCTCCCTGCTGAAGAAGATAAGCTGAAAGAGAGAGAAATGGAAGCAGTCCACGTGGCCTGGAAAGCCTGCTCAGCCTGTGGGCAAAATTACATAGATGGAAGTCTTTGGGACAGAGTTCTTTCTACCCACTCGATACCCTCAAGCCACCCATTTGCTACCCAGGTTAGTAGCAAATGTTTAGTCTCATGCCATGGCAACACAGTGGAACAAGGAGAGCAGCTTGCCATCTTCCTCATGGAAGGCTGTTTTAGGCATGCAAGTCATTTGGCATTTTTAGCTCACCTGTGCCTATAGTTTCACTTTGTAATATATTTGGATTAATGAATGAAGTATTTATTAACTACTTACTATGTGCAAAACTCTGTGCTAAGCACCAGGGATCCAGATAAAATGAGACGTCTCTGCTCTCAAGGAGTGCACATTCTAATGGGGGAAACAAGACATTTGGAAGATTTTTCCTACAAAGAATTCCCGCGGTCCTTAGGATGCAGTGGCAAAGCAGACATCAATACCCTCTTCTTTAATACCATTTCTATTGATAAAATAATGTTTCTGATGTAAAACCACTTGACAATGCCAAGAACTTATGGTGGCAAGAACTTTCTTTTCTGAGTCTTAAGTAGTTGTGGCTGTATTAACTACAGAGCAAATGCTGGGATACTTCTCTACTCATAGGACTTTCTAGGATGATGGTTGAAAGCACTGGGCTCTTTCCAATGCTCTTGGGGTCAGGGTCCCAGGTGGCCTCCATCAGATCTGAGGGGAAATGGTGGTCAAGGCTGTGGTGATAATTAGACTTCAGTTAGACTGACCTGCCTACCTGCCTGCTCTGTGAGTGGCAGTTGGTGGGGGAGATGGTTGGCCCCTTCCTTCTGCATGGGGGTTGCTTCCCTGGATGATGGCTAGAAGGGCTGGGCTAGAAGCAGGACCAGTAGTCTGGGTGTCAGGAGATGTCACTGGTCAAGATAACAAAGGTGGGCCCCTTCTCCACAGTGATTTTTTCCCCTTAGTTATTGCTGTGATGTCCAGTCTAGAAGCAGATCTAGTGTTTTGGGGGGCAGTTATTCCTAATTCTTGAGCTCAGGGTCCAATGCTCTCTCCATTAGGATCTGAGATGAAATGGTGGTCGTGAGGTAGTGCTGGTGGTCTGACTTGCTTGGCATGTGATGCCTCCCATCTCTCCCTTAGAGCATGCTGCTATTTCTTTTTGCCCTTGCATAATCTGGCTGATTCCCTGACTTTGGCTCAGCTTCTGTGGTCTTTGTCCCACCTCTTGCCTCATCCTTTAGATTTAGTAGTCTGGTGAATTCTGGTTTGAATTGACATAATCTGGTTTTACCCTCCAGCCATGATTTGACCCACACAGAATTCTTTTTCTGTTGATTACCCATAATCGCTGGTATTTATTACCCTATACTCATTTGATGAAGTGAGAGTATGATAAAATAGATAAAATGCTGGACTTAGAATCAAGAAACCTGAGTTCAAATTCCCTCTCAGACCCTTTATAGCTCTGTAATCATGGGCAAGAAGTAGAGTTTCCTCATCTATAAAAGGGGGTAGTAATTTTTGCACTTCCTATCTCACAGGATTATTATGAAAGAACCATTTTGAAAACTTTAAATCCTTAAGTGTGAATTATTATTACTGTTCTATGTCTCTCTGTGCTCCACCCCCCCTCCCCCCCGTCTTTCAATGACCTTGTGGTTCAGACAATGGTCAGGCTGATTGCTACCCAGCGAGCTCTCCAACCGGGGATCACAGAGACTCCAGTAGTGCAGCAGAAGTCAAAGCTGATTTCCAAGGAGCTGACCACATTCTGGGAAGCATCTTCAGACTTGCAGTAAGTGAATAAATGGCTCCATAAGTGGGTGGAGTCATCTGCCCTCCCAGTTGGCAGAAGTGAGTCCCCAGATTCTTTTACTGAGTGGACAGAAAGTCATGGGATTTCTGGTTCCTTATACTTCCAGATCTCTGCAGCTTATTCCACAGTGCCCTTTGTCACATCTTTCTTGGCAGGACAGCATTCCTACAGGGCTAATCCCCACTTTGTGGCAAATATTATACATACCGGCATGGCGGATAGAGCCCTGGACTTGGAATCAGGAAGACATGAGTTACAATGCAGCCTCAAACACCTGCTAATTAGCTGTCTGGCTGACACTGGGTAAGGGAACAGGGATAATAACAGCATCAGCCTCAGAAGGTTGGGGTGAGAATCCAGTGGGATAACATATGTAAAGCACTTTGAAAACTTTCAATTACTATATAAATGCTAGCTATTACTATTTTTAATAATAATAGTAAAGTCAGTGGATTCCTCAAGGACATGGGGTCTATGAACTTTAAAAGAATACAAATATATACACACAAATTATATAATGTAGAATATATCTAAATAGAATATTTTATATATAATATGAATGCATAAATACAAATATATGTATACATGTAACTATTTCAGTGTAATTTGTTTTCTTTGTAATCCTATGTATCATATTTTGTGCCTTTAAATACAGTATATTCTGAGAAGTCCTTATTTAAATAGAGTATATTCTGAGGAGTCCTTACACTTCACTCCACTCCCAAAGGGGCCTATGACCAAAAAACAAAGTGAAGAACCTCAGGGCTAAGAACTCAAAGCAGTTTTTGGCACCTTGACAGACTCTCCTGTAGTTCAAAACTTTTCTAAAATTCCTCTGTGACCAGACCTACTGGGTACCTGTCAGTGTTGGATATCTAAGTTCAGTTAATGACTCCCTGTGCTGCTATAAACTTGCAGGAGGGTCAGTTTCTAGTGAACTTGTGTGCATTCACTTGTTCCTATATATCATGCCCTGGTGAGATGAGACTCAATGGACAATACTCCACCTCTGCCTCATCTCTCCAGGTGCAGGTTCCATGGACCTGTCTGAAACATTACATAGTTACCCAACCAGTTTGTAGGGTGTATGTAGATACACTTTCAGCTATTCAATGTGTCCCAAAAGTCTTATTGCAGTCTTAAACTAAGTTTAAAAGTTCATAGATACCAGGTTAATGATACTTAGATGAGTTTTATGCCAATTCAACTCCACAAATATTTACTAACAGTAGCCTGTGTGCTAGGTACTGGGGATATGAAGACAAAAATAAGATAATCTCTGCACTGCAGGAGATTACATGGGACCAAGTGGGTGTCCACAAATAGATCATTGCAAGGTAATTTGAGGAGAGAAGGTGGGGAATCAGGAAAGGCTGTGTAATACCTGAGCTGAAGAGTGCCTTCTGACAAGGACAGACTACAATGTCCCCCAAACTGAACAATGAATATTGATTTCAGGGTGAGACAGTTTGACTGACACACAGAGCATACAAGGGGAGTAATAGAAAACAAATCTAAAAAAGTAGATTGGAACCATGTTGCAGAGGCCCTTGAATGCTGGTCCAGGAGTCTGACTTCTCCAAGAGGCAATATAGGAAGCCACGGAAGATTTTGGTGCCAGGGAATGAATGAAGGGAGTTAATAATAGGCTATTTTGCCTATACATACGATGGCTCTGAATCACAGAGATTAGGTCTGAAGTAGGTGGATTGGAATTGGTGACCATGGCTCTGGGAAGTATCAAGTGATTGGGGTTCTTCCCTAAAAAGTCCTGTGATGAGGAAGGGCAGAACGTTAATGAACGAGGGTGGGACAATACCTGGTAAATATTGGTAAATACCTGGTGATGGGGTCCCAAGAATTCTATCAGGGAAGAGATAGGGAGCTTGAGATACCCAGGGTTATAGGCCTAAGGAGAGGACATGGGAGTCAGTACATAACGTGCATCCCCCAGGGTTGGTAGAGGTTTTCCAACAATGCGCTTTTTTTTTTTAACATGCAATGCTTTGGATTTCTAGGGAAATGATCCCTGAGGAAGGATAAATTAGTATTTTGCGCACAAACTTACCATTCCCCTTCGTACAGTCTGCCCTGACATACCCTACAGACTTCTCAGTTATGTTTTTGGACTGGGCCCTCCCATGAACTCTGGCTTGATCACACAGCCGTTTCCTAGAAGGCTTCTTCCCGGGACCCCTGTGGATTGCCCTGAATCCCAGTTAGCACCGTTCTCCTTCAGGGGCTGGGATGTGACAAATGCTCCCTGTTACTTCCCAGTCATAAAAAAAGCTATATTGTATCCAGGTCTTTTAGGGCACCTGACAAGGGAACTAAGGAACAAATCTAGTTCTGATACATTGGTAAATTCTAATAATTTGATGAAATAATTTCCCCATGCCCTCTCTCACTGTATATTTAAATAGAGATCTCCTGGGGGAAATATGCCAGAGATTCTTAACCATTTTTGTGCCATGGACTCTTTGGCAGTCCAGTGAATCCTGTGGATGCCTTCTTAGAATAATGTTTTTAAATACATAATAACATAATATAGATTTGCAAAGGAAGTCAATTATATTGGAATACAGTTGTTAAAACTTCCAATTTCAGAGTCCCCTTCCTCCTCAAAAATCTGTTGGCCCCAGGTTAAGACCCCTACTGTAACCAAGAGGAGTGACTATAATGGTGAGAATTTTAGACAAATGGTAGGTAGGTCTCTAATGGGGTTAATTAGCAGTAGGGTTCCCCCATGCAAGGAGATTCCCTGCTGTGCCCACATATTGAGCATAAGGCCATCTGAGAATAGATGAACAGAGTGAGTCTATTGGAGACCACCCTGAGGGCAAACATTGTAACAAGTTTGCTTTATATAATCTTTTTTTTTTTTTTTTTGCTTTTTGGAGGGCAGTTGGGGTTAAGTGACTTGCCCAAGGTCACATGGCTAGTTTTTTGTGTTAAGTGTCTGAGGCCGGATTTGAACTCAGGTACTCCTGACTCCAGGGCCGGTGCTCTATTCACTGTGCCACCTAGCCACCCTGCTTTATATAATCTTTATACTTTGTTCTAATGGAGGTAGAGTCAAAATGCTGGAGTGAGGGTCAGTATTTTTACCCAGCTTACCAGACACACCTCCTCCACAACAACTTAAAAAAACACATTATACCAAATGTTGATTGAGAAAGCCAAGAAAAATTTGCAGTGAGTTATTTTTCCTGCCCAGGGGAGCTTAGAAAGATAGAGAGGTGTACAGACATTGGGTGGGAGCCAGACAGGAGCACAGCAGCAGCGGGGGCAGCCATGAGGTACATTCTAGCACCCAGGAGCAGTAAGAGACTGGACTGGACTTCCAGGACTGGAAGCATTGGTGTAAAAAGAGATCGTGGAGGCCCCTTGAACCAGCACTGGGAACAGAAACAGAACCAGTCAGCCACTCTGTTGCCTATACTGTGTTTCATTTTTTTTCAGAGACAAAGTCAACCAAGATCAAATTGTCCATCTAAACACAGGTTTAGACTGTCCACTGCTCAAACATTCTGGCCATGTGCAGAAATATCATGCTGGCTACACTTTGGAGATGTTGCCATCACATACAAACATGAGGGCAAAAGGACAGTCTCTTTATGGGAGAAATTAATTGTTACATGTCCACTCAAGCAGGAAGAGTCAGGCATGACTTGGGAACTGGAACTACCTTTTTCCTCTTTTCTTTGTTGACAACCTCTCGACAACTTCCTAGAATAGATATCGAGTTTGTTTTTACTGGGGACCTTTCCCAGTTATTATCTCTTGACCTCAAATTATAGGATCATAGATATGAAGCAGGAAAGGACCCCAGAAGTCATTTAGTCCAACTCCCCTATTTTATAGATGAGGAAATAGAGATCCAGAAAGGTTAAATTATTTGTCTAAGGCTACAGGTGGCCAAGGTAGGATGGATTATTACCTTTGTATTCAAGGAGCTGTGAAAAGTAAAAATAATAAGCATCAGGTTTGAGAGAAAGGAGGCGCCACAGGCATTTGAAGGCTAGGCCAATCAAATACAACCCTTAGCAGGTTTTACAATGTTTTATGTATGATTCTAGTTGCAGATTGCTTTTTGAGCTAGTCTAGCTCAGTACAAAGAGTTTTATTACTAGCAGCCTGACCACTTGGTGATGAATTTTTGGTTATGACAAACCATGTAACAAAGAAAATTACAAAGTGGCTCAGTCCTATGAGGCCCCAGCCTCATACAGGATTAGACTATCTATAAACATTAACAGGAGTAACTGTTCTAAATGTGAGATCCTTGCCTGATAGCTTATATACTACTATAGAAACAGAATCATATCCAACATTCTTGAAACCATAAAACAAAAGCAGAAGATAAAATTAAGTCATAGCTAAATATTGGTGTATATACAATATGCCTACATGTACGTGTATGTATATGTACATATTTGTATATATGTGTATATAGTTATATACATATAAAATATGTTAAAGGCTTACTATGTGCCATATGTATTACATATACTCATATATCGATACACACAGATATATACATGTTGAGGTACGTATACATACACATGCGTATATTTGTATATATTTATATACATGTAAAATTTATTAAGCACTTAATGTGTGGCAGGCATTGTGCTAAGTGCTGAGAATAAAAGGAGAAGCAGGCAAGACTGTCCATGACCTCAAAGTGCTTATATTCTAATGGGAAAAAGCAATGTATCAAGGAGAGTTGGAAAGAGGAGACAGTAGGATAGTTGGAGATGTCTGGGAAATGCTGTGGACATCTATCTAGATATAGCTTAAGGCCAAAGCTGGCCTTTCAAAGCCCAAGGTGGTACAGAGATAGAGTCCAATTTTCCAGTGTGAAGGGAATGGAGATGATGGTCCAAGTGGAGGACTGAGAGCAAGGATAACTCAAAGGTTCTTGGAGAGACAAATGCAGGAGTCTGTAGAGTTGAGTATCCAAAGGCAACAAGAAGCAGTATTCCTTTTTAAACATTTCATCTTGTTTTTACATCCCCTTTGTTTCCAAAACATTCTTCTTAAAATCCCTACCCATTAAGCTATCCCTTTACGATCAAATATGAAAAAAGAAAAAAAGGAAAAAAGCTGTTCAAGAAAACCAGCACATCAAGCAAGCCTGACTATCTGTGCACTATTCTATAGCCATCAGCTGCCACTAGATACCATGGAATATTCATTTCTGTGCAGACAACTCCCAGATTTACGTATCCAGCTCTGACCCCTCTCTGACCCCACATCACCAACTTCCCCTTGGACACTTACATCTCTCGCTCTGCCCAACTCACCTCCACCCCCCCTTTAATAAACTTTAGTGGCTCTGTTATCTCTAGGACCAACTACAAATGTCTATCTAAAGCTATTCACGACCTGGCCCCAAACTACCCCTGTTTTTAGCCCTATTCCAGCTTTTCATTCACTCTATGGTCTAGCCAAATTAGCCTCCATAAGGGCAGAGGCTGCTCTCTTTTCTTTCTTTCTTTTTTTTTTTTAGTTTTATTAGATATTTCAATAAGCTTAAATCATCCTGATCAAGTAAGTTTGCACAGGAGAAAGTCAGTGGCCCTGCAGGCAAGGTCCATCAGATTTCATAGTGTATCACTGGCTCTGGCTCTATGCTGGGATTACCTCCATGCTCCAGGTACAGGTTGTTATAAGGATATTGCTTCGGAGCCACAGGCAGATATGACGGGTACACCTCTCCTAACCAGAATGTGAATATCATGAAGCCGAGGAAGCCAAAGAAATGTTTACACATGGTGTTCCAAGAAACAGGTGTGGGGGATGTATCCACACGATTTCGAGTGTACATATCAAAGTCAAAGTGCATTGGTTCACCCCAATTTAGCCTCAGTTCTGAATGGTCCCAGTCATACCATGGGTCTCGTTCATGCTGAGAGTGGTCCGGAAGCTTGGGACCGTCACCATACCCGAAGGGCTTTAATCCTCCACCCGCATATTGTACTTCTTGGCCGCGGCATGCTCCTCTGGCATGGGGGGGTACAGCCCCGGGGGCATATCCTTGGTGAGGCCTGAGGCTGCCCAGGGCCCCCAGAGGGGTCACCTGCTGGGCTGCTGTCCCCACCCATGGGATTCCCTGGGACACAGCCATCAAGGTCGCCATCTTAACCTTCTTCAAGATGCGCCCGCCTGTGTTTGTCTTTCCATAGTCCCAGTATCTATATAGCACAGTGCCTGGCACAAAGCAAGTACAAGTGTCTATTGATTGATTCACATACCACAATTTGTATTGTCAAAGAAACACCAATCCAAGGAATATCTGGTCATCTCATATTGAAGTACTGGTGATGAGTGTTTGCAAAAGGGTCATAATGAAAATAATTGCAGTTTATATTCCAACATCTGTTATAGAGGATAAAGAGAGAATTTCTGTGAAGAATGTGATAAGACCTTCCAAATTAAATCAACATATACTTTATTACTCAGTGCCTTTCAATAAAAAGGTAGGCACTGGTGAGGATAGTGAAAAATAAAAATATGGTTGGGGAATAAGGAGCTAGAGAGGTCAAACACTTCTAGTTGTCAGAGAAACCTCACCCTTCTATACCCTGAATACATTTCTTTGAGAAAAAAAAATTCTGGCAGC
The DNA here is from genome assembly GCA_028646575.1 of Pseudocheirus occidentalis. Lineage (NCBI taxonomy): Eukaryota > Metazoa > Chordata > Mammalia > Diprotodontia > Pseudocheiridae > Pseudocheirus > Pseudocheirus occidentalis. The sequence goes on from CM053596.1 coordinate 106,775,859, forward strand.
TTTGGTTATGGAAAGCATCCCCCAAAATGAAACTAATTTTATTCAGACAGATTACAGATTGACTGATTACAGATGCAGAAGTCACTTTTGGACCAGCTATGTAAAAGCAGATCACATACATTTTAGAGCAAAAAAAAAAAGGTCAAAATTAATACAAAGCAAGAAAAAAGAATAAAAATGAAAAATGCAGAGAATGGTTTCAGAAAGGCCTGGGAAGACTTGTACAAATTTATGTACAGTAAAGTGAGCAAAAGGAAGAAAACAAGATATATAATAAAAGCAGTATTATAAAGACAACTCTGAAAAACAGGCATCCTGATAAAAGAGACAACTGATTTCAATTTCAGAGGACTCAGGATGAAACAGACTACTCATCTCTTTACAGAAACAGAATCAGAGCATAGCTTTACATAAATTTTGGGGGAGGGAAAGAGGCGAATTTTTGTTAATTTTTTTAAAAGTTTAAAAAATCTAGTGACTTGGGCAGAGAAGCAGCAAGGTCCTGCAGCTCCCACAACAGCCACCCTAAACACCCATAAAATATCACTCTGGACAAAGTCTAGGACTCTCAAATACAGAAAACACATCTCTCTCAGAAGGCAGCTCGCAGGGGATCATCGCAGCAGCCTGAAATCAAAATGTGGCCAGGCCCCAAGGCAGTCAGGAGGAGCTGAGCCACGGCCACAGCCAGTCTACAAGAGAGAAGATCTGCAGCCTCCAGCAACTCCACATCTACCAAGGTGTGAAAAACAGGGATTAGAAAAAGGCAGCTCAAAAGGAGGGGTTCATACTGCAGGCCTGCAGGCCAGGAGCTGAGACCAGCCCAGCCTGAAACCACCATGTGGCCAGGCTCCACCATGGTAGCCAGGAGGAGCCGAGCCTCCCAAGCCACAGCATGAGTCTACTTCAGAGATATCTACTAAACCAGGATTAGAGGTCACTGAAAGTGAGTGAAGCTTTCAAGCTAAATTTGGGGGAGGAAAAGCAGTTTGGCCAATCTACCCCCAGGGCAAGGAAGCAGTGGGGGAAGGGCAGGAACTGCTTCAGAGCCCCTGGCCTGCGGATCC
>CM053596.1:106777425-106804599 GCA_028646575.1 Pseudocheirus occidentalis
GAAGACCAGGGGAGGGGCTCTACATGGGATTGCTGTTTTGGGGGTGGGGTAAGGGAAAGACAGGGAGAAAATTTGTAATTCAAAAATCTCATGAAAATGAATGATGTACACAAGAAACAAATAAAAATTTATTACATTAAAAAAACAATCTAGTGACTCTTTAGGGAAAACATAAACCCAACCTCAAAATTAATACAAAAATGAGGGAGGGTAGGGAGAGGGGAATGAGCATTTACATAACACCTACCATGTGCCAGGTGCTGAGCTAAGCACTTTTTTTTTTTTTAACAAATATTATCTTGTCTGATCTTCACAACAACCCTGGGAGGTAGGTGCTATTATTATCTCCATTTTATTGGTGAGGAAATTGAGGTCAATAGAGGTTAAGTGACTTGCCCAGGGTCACACAGCTAGTACCTGTCAGAGGCCAGATGTGAACTCAGGTCTTCCTGACCCCAGGCCCAGCACTGCCCCTAGCAGCCTGATACAAAGCAATAAAAAATAAAAATAAAAAATAACAGCATTTGATTAAAACAACCCCAACCTGATCTATTTAAATGAGTTACTGAGTCTTCCAAAATGAGAAACAGATAAAGGAAAAGATATCACTGATTATAACATTTTAATACAGCAGTTTAATTGATGTGAATAAATTTGCATAATAAGGAGACCAAAGAGCTTGGCCTACAAACACTAGACCTTTTTGCCAAACTAAGAAATGTGGCCGCCAAGGCAACGGTGCTTTAGAATTATAAACATGTTTTTTAAATCTTATGGAGAAGAATGGTAGAAGGTTATGAGCAGTACTTTTTTTTAACCTGATATTTTATCAGTATAAGGAAAATCTAGGGAGGCATTTCCTTTACTAATCCAATTTACAGTCTTAGACAATTGCCTGGGGCACTGAGATGCTAAGTGATTTGACCAGGGTCATACACTATGTATCAGAAGCAGGACTTGAATAGAGTTCTGTCTGACAACAAGGTCATCATCCCTCTATCCAAAACACCAAGAATCAGTGAAGGAAAAGTTTAAGGACTGTGAGCAAATTATCCTGAGAATGCTTAAGTATGAAACTGGAAGGAAGATAATAAATCATTCAATCAAAAAACATTTTAAATAACCTATTATGTTCCAGATACTATATCAGGTGCTGTTGATACAAATGATAAAAATGACACAATTCTAGCCCTCAAGGAACTTAACTTCTATGGAGCAGTGATGGTTCAAGGAATGACAGTTAATTTTGAGTAAATACAAAATATATAAAACTAAATACAAAATGATGGGGGGAGGCAGTAAGAAAAGGGGAATTAAGAGAATCCATATATAGGAGATGGCAAGTTAACTGAGCTTTAAAGTGATTTAACTATTTTTAAGAGGCAGAGGTGAAAAGGGAGTGCATCTAAGCATAGGGGACTGCCTGCCTGTACTTTCAAAGGCTCACCAATGAGGGACCAAGAGCTATATACTAGGGACAGCAAGAAAGCTGGTTTAAAAACAGAATGTAGAGTGTGTCCAGGGGAGAAACAAGTCTGGAAAATTTGGTTTCATTCTAAGTGTGAAGGGCTTTAAATGTCAAAAAGCAAAAAAAGTTTGCATTTTATCTTTGAGGCATTAGGGGGCAAAGGGGAAAGGAACAAGTACTTATTAACTACCTTTTGCACGCAGGCATTGTCCTAAGTGCTTTAAGAATATTATCTCATTCAATCTTCACAATAGCCCATAAAGTTAGATGCTATCACCATTTTACAATTAAGGAAACTGAGACACACAGAGGTTAAGTGACTTGCCCAAGGTGACATAGCTAATAAACGTCAGAGGTCAAATTTGACCTCTGGTCTTGCTGACTCCAGGACCAGTACTCTATGCACTATGTCGACACCTAGTTACCAGCTCAGCCACTGAAGCTTCCTGAAGAGGGAAGGGACATGGTGGGGTCACAGCTTTTGGAAGATCTCTTTGGCAGCTGTGAGGAGTATGGATTGGAGAGGGAGAGAGAGGAGAAGCTCAATTAGGAGGCTGCTGCAGTTGGCAGAGTGAGATGATGGAAGGCCTAAACTAGGGAGCTGTGTGTGCCGAGAGTTGCTGATAGGAGTAATATTGTGGAGGTAGAATTTACAAAACTTGGGAACTGATTGGCTGTGGAGGACAAGGGACAGTGAAGAGTAGAGAATGACCCCAAGATTGCAAACGTGGGTGAGGGGAAAGTCTGAAGTGTTCTCAATTGACTTGGGAGGCTGGATGTTTTAGGGAAAAAGAAGCTTGATTTTGGATGTGCTGAGTTTAAGATGCCTATGAAACTTCCAATTCAAAAATATACAAAGATTTGGATGCATGTCTGGAGCTCGGGAGAAATGAGGGCTGCCTAGATACTAGCAGGAGTCGTCCATATAAAGCTACCTTAACACAGAGTCAATCAGTTAGTCAATAAGCATTTATTAAGCACCTACTATGTTCTGAGGACAGTGCTAAGCAGTAGTGATACAAAGAAAGACAATAAAACAGTCCTTACTCTCAAAAGAGCTCACAATCTAATGGGGGAGACAACATGAAAACAACTACATACAAACAATAAATGTACAGAAATTAGAGATAATCAAAAGAGGGAAAGGACTAGCATTAAGGGGGAAGACTCCTTGAAAAATAGAATAACAGAGGGTTATCCACGAGGGTAGGACCTTTTTCATTTTTGTACTTTAGTCTCTATAATAGGTACTTAGCAAATGCTTGTTGATTGATCAAATGAGACATAACCCAGGAGGATATATGTTCACCAAAGGTGATTACCATTGTCACGAAGGAGACATAAAATAGTCTAAAATGAAAAGGGACTCCCTCTAGTGAGGTCTTTGACGCTACTATTTATAGATAACATTGTGCTAATTATATCAGGCCCCAGGACACTGCAGAGAATCCTGGAAGAGATCCCTAATCACTCTAAAGAAACTGTCCCAAGTCCTTGCACAGGAAAACCCCAGTGGATAAAGAAGATTTATTGTCCAGATTATTTTAGGCAGCTGGATAGGCAGCCTGTCTTATCATAAGTATATATACCTGGGATGGGTGCTGCAAAAAGACAATGAATAAGCTCCAGAACTGAACAGGAAAAGAGGGGCTGAACTGACTTTGAAAAAGTAAAAAGTTAATATAATAACTCCAAATTTCTCCCTATAACAAAGGCCCATTTAAAAAATATCATTCTTTATTCTTCAGATGACACAGTATGGCTACAACATGGACCATTAGTTTCCAGAGAAATCTGAAGCTGAGGATCATCTCGATGGCAATAAAGAGGTACATGTTAGGCATGAGTCAGAGAAAGGGTATAAAAGACATCATCAAAAAAAAGTATACTTAAAAAGAAGATAGGCTGGTCATGTAGTAAAAGTGAAGAAAAAAATAATAGACAATCCATATGTTACAATGTATCTTTAAAAAAATTTTTTTTGGTTGATATTTTCTGTTTCTTATATCACCATAGTATCCCATGTATACCTTCTCCTTGAGAGCTTTCCCATGTGATGGAAAGTAATTTTTAGGGGTAAAAAAATTTAGCACAACTGATAGATACATTGAAAAATTCTAAAAACATGTGCAATGTGTAACACCTGTTGATTTCCCACTTTCACAAAGTGGTAGGTTGGGGGTGTTTTCTCTTTGAGTCCCATTTGATCATTGTAATTTAGTTTACTTTTGATTTTTTGGTATATCAGTGTTCTTTCCATTTACATTTTATAGTTACTGGGTATATTATTTTCTTGGCTCTGCTTACTTCACTCTGCATTAGTTCATATGGATCTTTCCATGTTTCTCTGTATTCATCACATGTAATTTCTTACAGCACAATACTTTTTTCTTATTGATAGCTTATACAAAGATTTGTTTCCATATTCACCCACTTTCCTTCTTATCCTTTTACCCTCATGCATGGTCAGTTTTTGTGAGACTTCCATGTGGTACAGAGAAATCTATTCTTTTGCTGTCCCATTTAGAAGATGCCATAAGTCAGTGGTTCTCAACTTTCCTAATGCCACAACCCTTTAATATAGTTCCTTGTGTTGTGATGATCCCTAATCATAAAATTATTTTTGTTGCTACTTCATAACTGTAATTTTGCTACTGTTATGAATTGTAATGTAAATATATGATATGCAGGATGTATTTTCATTGTTACAAATTTAACGTAACCCACAGGTTGAGAACTGCTGCCATAAGTCTTTTAATTCTAGTTTCTCCAAAAATTTGTTGAGTTCTATATTTTTCCTTTTATTTATCTATTAGATTTATTCAAAACTTGTAAAGGCATATTGAAGTCTCCTATCACTACTGTGTTAGTGTCTATGTCTTCTTGAAACTTAGATGTTTCCTTTATGAATTTGGACACTCAAGATATTTGGAGCATACTTATACTGGTTTGTTGTCTGTGGTTCATTTCAGCATAGTAGTTTCCTTGTTTGTCTCTTTTTATTTTTTGAATGTTTGTTTTTGCTTTGTCCGATAGCATGATGACAATTCCTAATTCTTTTGATTCACTTGCCATCCCCTAAGTCTTATTTTGTGTTTGTGTTTGTATTTTAAGTGTGTTTCTTGTAAGCAAGACTGTTGGGTGTTGTTTTCTAATTTGCTTTTTTATCTAGTCTGTCACTCTTTTTCATTTTATTGGATTGTTTAATCCATTTACATTTAAAGTTATAAGAATTAGGTTTATATTTTCCTCCTTCTGTCTCTAAAACTGTTTTTCCCCTCAAATTGTTATTTTCCTTCCTCTTTTTGTCTAAACACAGTATTATGTTCCTTCAGTTGCTTTAATCTTTTTTTAAGGTGTCCTTGTTCCCACTCTTTTCTCCTTCTTCTCATTTATCTCCTTTCCTTTAGGGTTTTATATATTAGTTCCTCTCCTGCTTTTGTCTACATTTATATATTTCTTCTCTCTCATTTTTCCTCTTCGTCAGGTAAATTTCCTCATTCTCTCTTCCTCTTTAACTAGTCCTGTTTATTAGGGTTTTTTAATTTTTTTAATTTTTTTCCCCTTTCCAAAAAGGATTTCTCTCTTTTTATTATCTACCTTCTCTTTTTACTCCAGATCCTCATTATTTGATTAATAACCCTATAATCATTTGATCTCTCTCTTTTTTCTCTATTTTTTATGCAGTCAAAACTTTCATGATATTTATTCTAGACTCTGTACTCTAGGTGCTTTCTGCCACTCCAAGAATTCCCTTTTTCATTGTATCTAACTCTCAGAACAATGCCAATTATTCCAGGTGTCAAAGAGGACAGTGCTCCATGGTAGGGACCTTTCCCATCATCCCCTTACTGATCTGTACCCCCCCTCTTGTTGACTTTTCCCCTATATTTGCCTGGAAATCTTCTCCTAGTATCCATGCTCTCTCACCTTCTCCAGTTGCCAGTTGCTCCCAGATTCCACCTCCCCACCTCCCAGGATGAGCAGATTCTTCAGGCCCCAAATTCCCTGAGGCCTCATCCAGTATAAGGTACTTACCTCCTTTCACCCACAGGAGCATTCATCAATGGAATTCCTTCCCATGTAGTCTCTTTCCTTTCTCCCCCTTTTAAATCTTTTTCTCTTCCTCTTCACCCACTCCCCTACAGGCTGAGACCACAGAGGTCACTTTCCCTTCATTGCTCACCCTGGATTTGACCCTGGCACATCATTTACCTCTTTCTATCCTCTTGTTCAACTTCCCTTCTTTCATGTATCCTCCCATGTTGTAATGGGAGAAATACAAAAGAAGTATTTACCTGTAGGCAGGGTGTCACCAGGTTCTGTCTATAATGCCCCTATCTGTCTCTTTACTGTTACCTGTGCTAGATTTCTGCCTTCACTCCTCTGTCCTTGTGTACCTTTGGAAAGAAGTCTCTTACTGGTCTTCCTGTTGTCAATGATACCCCTATGCTAGAAGTGAGGGAAGGCCCTTGCCACATATGGTGTCCACTGTAGATCTTCATTTTGTGGTTGAGGAAACAGAGGAAGATGAAATTACTTGTCCAGAGTTATGAAGGTAGTTAACAGCAGAGCAAGGATTTGAATACAGGTTTTTTTTGTCTCTTTCCATTGTACTATGCTACTTCTGAAACTGATGTTTATAAGACTCACCAGTTTGCAGTTCAATAAAAATTTGCTCACATTAAGTTCCTTAATCTCTGACTGTTTGATGCCAGGGGTTTGCAACTTTTAGATCTGAGCTACTAAAACATATTAGATTAGATATTTTGTCCATTACAATTAAATTTGTCTATCTGCTTGATATAGCTACTTTCTCAAATGCCCCATTCTCAATAAATTCCAGCACTCTTTCCCTTTCCCAGAAGGCAATTGCATTCAGCCACATGTTCTATCCCTAATGTCATTGGCCTAAGTGGTGCATTATTGATAGTAGAGCCACTTTAAACATCTCAGTTTTTGTTAAATACCTCTTTAATGCCAGAATTCTGACTTCTGGCTGGTCATACCAGCAGACTTTTTGGAATACTTGTAAAAATTCCTTCTAAAAGCAAAGCATTGAACAAATTTTCTGGATAGTTGAACCAGAATAAGGTTCTGAAACTACATATGAATCTAAGAGACATATAAACATGTATTTTACTAGAAATAATTTGATAATGAGTTATCAGTGCCTACTCAGCTATAGAATTATACACAAAATATAGCTAATCATCATAGACAGTCAAGGATGGATTGTGGTCTGCATTATGACAGGGAATACCCATATAGTCGCAGATCTTTCATCAGAGTATTGGAATCTTTTAACAAGGATCTTCTGGAATATTTTGATACTTCTTAGAAGCTGACTGTGACTCTCTTATGTTTCTATTTTGTTCCTTCTATAATTCTCATCAGATGGTAAAAGGTTCTGATTGGCATTCTGAAGGGGTCCTATCTTGTTTTTCATCTGTTAGCACCAGGCTTCATTCAGCATCATCGTGGTCTTGGGCATCCTGATGTTTCATTTCCCTAGCTCCCAGCAGAGGGGGCCCTGTTCTCACTCAAACGATTAGGGCTGGGTCCCCTCCTGGAAGACTGACTTCCTGCTTGTTCTTGTGTTTGTGTGGTTCTTGGTAAGGGAATTTAGCTGCAGGGTTGGAATCGTTGGGTTATTTGTCTCTAGAATCTGTCTCCAAATGGCACACTGCTATGTGGTAGCAGTGTTATAAACAATTCCTGTAGAATCGCTGTCTTTGGCTTATTGGTGGGATTACATTTGGATCAGAGATATTTAGTTGTCGGTTCCTGGCTTCCCCCTTAGGATGGTACACAGGCACTCAATTATGTCTCTTCTATTTCAGTTCTACTTGGAACACTGATTATATCATGTGTTAAGATATGTATGTATATAATGGAAAGAGAAAGAATAGTTGGTTTCAAAGATAAAATATTCATTCACTTATTCTTGCCAGAAAAATTGGTGAGTCAGGACAGGAAAATACTGACTCATAGGCAACCCAGGTATATTCAACATCGAATAGCCCCTTTTAGCTTATTGTTTAGCTGCCAAAGGACACTCAAAATTCACATAAAACATTTCTCCCCTCATGAACCAGTACACAAGCTTAAATGCAGCAGCTTTAAAAGATAATAGTATGTGGTTTGCCCAAGTGCATACAGTTTAGATTGGTTACCTGCTATAAAAAGGACACCAGAATTACCTCGGATTACTGCTTCTGCTCAAGTCACGGGGTGGTGGTAAGAACCAAGCACTACAGAAGGAAATAGTATTTAACATTTAACTTTAAACTGCATTTAAAAAGGCTTTCCTGGAGATTCAGTGGTTTCCTTTAGGCCTTGCTAACCAAATGCAGACAGGTAGAGAAGGGAATGAACGCTTTGCCCCTATATGTGTACACAATCTAACTTCCACTCAGCTTCATTGTTAGATTCATTTTGGGGGGTGGGAGGATGGTTGATCAAGATTTGTCAGGGTTGTCCTCTATGAAGTCTAAACCCTATGATCTATAATTTCCTGGTATATTATGTTGGAGTCCATGAGACTGGAAGGGCACTGATAAAGTTCAACTGAGCCCAAATTCTTTGACTTTTCCATCACCTCTTTAATATGTTCCAAATAGTTGTGGCCTGTGGTTGGGGCTCTGCAAGGCCACCCTGGTAAATAAGCAGTGTACAGACATGGTAACCTTTAGTAGGGGCTCTGTCTGGAACGTGATGTGCCCCTGGCTAATGTTTAATTGCAGGGCTGGATCAGAGAGGGAGCTGATTTCCTGAAGTCCTAGAAGTTAGTGGAAATTCCGGCGTCTGATTTCATTCCCTGTTGGATTCCTGCCGAGACATGGATAGAGTGTCCAAGGGATCTTGGCAGTTTTTTTCTTACTCCTATGACCTCTCTGGGCAATGCTGCCCAGAAGATCAGAACAGGAAGTAGAGAAGAATACTGTATCCAGCTGAGACCACAGAGGGAAGCTTTAGGGAAGACAGGGAGTATTTTAAACAAAATCTGCTACTGTCAAATTGAACCTCTGCTTTGGGACTAGGCTTTTGAACAGCTGCTGCTTATGTTGTTTAGTTTTGACACCAGGAATATTGATGCTGGGTTCAACAAAAATAAAGGAGAAATAAGAGGAAGCCCACACCCTGTTATGTAGGACCAGTTTGTCTGGCCAAGGACACAGGGAACAGCTGAGCAATGAGAGGGCTCTGGTGACTGACCATACATATTGATAGATGGAGAAAAATGGAGAGAACCCACTGCATTGGTAACTACGACTAGATACTTCACAAGAGTCACGTCTGTTCTCTCCTCCAGCACTCAACAGCAGTCTCTCAGAGGGACTAGTTTTGAACTCTGCATGTGGGTTCACACACACAAAAGGAATCTTTTGGAGGAGATCAAATCTAAGTAGAGTTGACCAGATGAATGGAATAGTGGAGTAAAATCTTTGGAGTAGTAACTGTGTTTGAAGGAGTTTTTGTTGAGCTGTGTCTGGCATCTAGTAAAATAAGCTGGGGTTCTGCTCTAACAATACCGATAAAATACAGTAGGAATGGGAGGACCGAAGGTCTTTTATGCTTATTTGATCTCAAGACTTGTCACAGACTGAACACTTTCCCTGTGGTAAGGGAGCCTTGGCTGCTGTCCAGAGGTGGTTAGGGATTTCTTTGCTTTGATACTGGGACAGGGTCTCCAGTTTGTCTAAATTTTTGGTTTTTTTTTTTTCTGATTCAAGATTCCTTTACAGCTACCAAGGTATGTAATACACTTGTCTATGGTCACATAGCTAGAGCTGGTCCTTAAGCCTTGATCTCCTGATTCCAGGTCCAATATCATTTCTATATCACTCTTTCTTCTCCCTGGTCCCACACAAATACCAGTTCTTATTGGTTCTCTCTCCATGTATCTCACTTTAATAAATACCATAGCATTCCCATTGACACCAATCTAGTTCAGATCCTTGGGATTTTACTTGGATTAAGACAGATGCTGCAGATTTCTAAGCTTAGGGGCTGTCCTCCCTCTGATTATACAAACCACTATGAAATTAATCATTTTATTACAAAGGTCTGATTATTCTACTGCTCAAAAATATTCAAGGACTCCCCCATGTTTAAGGTATAAAGTCTGGCTCCTTAGCATGATATTTAAGGGATTGGATCACATTGTGATTCCAATCTACCTCTAACCTTGTCTCACTATTCCCATTTCCATATTCTGTTCTCTAGCCAAACTGTTCACCTCCTTTAATCTCCAGACCTTCAATGCTCTTCTTTCCCATCTCTGCCTTTCAACATTCTATTCCTCTTTCAGTTAATATTTAAAAGCTTCTACTATAAAGGCTTTCCCGATTCTCCTTTCCTCATCTGTTCTCCTAGCACTCTGCATTCCTAATAAGCTGACAGTTATGTGGTGCTTTAAGGTTATACTTTACATGCACTATCATGTTTGACCTTCATAACAACCTGGTGAGGTAAGTACCATAGGTACTGTTATTTTCTTTTAAAAAGAAATTATTCTTAGAAGTTTAAATAATTACGAACATGATAAATATGAACAAAAATGAACATTTCCTTATACAAAGAACAGAGAATTTTATGACATCACAAGTCTATTATATCAGCTTTTAAAAAAGCATACAATTAACTTATTCCATTTAGTTATTAAAATTATATTCAACACAGTAGTTACAACACTGTCCTGCTTATCTTTCTTCTGAATTTCAATCTGTTCTCTTTTGTGTATTGTCTTTATTTCCCCTTTGGCATCAGTATTGCTGTGTCTACCCTTCCACCCCATATTCCCACCTTCTTCCCAAAGTCCTCCCTTGAAACAAATAAGTTTAAGGGATAAGGATTTAACTGGTAGAAGAAATTCCCTGGTGAGGAAGCTCCCCCTACCAATCCAGGCTCACATCAGCTCTGTAATTTATAGTCTTGGAGAGATTAGATGACTGCCCATGGAGCAGAGCCAGTATGATTCAGAGGAATGACTCTGCCTTCCAAGCCAACTCTCTACCTACTACCCCATCCTGCTTCTAGTAACAAATAAGTATAGTCAAGTAAGATAAATCTACATATTGGCCATATGTGACAATGTCTCATCTAGTCTGTCATTTCTCTGTCAACAGGTAGGAAGCATAATTCATCATCAGTCATGTGGAGTTGTATTTTGGGGGGAAGGGAATAAGCATTTATATGGTGCCTACCATGTGCCTGGAAGTATGCCAAGTGCTTTTTACAAACATTATATCACTTTATCCTTACAACAAGTGATATAGGTGCAATTATCCCCATTTTACAGTTGAGAAAACCGAGGCAAAGAGGTTCAGTGATTTGCCTAGGATCACACAGCTAGTAAGTGTCTGAGGCCACATTTGAACTCAGATCTTTCAGACTCTAAGGCTCAGCACTGTGCCACCAGCTATGATTGGTCATTGCATTGATCATAGTGCCTAAATCTTTCACAATTGTCTTACTTTACAATGTTTTGATCACTGTATAAATTGATAAAACAGATTTTAATCATTGTATAAATTCTATTTATTTGACTCTGCATCAGTTCATATAAGTCCTCCCAGTTTCTCTGAATCTATCCTTTTTGTCATTTCTCGTAGTAAAATAATATTCTATTATATTCAGATGGCTATTCCTTGATTATGGGCACTAGTGTTTACAGTTTTTTCCAATGAAAATTGCTACTATAAATATTTTTGTGCATAGCGATCCTTTCCTTCTTGGATTTCTTTTGCCCTCATTTTCCAAGTGAGACAGAGGCACAGAGTGGTCAAGTGATTAGTCAGTGATCACACAGCTAGCCAAGCATCAGAGGTGTGACTTGAGTCTAGGTCTCCTCCCATAATCACAACTTCAGTGTTATCCTTCACTGCTCTTACTCCATGTATCTATACCACTGCCAAATCTTATCACTTCTACCTTTACATACAGAGCTTGTATACATCTGTGCCTCTCTACTCATGCTGTCACCATACTTATATTTGATCACCTCTTGCCTGAACTATTGAAATAGTTTTCTAATTGGTTTCCCAGCCCTAGGTCTTTTCCCACTCCAGTCTATTCTCTACTTAGCTGCTGAAGGGATTTTCCTTAAGCACAGGTCTGATGCTGTTATCTCATCCCCTTTCCTCGATAAACTCCAATGGCTCCTTATTACTTCCTGGCTCACATACAAAAATCCTCTCTTTGGCATTTAAATCCCTTTACAACCAGGCCCTTTCCTACCTTTCCAATTTTCTTATATTTTACTCTTTCATGTACCCCATAATTCAGCTACACTGGTGTGCTTGCTGTTGCTTACACATTCATACTATATATTCTATTTCTGTGCAATGACCCTGGCTGACCCCATACCTAGAATCCTTTCCCTTTTTACTTCAGGCTCTTAGTTCCCTGGATTCTTCTAAGACTCATTTCAAATACTACCTTTTGCACCCATTCTCCCAGATGCTAGTCCTACTTTCCACTCAGTGTATTTTGTATGTAGCCACTTCCCCCACTAGAATGCCTTTCTTTGTATCCTCAGTGCTTAGCATAATGCTTGATATCTAATAAGTGCTTAATAAATGCTTGTCGAATGAGGTTTTTCTGACTTCAAGTCTGGAACTCTTACTACTACACCAAGGCACCAGACTCTAAGCTGTGTACATTTCCAATCATTCCTCCTTCACTGTAAGGCCTTTGAAAGGAGGATGTCATCTTTATTTGTATCCTACCCAGTCCCTAGGGCAGTACTAGTACACAACAGGCATTAAAAAAAAAAAAAAGAGAGAGATTTTTGTTGAGAGAGTGAAGTTTCAGATTCCCTTAAGACTGATCTTCCCGGCTTAGTGTTGATCTCTAGGAATGCTACTAAGGTCATATAGCTAAGAGCAACAGTTTGGGTGCACTGAGTGTTGCTGCATGTTTCCTAAAACAGGCCCCCCAATGTTCCTAATGTGAGTTTCCACTCATTCTCTGGAACCTGTTAGCTGTGATGCTTACGCAAGTCATTTAACTTCTTTGCTGCTTTTTTCTCCCCTCTAATCTGTAAAATTAGGGAGTTGAAATAGGTGATTTTTAAGGTCCCTTCCAGGTGTGGAGTTTAGGATTCTATTTCTCTGAACTTTTTTTATGATATGACTTACTGGATCTAGACAAGTCTAATCCTGTCTTCTCTTCCCTGATTAACTAGATGTCTAAACTAACTGTACGTGGGTGTCTGTGCTAAGAAGGCTTACATTGTGTCTTGAGAGTTGTCCTGGTTCCAGTTCTCAGCTGTTGCCTCTGGCACTCTTTGGACATTAGCAGCTTATAGTACATGGAGAAGGGTGGGTGACATAATACAGAACTCATTTATTGGTAATAATAACTCATCTTTTAAAAGTGACTTAAGGTTTGCAAAGCATTACTTAAACAGTATGTTGGCTACCATATTTAGCTGAGCTCCAATAATAGAGCAAGAGAGTGGATATCTGCTTAACCTTGCATGTACTACAGTAAACAGGCCTTACATAGCTTACTAATGACTTGCACCTGTAGCCTGCTTGCTTCAAGACAGCAGCAGGTGGGCTCTATTACATCTCTTTTCCATGACATCAGTGACTGAGCCAGCTCTTTCTACAGAAATCATGATACCTGATGAACCTTCCTCCTTGATTTAATTTTCTTCTCCCACTTAGGTCAAAGTCTTTAAACTTACTGAAGATTATTTGCTGTTTTAAATATATATCAGGTTGAAAATGATGCTATAATTATAAACTGGTTTTATTAGCATCCCTATATTTATTCTATCTTTCATCTTTACAGCATTCTTAATATCTACAGAAGAGACCATAGGTGGTTATCTGAATTTTATGAAGGGGAAGTTGAAGCTTTGGAATGAGAAGATTGCACTGAGTCAAAGATAGTTTTGGAGCAGAATCTAGGAAACTCAAGCCAAAGAGCTTTCTCTAGCTACAATGTCCACTATTATGATTTCAGACTTCTTCTTCTTGCCCTTAATGTTTGGAAGTAAAGGAATCTTGCTTTCTGACAGGTAGGACTGAGAAATTGGTTTAAGGCAGCGGTTCTCAACTTGTGGGTTATGTTCAGTTTGTAACAATGAAAATGCATCCTGCATATTAGATATTTACATTATGATTAACAAAAGTAGCACAATTAGTTATGAAGTAGCAATGAAAATAATTTTATGGTTGGGGGTCACCACAACATGAAGAACTATATTACAGGGTTGCGGCATTAGGAAGGTTGAGAACCACTGGTAAGGTATAATTGCTTTATACTATAACTCTTTATGTAATGGTAAAATGAAGCAAGAGACTGAAGTAATTATCTGGATATTTCAAGTAAAAACATGGCTGGAAAAGAGGGGCTTGAGACTTGAATAGGATTGGATGTATACAGTTATCAGACGTTGCTAATGTAAACCTAGCCTACATGTGTTTTCAGTAAGGTTCTGTATTTAACTTTTCAATTTTCAGTATTCTAGTTCCTTATACTTAAATATCAATACACATTCCTGTTAGGCTTTAGTTGTTATCTAGATTAGTTAGGCTCAAGGAACTAATTTAATCTGTTTCTTTTTGACCTTGCTTTCTTCTTTTTGAGTATTGAAAAAAAAATAAGGGAACTGAATTCTCTTTAGGTTTACAGAATTTTGAATTAGGGGACCTTAGACTTTATTAGCATAACCCCAACATTGTACAGATGAAGAAGCTGCAGCCCTGAGAGATGAGGTAGGTGCCTTACAACATAACAGAACAAGAATTCAAACCTAGGTCTTCTGGTTCCAAACTACATCAGATTTTCTCTCTACATTGGCCTTTGGCTAATGAGTAAGGGGAACCGGATTAGAGAACCCATAGGTCTGCTGAATCTTTTTTTTTTTTTTTTTTTTTGCAGGGCAGTTGGGGTTAAGTAACTTGCCCAAGGTCACACGGCTAGTTTTTTTTTTTTTTTTTTTTGTGTTAAGTGTCTGAGGCCAGATTTGAACTCAGGTACTCCTGACTCCAGGGCCGGTGCTCTATTCACTGCGCCACCTAGCCACCCCGGTCTGCTGAATCTTAAAGTTGTAATGGATCCTGGATAGTATGGAGGCAAATCTCATTTGAAAGATGAGGAAGATAAGGCCCTGTGATACTGAATAATTTCCCAAATGTTTCAGAGCTAGTGAGTAGGACAGTCTTGTCCTAAGAACCTAAATCTTGGGATTCCCAACCCCTTATGCTGGCTACTACATCATGCCAATTCCTAAAACTAATTTTTTTTTTTTGCGTTTTTCTTTTTTTTTTTTTTGGAGGGCAATTGGGGTTAAGTGACTTGCCCAAGGTCACACGGCTAGTTTTTTTTTGTGTGTGTGTGTTAAGTGTCTGAGGCCGGATTTGAACTCAGGTACTCCTGACTCCAGGGCCGGTGCTCTATTCACTGTGCCACCTAGCCGCCCCTCTAATTATTTTCTTACCCAAGAATTTGTCCACCAAATAATTTTTAAGGATTAAGTACCTGCTTCAATGACATACTACATGTAAACTGCTTTGCAAACCTTAAAATACTATATAGATGTTAGTTATTATTATTACTTACTCTACCTCAAGCTACTCATAGGGATGGTTACTTCTTAGTTCTCACAATGAGCCATAACTGTCCTACCTCAATGATTTACAATTTTTTCTGATAACCTTCTAGCCTTCCCTCTTTCACCCTGATCCACTCCAATAAACCTATTATTTATCTTCTCTGCAACCTTGCCCTTTACCATTCCTTGCTCTGTAGTCTATCACCCTTGCTCTAGCCTAATCGTTTTTTCCTTCATAGTCTTGACACTATAGTTAGCCAGTTTAATATATATTTATATCCTGTGCCCTAGAATTTCTTGTTCCTTGTCCTATTGCTGTTCATTCCATGCCATCCCCCAACATTTGATGCTTCCCTTCTGACCTCCATTCCTACTAGCATGTTGTTGAACATCAATACAAACATAATCTGTTGATTTAAGTTCAAGATATGTAATTTCTTTAACTGATCCTTTACTTCATTATTGTAAATCTTTTATTTTTCCTGATTCTTTCTTATACTCCCCATGATGATAGTCTCACATATTTTCCTTTCTTCCTAGGCACACTATGCTGCCATCTTACTTCACAGAGAAAATGGAGTCCATTTGTTTTATGTGCCCTTTTCTTCCCCAACTCCACCAAGAAATGGCTCTCCTCTTTGCCAAAGCCAACCTTTTGAGATCTCCTTTATTCTGCTCACTTTTTTGCATCTTCAATCTTTTCTCATCCATTGGCTTCTTTTCCATTGCCTATAGATGCCCACATCTCCCCCATCCTTAAAAAACCTTCACTTGACTCTGAAATCTCTTCAAACTATCATCCCATCTCTCTTTCTTTTCATGGTCAAACTCTTAGAAAAAGTCATTTACACTAGTTGCTTCCACATCCTTACCTCCCATTTACATTTCAACTCTTCGAAATGTCTTCCAACTCAACTGCTTGATTGAACTGTTCCATCTAAGGTTAGCAATGACTTGTTAATAAATAAGTACAATAGTCTTTACTTTTCTTGACCTATGGAGCTTCTGAACAGAGGAGGGCCTCATGGATGCTTGCTCTTCTGTTTTTTTTAACAATGCTTTTGTCCTGATTGTCCTATTTACATTTTTCTTATATGCTTTGATGGATTATCATGTATCTCTTTTCCCCTATGTGAGGTATTTCCTCAGGCCTTCTCTCTCTATATCCTCTCTTAGTAATTTCATCAGCTCTCATAGGTTCATGGCATTTTGCAGATGACTCCCCAGACTTCAAATCTAACCCTGTTCTTTCTTCTGAACTTGTTTTATCTTTTAAAACTGTTTACTAGCTATATCTTTTCAGATTTTATACAGATGCCCTCAAGCTCAACAAGTCAAAACTGGACCTCATCATCCTTCTGTATAAAACTAACTTTCTTCCAAACCTCCTTATTTCTGTTGAGAACACTACCATCCTTTTAGTTCCCAAGGTTTACATCCTTAACTCACTGTCTTTTAGATTCCATGTTCATTATTTCTCACATCTGCCTCCTTCTCTTTATTCACATGGCTACCACTCTTGTTTAAGCCCTTATTGTCTCTCCCTTGAAAGGCAACAGTCTCCTACTGGGTCACCCATTCTCCAAAAGACATCCTCCAATGAGCTGCCAAAGTTATGCTCCTCAAACAGAGGTCTGACTATGACATCTGCTCAAAAATTTCCAGTTGTAACTGGTTATTTCCAGGAAAAAAATACAAACTTCTCAACTTTGCATTTAAAACCTTTACAGTCTGGCTCCAGCCTAACTTTCCAGATTTAATTTCATATTATTCTTCTTATACTCTGACTTTTTACCTCAGCATTCAATTGAAATTGCCATTTCTAAAGTTACCAATGATCTCTCAATTGCCAAATCTAATAGCCTTTTCTAAATTCTCATTCTTCTTGACTTCTTTAAAGAATTTAACACTGTTGATCACCATCTCCTCCTGGATACTCTCTCCTCTCTAAGCTTCCATGGAATTGCTTTCTCCCATCTGCCTGACCTCTCCTCAGTTTCCTTTACTGGTTCTTCATCCATGACATGTCCACTAATTAAGGATATCCCCTAGAAACAGCTAGTTGTCACAATAGAGCGCTAAACCTTAAGTTAGGAAGACCTTAGTTCAAATCCAGCCTCAGACACTTACCAGTTGTATGACCTTGGGCAAGTCACTTAACCTATGTCTGCTTCAGTTTCCTCAACTGCAAAGTGAGGATAGTAAGTACCTATCTCTCAGGATTGTTATGTCACTGGGCCTTCCCTCTTTTCTCACTATACTCTCATTTGGTGATCTTATCTCCCTAGGGTTCAATCATCATTTATGCAGATGATTCCCATACCTATATACTAGATTATGGTCTCTCTCCTGAGCTTCAGTTCTGTATCACCAACTTCCTTTGGACATCCTGAATTGAATGTTCTGTAGGCATCTCCAATTCAACATGTTTAAAATCACCTCATCACCTTTTCCCTCACAACCTCCCTTCTTTTTGAACTTCCCATTTACTATAATGGGCATAACCATCCACCCAATTCAATCAGTCCCCATCCATGAGTCCTCATTCTTGTTCATTCCATATATCCACTCTTACTAAATCTTGTTATATCTACCTATATATCTCATATACATGTCCTTTTCTTTCCACTTAGTCATCACCCTTGCACAGACCCTCATCACCTTTTGTCTCAATTCTCAAATGGTCTTCTAATTTGGTCTTCCTGATTCAGGTCTCTCCCCAATCTAATCCATCCTTTATGCAGCTACCAAAGTGATTTTCCTAAAGCACAGGTCTGACCCTGTCACCTACCCACTCTTCAGTAAACGTCAAGTAGCTCCTTATTATCTCTTGGCTCTAACAGAAAACCTTCTGTTTGGCATTTAAAGCCCTTCACAACCTGACCTCTGTGACACTCCATCTCCTGGCTCTATGCATTCTCCCTTGCTTTCTCCTGTGCCTGGAATGTTCTCCTTCGTTCATTCCAATGGCTGATCTTCCTGGTTTGAAGAACCAAATGAAATCTGGAAGCCTTCCTCAACCCCTCTTAATTCCAGTGCCTTCCATCTGTTAATTATTTCCTGTTTATCATATATATAGCTTGCTTTGTATATCTTTTTTGCCAGTTGTCTCCCCCATTAGATTGTAAGTTCCCTGCAGGCAGGTATTATCTTTTTCTTTTTGTATCCCTAGTGCTTAGCACAGTGCCTGGCATATAGTATGCATTTAATATTTATTTACTGATTGATTTCTATCCTTCGGATTTCCTTATACTTTACTCCTTTCCAACAGTGGCCTTCTTGTATTCCTCACACATGGCATTCCATCTTCTTTCTCTGTGTATTTGCTGTCAACCATACTTGAAATGTTCTGCCCCTTAAGTTTCTCTGGCTTCCTTCAAGACTCCTTTCAATCTCACCTTCTACAAAACTTTCTTAGTTCTGACAACTGCTAGCAACTTCATAGAATCCTCCTGTATCCACTATTAGAAGGTAAACTCATTGAGTCCAGAGATTGCCTTTCTTTGTACCCATCCTTTAGCACAAGTTGTAGTTCATAATTCTTATTTACTGACTGATTCCTTTCAGGCAAACTGACCTATCTGATCTTCCCCCAAGTTCGTTTTCTTCTCCAGCATCCATGTCAGGAAAGCTCTTAGTTTAGTGCCTCAGGAAGTTTAGATCATCTGCTATCCGAAATCTCCCTCCCCACTCCGTAGTAAGCCTACTTTTCTTCCTTTATCTTGTATTTACTAATTTATGTCATACCCCACTCCTCACTCCCATCCCAGTAGACTCCAAGCTCCAGAGGGCAGGGTCTCCTTGAAGGCAGCTCTTTCGGATTGTGACCTCCTGGAGCACACGAGCTCGTTTTGGTTTTTATTTCTATCTCCTGCGTTTAACTGTGTGCCTGGCACAGAGTAGGTAGTTAATACTGTTTCACTTTTGTTTTGGTATCCCTAACACTCGGCACAGCGTCTGGCACAGAGGAGCCACTTTATATAGGTCTGCTTAGTTGAATTAAGAACTAAGCAGGAGAGGGGGAAAGTGTACACACGGCACAATTCCAGGATTGAGAGAGAACAGAAACAACTGTTTCTGGTACAAAACTGGTACAAAACCAACAGAGCAGCGTGCTTCTGACAGCTTGCCTGGGGAAACTGGAAAAAATACTGACTGCAGAGTTTGGCCAGCACTGTTCCTTTCTCTCCCTGTCACGGACGCTAGTTCTGGTGGAGCTGCTGACAGACAAGCTGTAGGCCGGGTCTGTGAGGGGAGTCTGAGTGGAGAACTCACGGACAAGTGCCTAGCCTGCAAGAGGGAAGGGTCGGGCAGGAGGGCTTGGAGAGCCTCCGTCCTCCGAGCCTCGCCGGGCAGAGCGCTCGTGAGGCAACAAGAGGACGGTGGCCCTTCTCGGACCCAGGGACCCAGATAAATCACCGTCTTGCCTGGCGAAGAAAACGCGGACCTGTCATCCTGAACCCTTGCGCAAGTCTAGGAGCTTCTCCACTCATCCGAAGTATCAGGAAAGAAGAGAACGGCTGAGACGCACGCGCACGCCGTGCGTGGGACGCAGCCCAGGGCGTTGTGGTAGCGTGTGCGTGCGTGCGTGGGGCGGGGCCGACGCTCTGGGCAGGAGGCGGCAGCGGCGGTGGAGGTAGCAGCCGGGGGAAGAACATGGCGGGTGCTGCGGGGCCCGGGAGCGGCCCTGGAGCCGCGGGAGGAGACGGAGACGACTCGCTGTACCCCATCGCGGTTTTGATCGACGAGCTCCGGAATGAGGATGTGCAGGTAGTGGGGCCGGAGCGGGGGTCTAAGGCCGGGCCGGCGATGGGAAGACCCGGGGTTAGGACTGAGGCAGGGAGGCCCAGTGGAGTGGGTTGGGGGTGGGGGCAGCAGCCGGCCTGAAGCCGAGCCGGGTCGGCCTGGAGCTTGGAGGGTTTGGGGGGGAGACCAGAACCTGCCGCAGAGTTACCTCCTGCACACGCTAGGGGTCTCTAGGGGCGTAGCCCTGATCCACAGGGCTTCCGCCTGAGCCTGGGGGGGGGGGGGGCCAAGGCCTGGCTGGGTCGGCCTCTGGGGAGGCAACTTCCAAGGAAGGTGTCTCCCAGTTTATTTGACGCCTCGTGGGAGCTGCTCTGTGGGAGTCCCCTTTTCCCCTCTCCCGCCACGGTCAAACCCGGGAGAAACTTTGGGCCGCGTTAGCCCCCGCTTAAGAAGAAAAACTTTAGCATAGGGGGGTGGGCCTGGTAGTCAAGATTTCTGATCAGGATGCTTCCTTCTCCTTTCCCCGCCCCGGCCGGGGTCTTGCCCTCTATGTCTTGTTCCTGTTCCACATCTCTCCTAATTACCCCCTCCCCAATGTTAGATGAATGATGAGCCAGGGAGAGCCGAAGTTGATTAACAGGATGCCAAGTGGTCCTTGGAGTTGTAGAGTTGAAACATGTCCAGAGTTTGCAAATGGCAAAGCCGGTTAGGTGAAGGAGGGATGCATGATTAAGCGAAATGAAATGTGTATTTTCAGGTTAAAAGGGAAAATGACAACAATTATCATTGAATTTATTCTCGCCTGCCACATTCCTGTCAAGATTCTCTTTACTGTTAAAATTCTTTCACTTGCCTTGTGATCATCTTTCAGGCTTTCATTTTTCTTGTATTTTCCCAAAAAAGTATGACTACTCTACTTTAGGAATTTTCTTTTGTTTATATCGTTAGGTTAACCTGATTTCATGCTTCCATGCTACATCAGCTTCTCTTAGAAATCCGAATCAGAAATGTAAATTTTATTTGTCTTCCATGCCTTCCTTTGCCCATTTAGGGCTTTTTTATTTTTATTTTTTTGGTTTGCACTTTCTCAGCTTTGTACTGGTTTCCTACTTGCTTCTACATGTAATGATTTTTTTTTTTTAGCTAAGGCTCAACAGTATTAAGAAGTTATCAACAATTGCTTTAGCTCTTGGAGTAGAGAGAACTCGAACTGAACTGCTGCCATTTCTTACTGGTATGTTAAATTTGTTTTCTTAGAAAATATGGGAATTTTAATTTTTGTAGCATTGATTTAGCCATTTCATAGGCTATATTATTAACAGTATTCTTGAATACTCATGACAGCAAAGTGGTATAGAAAGACAGCATCATCTGCCTTGGTGTAAAGCACAATATAATAATACGGATGGAAATATTCCAGGCATATTAAGCAAGTAAAAAAATGTTGAATAGAAAAGGATGTTGAATAGAAAAGGATGTTGAACAGTTTCCTAACTCAGTTCTGCAGGAGAGATTCTAGGTAGTATCTGTTGAAGAGTAGGCTTTCTTATTATAATTTGACTATCTATGTTGCTATTTACATGTCTAATTTGTTTCCTCTTGTGTTTCCTGTTGAGTGTTCAGCTATTTGGTCAACTAACTCTTTTCATGAATTCCCCATTGTTGCTATTTTAGATACAATTTATGATGAAGATGAGGTATTATTGGCTCTTGCTGAACAGCTGGGAAATTTCACTGTCCTGGTAGGAGGTCCAGATTTTGCCCACTGTCTACTGGTGAGTGGTGATGTGTGACCTATTCTCTATAATTTCTGAATTTTTAGAGATAAGGATAGGGACTGCACTTTTGATTTCTTTGGTAAAAGGAACTTCCCTCTACCCATGTGGGTTGGCATGTTTTTTCTTATCTTTGATAATTTGCCTAGGGACACAAAGCCATAGTGTGTTGTAGGCAAGACTTGCACCTGGGCTTTCCTCATTCTGAGGCCTGCTCTTTCTTCTCTCTCCCCTCCTCTTTCTTCCTCCCCCTCTCTCTTTGGATGGGGGAGGGCAGGGCAATTAGGGTTAAGTGACTTGCCTAAGGTGACTTCGCTAGTAAGGTGTCTTAGGCTGGATTTGAACTCAGGTCCTCCTGACTCCAGGGCCAGTGCTTTAATAAGTGTGCCACCTAGCCAGCCCCTGTTCTTTCTTTTCTATGCCATGCTCTCTTTTCTCTTGTGGTTTAAATGATGGCTTATTTGGGGAGATGTATTGGCTCCTCTCACCCCCACTCGCAAAGTTTTATGTACTTTTAATGAAAGTTGATTCATGATCATCTTGTGGGAAGATGATCACAGTTTCTGTCATTGAGAACATAAACAGTATATCCTGTAGACTTAGCAAATTGACCATCTTTTAACTTTGCGAAACACCCAGTTACTTCATGGCTGATCTCTTCTCTGTTCTTTGATCAGCCCTTATGGGCTTATTTGTCAGTTCACAAGATGGAGAACCTGCATTTAATTGTTTCTGGAAAATAGAGTTTCAAGTTTCAAGTTCTCTCCTAGATATGTCATTTACTTTGGTAAATCTCATTACTTTATTTATATTTTGTTTTTAGCACTGTTGTAAAGATTAATAAATGTGTATGCTTTTCTTAGTCTAATGAACACAATGGCATATGAGTGAGACTTTGTTCTGGTGCAAGTTTCTCCTTATATACATATCAAAAATATTGTATTTCAAGTTGCTTCTTATATGGAGAGAGAGTGGGTTTAGCAGACTGTCATAGGATCAGCTAGGTGACCCAGTGGATAGAGTTTGGTAGACTTAGGAAGACCTGAGTTTAAATCCAGCCTCAGTCACTTATTATTTGTGTGACTCTGGACAAATCCTTTAACCCTGTTGCACTCACTTTTCTCATCTGTAAAATGAGCTGGAGAAGGAAATGACAAACCAATCTCTTTGCCAAGAAAACCCCAAATGGGGTCATGAAGAGTCAGAAATGACTGAACAACAAAGTCTTAGCTGTATATTTAAGATCAGCTAGATAGCACAGTGAATAGAATGCTGGTCCTGGAGTCAGAAAGACTTACATTCCTGCGTTCCAGTCTGTCTTCAGATGCTTACTAGCTATGTGACTCTGGGCGATTCACTTAGCCCTGAGCTAGAGAAGGACATGGCAAACCATTCCAATATCTTTGCCAAGAAAACCTCAAATAGGGTCACAGAGTCAGACCCAATTGGATACCAAGAAATCATAGGATCATAGATTTAGAGCTGAAAGGGATATTGGAGGCCATTGAGTTCAGCCCCTTCATATTATACATCAAGAAACTGAGGTACAAGAGTTAAGTGACTAGGTCTTCCTTACTGTAGATTCTGTGCTTTCTATATTTGACTGAATGTCACAGTTTGGAACAAACTTTACTAAACAGACATACTCTGTCTTCATTTTATCCTTCTAAAAACATTGCAGGTATACCTTGCAATCTGCATGTGAGATTTTGTGGAACTGAGAGCATACACTTTAACCTTAGCCTGGTGCTTCCAAAGCCCTAGGCTTTAAGAGCCATCCTACAAACATTGTTTACTTTTCGTATGGTCATGTCATAGTCAGTTAATGAGACCTTTTGAGATATCCCGTAGGGTTGGATTTTTCTTTCAGTCTCTGCCATTGGCCTTATGTTTTTCATTCAGCTGTCCTGACAAATTGTCCTTCTTATGGGTGACTGACTCAGGTAAGGATTTAGAATATAGTGTTGAGAGGCAGCTGTGTTGTAGGAACATTTAGTGGAATGGATAAATGGAGGGTATGGAGCTAATGTTGAGGTCAGTGTTAGTATCACCTGCACTTCCAGATGTGATGGGCTGTGGGCTTAGTGACTTGATGGAAAATGGAAGTAACTATAGTCCCTGAAGAGATTCCTAAAGAAAAATGTTCCTCTTTTGTGTACTATTGCAGTTTTTAATATATCCTTGTTGAAATATGTATTATACTTTTAACCTATATTTGGCTACATGTCTTTTAAAACTAGCATTCAGCTCAATACTGTTAATATTGTGGCAAGTCTCTTTCACTGTGTCATTTGTAGACACCATCTGTGAATTGCCATCTGGGACATGAGATCTTGGCTATCCTTCAGAAGTCGTGTCTTCAGGTTGGACATACCTTATGTTGCCACTGTGAACTGAAAGCTACCATTTGATGTTATGTAGTTAAAGTTCTGGTTACATGTACAACCTTCCTTCAATCACTACAAAAGGTGATACTCTGCTGCTTCCAACCTGATTCAGTAAGTTTTCTTTGATTTTCCTTTTTGGTTCTCTCTCAGCCTCCTTTGGAAAGTTTGGCAACCGTGGAGGAGACTGTAGTTCGAGACAAGGCAGTGGAGTCACTGAGGCAGATCTCCCAGGAGCACACTCCTGTTGCTCTAGAAGCCCATTTTGTACCTCTTGTGAAACGCCTGGCCAGTGGGGATTGGTTCACTTCTCGCACCTCTGCATGTGGGTTGTTCAGTGTTTGCTATCCCAGGGCTTCAAGTTCTGTCAAGGCAGAAATTAGACAGTAAGATGTGGTATCTTTTCACTTATTTTGGGTTGTTGGGAACAAGTAACTAAAATGTACAATTTCACCTATGGGCACCATAAAGGAATAGTGGGAATATTAATGAATTTTTATGTATGTAATACTCAGAAACCTACACATTGATATTTTTGCTGCCCAAGAGAAAGTCTAAAATGCATTTTCTGATTATTGTTGTAATATTGTCAGAGGTGAAATGCATTCAGTGTTTCATTTGCTGCAGGCACTTTCGTTCCCTGTGTTCTGATGACACCCCAATGGTTCGACGTGCTGCTGCTTCCAAACTGGGTGAATTTGCAAAAGTCTTGGAATTGGAAAGTGTTAAAAATGAAATTGTTCCATTATTCACTAATCTGGCTTCAGATGAACAGGTAAATATAATTTATTATCAAGATATGTACTTAGATGGGTAAATCCTCTCTTCCCCCTGTCCCTTTTATATTTCAGGAATCTCTTGTCCCAGAGAGGATAAGTGATTGACTTGCTTGTTGCCAATAATTCTGGGTATATTTGATGCAGTGATCTTGTTCCTTCCTTAGAAAAATTAAGATTTCTGTAAGATATGGGTCAGTCCAGTCTATCTTAGCACTCTTATGTTGATTTTTTTTTTTAAGCAATTCCATGTTGTTTCTACCCTCTTCCCCTCAAACAGGAGGCACACTTATAGGGTAAAAGAAAGGAGTGATCAAAGAGGAAATGGGAACTATAATTAGGAGGGTGGACCAAAGCTGTAATGCATAGTAACATAGTTTTATAATGTGGGCAGTGAAATTTCCTGTCATCTTGGGCTTGCAGCTTAACAACAGGCACATAATCCTTTTGATTCTGATGCATAGCATGTATCAGATTCTTTAACACTAGTATTTAGGGACACTTAGTATGAGTACAGGGAACTCTGTATCAAGAGTATAGCCTTTTTCCTCTAATATGCTTAGGTTTTGGTTCCCTAGAGAATTATTCTAACATGTAGATAATTGTCAGACTACTCCTCAGAATTCTGGCATTAGCAAAGAGACTCCTGATAATTTTTGGATTTGTTGCTATTCAGATTTTAACTCTAAAACAGTCGCAGTTAAGGAGATCAAGCTAGCTTACAAATTACCTGAGCCAAGAAACATGATCTTGTCAAGGAACAGTTAAGAGAAAGTAGGAAACAGCAGCTTGGAGTAATAAGCTCATTTGTAAAATATAGGAGAGGTTAACTTAAGATTACAAGGAAGACTGTCTCAAAACAGTTGAGGAAATAAGCTTATAGACATTTTAGGATGATACTCAGCTAAGTCCAGTCATCCTGAGAACATTTGTAAATGGAATTGAAAGGTCATGAAATGGAACAGTTAGGCCAGTGTTGCTGTGGTGCTTTAGGGAGAATAGTACACCCCTTGCATCCAGACTTTACTACCTAGGTATGTATCCAAACTTTACGACCCAGGAACATGAATATCACATGAAGAAGTGATGAGGGGGGAAGCTGAAGTGGGGAAGAACAGCAGGTACTGATCAGAAGAAATCTCTGTTGCCACACTTAGAGGCCCTGAGGGAACACTTAAAAATTTTCTAACTGAAGACTGACAAAAGAAGGGAAATAATTGTAGTGTTTTTTTTTCTCATTTATATAGCATTATATTTTCCTTATAACCTGTGAAACAATATTATGATCCCTACCATTCAAATGAAGAAATTTAGCTCAAAGAGATGAAGATCCCTGCCCAAGGTTATGCTGCATTGGAATTTGGAACTCAGGCATCTGCCTTCAATTCCAACATTTTTTCTGTATCACTATCCACTAGGACAGGATAGGTTAAAAACAAGACAAAACAGATGAAAGAAAACTGGGGTACCCTTTTTCCTGCCCACCATCTAGGAATTCATCATTATTTTAGCAGCGGGGCATATTTGGTCATGGGAAAAGCAAAAACTTGCATAAATAAACTTTTTTTTAATGGAAGGACATTTTTGAACAGGTGATTAACATAGTCAGATCTGTTTTAGGAATATCAGTTTGGTAGCTCTATGTGGGAGATGGATTGGAGACAGGATAGATCAGAGTCAGGGAGATGAATTAGACAGCTATTGTAATAGTTCAGGAAAGAGGTGATGGTATACCAGGTGGTTTGTGATGTAAGTCGAGACAGAGGAATCAATGACCATTCCTCTTTGTGGTTGAGGTGGAGTGAGGGCACAGGCCATGGGAATTGAGGAATTTGATGAATTGGGAAACCAGGGTTTTGTGTCTAAGTCTACATCTGTATGAAGTGAGGGAACTCACTTAAACTCTCTAGGCCTCAGTTTCTGGATCTGTAAAATGAGGGCTTTAGACTAGATGAACTATGACCCCCTCAGCATATGGTCCTATGACAAAGTTAGGGAATTCTATTTAGCAGTGCTAGAGACCATCCTGGTGGGATTGGACTCGGGGTTTGATTCTTTTTTTTTTTATGTAATGTTATCTGTTTCTTGTTTACATTATTCATTTTCATGAGATTTTTGAATTACAAATTTTCTCTCCGTCTTTCCCCTACCCCAACCCCAAAACGGCAGTCCCACTCTAGGGCCCCTCCCCTGGTCTGCTCTCTAACTTTCTGGTAGGGCAGGGAGGGTCTCCCTACCCCAGCCCCTGTATATCTTAATTCCTAGTTGCAGGTATTGCAGAGCTTTAAATTCTAGATTCTTTCCATTCCTCCCTTGTCACCCACCCCCGCTGGAAGGACAACCAACTCAATACAGGCTGTATAGGTGTGATTATACAGGACATCTTCATAGTGGACATACTGTGATAGTGATCATATGTCCCTCCTTCCTATCACTCCCCCCTTGTTCTGTT
>CM053596.1:106805099-106831930 GCA_028646575.1 Pseudocheirus occidentalis
AGTTTATGCCATTTCTTCCCTAAACCAGATTCAGTGAGAGTAAATGAAAGTAAAGTTGTAACAAGTTATCCTTTGCCTCTTCTATATGGGATGATTAACCCCATTTTGTCTCTCCCTGTCTCCTCTCATTCTAGTCCTCTCACACCTCAGAATTTGCCTTTTAAAGTATCCTCCCTTCATATTCAATTGATCCTATGCCCTCTATATACCCATGCTCAGATATGTATTTATATGCATATATAGCCTCCTATATAGACATATGTATACTTAAACATATGTCTATATAGGAGGCTATATATGCATATGAATACGTATCTTTTTTTTTTTAAGTTAGAAACTACTGACCCCTCTCTGTGTTCTCATCTCTGCTTAAGCTTTCTGAGACTGGACTGTGCACATATTAAGGATTTCATCAGTGAACATATGAAATGGGAATAGATATTCTTGCACATTTTTTTTAACAGCAGACCACTTATGTAATCACATGAATGACCAAAAGGTATAGAGTATGTAAGATCTTGATATAACTTATTTGTTGATTTCAAAAAAGCATATGACTTAATAAATACAACCCTAAAAGTGCCCTTCAAACAAGATGTCTCCCATTGAGATGTTAAATGGTAAAAAAAAAATTCTGTGATAGATAGCAAAGATATTTAATGATTTTTTTTCCAGTAGAACAGAACATGAAGCAAGGAGATATATGTTCATTGTTTATCAAAGGTATATGCCAGTGGCATGGAGGTTGTGCCATGTAGAGTCTAGATAGGATTTTTCTTCGATAGAGAAGTTTTTCAAATGCTTACATTTACAGACAAAGTAGCATTAATTATATTATGCACTGAATACTATATAACCTTAATGAAATCCATAGTTGTTTGAAAGAGATTGGCCTGGTTATCCATATATTTAAAACATGATAGGTTCCCCCAATTATGAAATGAAGTTAGATGGGCAGCCACTGCATTAGTCATTAAGTGTGTATTTTTTAGACCAGTCCTAGAGATAGGTAATAAACTGCGATTTAATAAGAGGAGTCTTTGGGGCTGACAAGTATCTGAGAAACTGAAGAATCTAAAGTCCTTTGCTGTCACAGAAGATCATCTTTTTGCCACCAGTATTCTCCATATGCTGTTGTATGGCTATGAATAAATCATTTGAGAAACATTTAAATAGGTGTCAGGTACTATACCATGTTCTGGGGAAACAAAGAAATGAAACAGTCCCTGTTTTGGAGGAGTTTATGTTCTGTTGGGGAGCACAATATTTTACATGTATCAGTATGTTATGTGTGTACATGTAATTTTTTTTGTATGGGGGCATGTACTAGAAAGTAATATTAGGAAAGGCTTCTTGTAGATAGATAAGAAGGTTGTACTTGAAGTGATCCTTGAAGGAAACTACAGATTCTAAGAGGTTCTAAGTTTCTCAGAGGAGGTGAAGTGGTTATTGCTTTTCTAGGCATGAGAGAATAACCTGTTCAAAGGCAGAGATTGTAGTGTAAAAGGAAGAAGCTTCAAGAAGTTCAATTTGACTGGAGTGAGGAGTGAGTGCAGGGAAGTAATAGATAATAAAACTAGAAAGGTAGTTTGGAGCCAGATTATGATATGACAAACAGGAATTCCTAATAGGGAGCCACTGAAGTTTAAACAGGGGAGTAGGATGGTGCTTTAGAAAGGTTAATTTGTCAGGCACGTGGAGAATGGATTGAAGAACGGGGAGGCTTGAGGCAGGAGATCAATTAGGAGTCCATTGCAGTAGTACCAGTGAGTGAGCTAGGATGGGGGAAATGTGAGGTGGACAAGGAACCAATGGAAACAGTTTTGAAGGGGCAGAGTAATAAATAAGATGGTTATTGATTAGATTATGTGGTATAAGGGAGGATGGAGAGATAAGAATATCTTTGAGGTTTAGAACCTCCAAACCTGGAAGGCAGAGTGGTGTCCTTGACAGAAATAGGGAAGTTTGGAAGTGAAGTAGGTTTGGGAGAAAAGATGAGTGGGGTTTTGTGGGTTTTTTTTTTTTTTTTGACATATTGAGTCTGAAATGCTTATAGAACATCCCTTTCAGAATGTCTAGTAGTTAGTGGGGGAATGACATTCAGGGGAGCGACTAAAGTTGAATTTGTAGATCTGAGAGTTATTTATGTAAGGATGATAAGTAAACCCATGGGAACTGATGCAGTCACCGAGAGTACAGAGGCAGAAGACAGATCAAGGACAGAACTTAGATTTCAGGTATGATCATGGATGGTGATCTAGCATAGGGAAGAACCAAGAGAACAACATCCAGTAGAAGTGGTCAGGAGAGTCAGGTAGTACACAGAGCTCAAAGAGTAAGTAGTGAGGAAAAGTCATTGAAGTTGGCAGTAAGGAAATCATTGGTAAATTTGTAGGGAGTGGTTTCTGTTGAAAGATAAGGTTGGAAAGTCAGATTGCAAGTGGTTGGGAAGTGGAAGTAGAGACAAGACTAGGCATCTTTTTCTAGGAGTTTGGCTATGCAGAGGAGGAAAGAGGACAATAGAATCAAATGAGGACTTTTTTTTTTTAAGGATGGAGGAGATTTGGGTATTTCTGTAGGGAAAGATCCAAAAAGGGAGAGATTGGAGATTTGAGAGAGGCATGATTTCAGGGGAGGTAATCTGTTGGATATAGTAGGATCAAGAGGACTATTAATTGAGGCATTGGCCATAGAAAGAAGAAGAGCCACATTCCCACTGGACATAGCAATTAAAGAGGAGGTAGTGGGGGATTGTTCAGGGGTTTGAGGATGTAAAGAAGAGGGGACTCATTGAGAACAGCCTTCATTTTCTCAGTAAAGTGTAAGGTGAGGTTCTCTGCTGTGAGAGGGCTGGTGAGGGGGGTGGTGTGGGAATTTTTAGGATGTAAGAAAAGGTTTGAAACAGTTGACATTAAAAGAGTTGCCTTGTATTGAAGAGATGGTTAAAAGTGGATAACATGCATTTGTAATGTACCCACTCTGTGCTATTGTGTATCTTTCCCTAGCACCAGTCTGCAACATGGCAGATAAGATTGGAAGTAGCTGAGGAAGACCCCTAGCACATTGAGTAGATCTGATACAGCATTTACAGAGAAATGTGGATGAAAATTCACATAGGATGCATTAGATGTGGGGGAACTGTGATTATGGTAGGAGTTGCTTCAGTGATGAGACCACAGATCTGTTTGAACAAGAAGCTTGATGTCCAACCAGCACTTCATATTTACTATTTGCCTAAGTGATAGAAAAACCTGCCATATAATACATATATACTGATAAATCTTTTCATTATCCTTACTCTGAATTTATTATCTTATTCAGAATTTTCGTGATTTTGCTTGAAAAGTGTTTTTTTTTCCACTCCAGATTTAACATGAAAAAGAAAACTAAAATATTTATCTTGGTTTTGGGAAGATAATTGGCAATACAATTCCATGCCAACAGTTGATATAGTTATTGAAAGCCAATTATTCATTCATCTGACTTTGGGACTTAGTCTGGCACCTTCAGCTCTCTTCATATGATACTAGTTCACTCAAGTCTACCCTCATTTTTGTTCAGAGAACTACTTTCCAAAACAATAGGAGAAATAGGGCTGGTAGCATGTTATAGTGGAAGGACAGTGGGGTAGGAATCAATTCTTCTACTCTAATGATTTTCCTGTTTCTTAGTTTTATATTCTTTTGTAAGCATTATGGCCAGCAGTGGCACTATGGATCATAATGAGTTCCATTGCTTTTCTGATATTCATTCTTTTTGACATTTCTTTTGTACTGTATACAGTTCATTGCCTTATTTTTTATATACTTATCTTTGGATTCAATAACCAATTCTGTCTGATTGTTCTTTATTAATATTCTTTGTTGATTTCTCTTTTTTTCTTCCTTCATAGTTCTTGGCATCTGCTAAATATTAGTCCTATAATTATATTTTACTCTGTGCCCATTTTCAGCTACTAGTTATCCCTTCCACGTTATAACTTTCCCCATTGCTGTTTCACTATATTGAGGGGTGGCATAAGAAATTAAATGGGAATTTTTCAGGAGTTTTGTGGAAGCTGTAGATTACACATGAAGGCCAGTAGACAACAGAGAAAAAGTTTATAAACTCAGAAATGCATAAAATATATGTATAGTATTGTATAATACAAACATTTTATCTTTAATACCATAATAATTCCGA
The DNA here is from genome assembly GCA_028646575.1 of Pseudocheirus occidentalis. NCBI lineage: Eukaryota > Metazoa > Chordata > Mammalia > Diprotodontia > Pseudocheiridae > Pseudocheirus > Pseudocheirus occidentalis. The sequence continues at coordinate 106,809,282 of CM053596.1, forward strand.
CTTCTTCTCTGGTATGAAGAGAGCATCAAAATTTTTTACTTGGATTTTCCAGATAACTAGGGTGAGGGGAGCAGGAAGGGAGTGCATGCACAACACTCCTGACCCCCACAATGTGGAAGAAATAACTATAGTTACATGTGGGAAAGCTCACAGGCTTTTTTAACTCTTTTCTCACCATTGTTTTGCACTGTGTCTTCATTTATTTTGAATGTTAGGATAACAATTTTTATAGCTGATATTTTTATGTATGTATAATGTATATCTTTTATGTATTATGTATAATCATATAATTGATAGAATATGATAATATATCATTTTCAAGCTGAGGTAATTATATTGACAGGATTTTTCTTAACTCACTTCCTCACCCCCCAGTATTATAATTCTTCACAATTCTAATCTCAGGGTATTTTTCAAACTTTTCCTTATGCTCTTCTGCCTCCCCCTGATACAAATTAAAGTTTTGATCTTATTTTTTATTGTCAGTGACTATTTTTAATTCTACCACCATTGGCTTAGTTCAGGTCTTTATCACCTTATGGCTAAACTAGTATTATGATTATATTGTGTACAGCTTCCTCAAATGTTCTTTTTTCTTATATCCATCCTCTTACTGTATCAGCACTATTTAGCTTTAAAAGCTCTTCCTCAGTCTTGTTTTTCCCCTGATTTTACTGTGCTTTATAGTCTCTGCTCCTGCAGAACTTGCTATCCAGCATATAGTTCATATGTTTCTACCTCCATATATTTGGCATGCTATTTCTTCTCATTTGAATAGCCTTGCTCTGTCATTCTGCATCTTTTTATCAGAAATATGTTTAAGAAGTAACCTTAGAGAGGCTTTACTAAATAGCTTCACTTATGTGACTTTTACAGTGCCATTATTCTCTTGTATGTATAGAGAATACAATTACACACACACACACTCAATTTCCAGCGTACTGTTTACTCTTACATATATTTATATATGTTCTGCCTCTCTAACTAAATTAGAAGAAACTTCCTAAGGTCAGGGACACCTTAAAAAGTAGCATACAGACAGTTGGTATGCATTAAATATTACTGACTGACTAACAATACGAAGTCTTTTTCCTTCAGGATTCTGTGCGTCTTCTAGCTGTAGAAGCATGTGTCAGCATTGCCCAGTTACTATCTCAAGATGATCTTGAAACTTTGGTGATGCCTACGCTTCGCCAGGCAGCAGAAGATAAATCTTGGAGAGTTCGATATATGGTGGCTGATAAGTTTTCAGAGGTAAAAACATGACATGTAACTTTTAAGTATCAAATAGGAAAGCGTAATTTGGTGTAGCTTTTAGTGTTTTGATGATATTTTAATTTAAACTGCTTTTACTAAAGACTCCAAATTTACAGTATCTCTGGTAGAAAGAACCTCAGAGGCCATCTAGTCCCATCAGTGTTTGGAAAAGAATCTCATCTATATCATAACCTACCAAATGATCAACCAGCCTTCATTTAAAAACTTTCAGTGAGGGGAAATCCACTATCTCCTAAAGCAGCCTGTTCTGTTTTTGAAAAATTATAGTTGTTAGGAAGTTTTTCCTTACATCAAGCTTAATTTTATCCTTTTGCAAATTTCTAGTTCTATTCTCTTGGACCAAATAGGATGAAATTAATTCCTCTTTTGCTTTGCAGACAGCTGTCATGTCTTCCTTAAGTCTTCTTTTTTCCAATTTAAACATCTCTTGTTCCTTCAAATGATAACTCGTGTCATTAATATCTTCCACCCTTTGAGTTGCCTTTTTCTGGATACTTTCTGCTTTGTTAATAGGCATTCTAAAACATGGTTCTCTAACTGAACTGAATGCATTTGTTCAGACACTGTCAATAGACATTTATTAAGGGTCTCTTATGTGCAAAACTAGGCATGAGGGAAAATAGGACAATTGTACAACATACAGCCCCTTGCCCCTGTGGAACATAACATAATTAATAAAAGGTTATAATAGATAACTATAACAATATATAAATACATAGGAGAAGTACAAACAATACTAGCTTAGGTCTGAGATGGAAAGAAGATTACCAAGGCCTGGGAGGAAAAATAATCAGAAAAGGCTTTTTACACATTAAGTGGCATTGAGCTAGACTATAAAGGATAGGTAGAATTTCAAAAAACAAGGGTCAAGAGGGAGTATATTACAGGTTAGGAGATAAATGAACAGTCTGCTTTGGCTAGAGTTTAGATGATACTGAGGAAAAGCTGTAACATGGTGTCAGGTTCTACACCAGGTTAAGGGATTTGAGTTTTAGTCGGTATAGAGCTGTTGAAATATTTATAACACAGGCCTAATACAACTAGGTCTTTGCCAAGGACAATTTTGCTGGCTTTGTTTTGAAGGATCTGTTAGGGCAGACTGGTGATATGTTGGGGCAGGAAAATTGGTTAGAAAGCCAGTCTGCCAAGTGGGTAAAAATGAGAATTTGAAGCAGGGTAGTGAAGAGAAAAATGAACAAATATTAGAGATTTTGTGGAAGTAGAATCAACAAGACAATGCTGTAATGGATTATGAGGGATAAGGAATAATGGAGTAGCAAGGTTTTGGATATGGGAGACTAGGTGAATATTGATACTTAGGAAAGTAATTAAGTCAGAGGATTGTGTTTTTGGGAAAAGATAAGTTTGGTTTTGAACGTGATGAATTTGAGCTGCTATAGGTGGAGATACTCTGTAACCAGTTATAAATGCAGGTCTGGAGCTTAGAACAGAAGCCAGTGTAGGAAATATGAATTATGGAGAATATGTAGTTAAAACTATGGGAGTAAAAGAGATTAACAGAGAAAAGAATAAATAGTGAGAAAAGAGGGGCAAGAACAAAAATATTATTGGACACCTATAGTGTTCAAAGAGGATGGGGAGCCATTGAAAGTTCTGGGTTATGGTAGAAATAGCATTGCATTTAAAGTCTGAAGACCGGCATATAATCCTGGCTCTGCATTTACTCGTTGGGTGACTTGAACAAGAAACCTCCTTTCTTTGGGACTCAGTTTCCTTATCTGTAAAATTAGGAGGATGCATTTTATGGTATCCAATCATTGTCCCTTTTAGTTTGGAGAGAGACAGGAGGAGGTGGGCAAGAAAAGACAGTTGTCATTGTCCTTAATTACGTTTTAGGTGACTTTCAAGAAGCTAACTCAATAGAGTTGTTGAGGTTTTGTGACAGGAGAGAGTAGGTGACATGGAGGTAGAGGCATAGGTCCTAGATGGAAAGAAGGTAACAGTGGTTTTATGCAGTCTTGCTGATTCTTTTTATGGCATTCACTAATAAGCTGCACATGTTTTTTGGTAGCTTCAGAAAGCAGTGGGACCAGAAATCACCCAAAATGACCTGGTTCCAGCCTTTCAGAACCTCCTTAAAGATTGTGAAGCAGAGGTCCGAGCTGCAGCTGCCCACAAAGTGAAAGGTAAACAGTAAGCTCAGTAGTATTTGCCCATCAGGGGACTCGGTGTTCATGCTCTTTATGTTTGTTTTTACTTCCAGAAAATCTTTCCCAGATAGAACAGATTGTATATAGTATGCAAGAATATCATAGGCAAGATATTTAAAATAAATCATTGCCTTTTCAAGTTTAAAAATATGCTACTAGAGGATGATTGGCAGATCAAATAAAAAAATATATTTAGATTAAGAGTAGGTTTTTTCCACCCAAATCTTGTTTGCTTAGATAAATAAAGTTGTTTGACTTTGAACTTTTGATAAACTTTAGTAAATTTCTTCATTTTTGTGTAATTGATACCAAGCAAACATTTTCTCTTTATGCCCTTTAGAACTTTGTGAGAACTTGCCAGTTGATGGTAGAGAAACTATAATTATGAATCACATTCTTCCCTTTGTTAAGGTAAGACTAATGTTGGCTTATTTTTTTTTTTGGCTTTTTGGAGGGCAGTTGGGGTTAAGTGACTTACCCAAAGTCACGCAGCTAGTTTTTGTGTCAAGTGTTTAAGGCCGGAATTGAACTCAGGTCCTCCTGACTCCAGGGCCAGTGCTCTATTCACTGTGCCACCTAGCTGCCCCTTATTTTGTTTTTTCAAAACTCAGCTCCATAGGGGTATGGGAATAAAGTATTTTGTGCGATATTTCAATGTATAGCATACCCTATTTCTCATGTTTTACAAATACTTTACCGTCTTCATACTTAATAATTACTTAATAGAGGAACACTGTAACCTAAGGAATATTAAAACAGTGCAAACTTCAAGTTTCTTGGGATTGCTTGAAGACTTGTTTTACAACTCTGGTGTAAAATAAAACGAAAGGATTTAAATATATATTTTTTAATTTTAGGAATTGGTATCTGATTCCAATCAGCATGTCAAGTCTGCTCTAGCTTCTGTAATTATGGGATTATCTACCATTTTGGGCAAAGAGAATACCATTGAACACCTTCTACCTCTTTTCTTAGCTCAGTTAAAGGATGAGGTGAGTCTAGAAATTTATAAACCCTCTTTGCTAGGGTCCTATTTTTCAGTGTTGGTATCACCAAATTAAGACCTCAAACAGTGACAGTTGTGGGAAAAAACCTGGTTGAATTTCAAAACTCAGGAATGGCACATGGTTTAGGGATATGGAAAACTTTGAAAAATGGCCACCAGGATATAAGAGTAGAATTCTTGAGAAGTCCCTTTGTGAATGATGCTGATTTTAGACAAGTAATTCCCTACCAGTGATGTAGATAAAATGGGGATGTTTCTTTTCCCCTAATTTGTCAGTTTTAGTATGTTACTAAATTTAAATTATTTAATGGTATTTTTGGCTATAAATAATTTTGTTTGGGTTTTTTTGGAGGGCATTTGGGGTTAAGTGACTTGCCCAAGGTCACACGGCTAGTTTTTTGTGTTAAGTAGACACTTAACACAAAAGGCCGGATTTGAACTCAGGTACTCCTGACTCCAGGGCCGGTGCTCTATTCACTGTGCCACCTAGCCTCCCTAGCTATAAATAATTTTGGATGACCACTCATATTTAATTTTTTATCACATACTTTTTTCTTTCAATAATTTTTGTGATTATGATATATGAAATTAAATATTTTGCACTGTATCCACTGTGCTGTATGTCCTTTAGGCTATTATTCCCCAAATTATACTTTAAGACTATATGTTGTTTGATGTCTATATTTTATTTTATATTTATTTTAACAAGATTGTCCTATAATTGATTTGTGCTTTGGGCATCTTTTGTATAAGTTGAACCATTATTTTCATTCTTTTTGGTTTGGTGCTTTTAGTGTCCTGAAGTTCGTCTGAATATCATCTCCAATTTGGATTGTGTAAATGAAGTGATTGGAATCCGGCAGCTTTCTCAATCTCTCCTTCCTGCCATTGTTGAGTTGGCTGAAGATGCCAAGTGGAGAGTACGATTGGCTATCATTGAGTACATGCCATTGTTGGCAGGTCAGCTGGTGAGTGTTTTACATTTTTTTTTTTTAAGTAATAAATTGAATGATAGCGAAAGCAGTGTACCATTTGAGCTAACTGGCACATATGTAGTGGACAGAGACCTAACTTAGGAGCTAGATAGAATTATGTTTAGACCCTACTTCTGACACAATAGTGACCCTGTGTCAGTTGTTTAACCTCTCTGTGTTCTAGGCAACTCTAAAACTAGAAGTTGCAAATAAGTTGCTTATCTTTGTTAGTAAGGGTAATTTCCTTCTCCAGCATTCCCTTTGCTGATGGAATTATAGGTCCCATCTCTACAAAGAATAGAATGTCTTTTTTGTCTTACTGAAATTTTTAAAAAATTCTTTAGTAGAAATTCTGTGTATGTTTAAATATTTTTATTTGAAAAGTAGAAAATTTATGATACCAGGTTATGTGTTGTAGGCTTGGTATACTGTGTTTTCTTCTTAAGGATTTCTAGAAAATCAGCCAGGAAGGATGGCTAGGATGTTGAATGATATAAGTGGGATACAGAAATACCTTAGCTTGGAAATAGTCTGATAGTTTATTTATTGATATTAAATTCCTTTTTACTAAATTCTTGTACTTTGATTAAAATAATTAATAGTCTCAGTTTGTGGGGTGTGGCATGGCTAGATAGCAGTTCATGGGAAAAACACCTAACATTTTTTGGTAATTAGAGCTCAATATGAATGTGCCATAATTTGGTGCTCTCCCCCCCCCACCCCAAAAAAAGAAAATGTAATCTTAAGACTAATAGAAGAATATAGTTTTTTGAATGGTAATGGTGATATGATAATATCATATGATAATATTGTGCCCTTCCTTCCCTACCCCTTCCTTCTCCCTGGGACTTTATCTTGAATGTCATGTCTAATTATGTGCATTTTAGAAAGGATATGAAAAAACTGTAGCTCATTTGGGTTGGTTTGGGGATAAAATGGAAGGAACCAGGTATTTTGCCTGGAGAAAACATAGGGGGACACAATCCTCATATTCTACAATTTGCATGGTTTTTGTGAAAAATAAAATCAAGACTTTGATGTTCCCCAAGTTCAGAAGTAGGCTTGATGGAAGATGGGGAAACAGATTTTAGCTTAGTATAAATGATGTTCTTCCTAACAGAGCTATTCAAAAAAAGGATTGCCTTGAAAGGCAGTGAGTTCTCTGAAATGAGGAGCTATTCTGATGGAAGATAGATAATCACCAAGGGGGAATCTTGTTGAAGGGGATTCATGCTTCAGGTGAAGGATTGTACTAGAACTAGATGATCTCTGAATTCTCTTCCAAATCTGGAACTCCATGATTTTGTCTTATAGTAGGATGGGAATTCAAAATAAGGAAACTTTGGCTTATTTTTTTAAAACAGATCCTTTAACTTCTGTTTAAAGTAGAACCTTTTTTTCATCATACTTTTTTCTAGGTCTTGATTGAGATTATCTTCTATTTAACATAGGAAATGTTGATACTAGATTTTCTTGTCTGTGTTAGTGACCACATTAAAATTTGGTATGGTTTTTGCAGATTCTATTTTTTTTAAGCACTGGAAATTCTGAGCTTTGACTTGGATGTGTGCTTGTGTGTGTACGTGTGTATGTGTGTGTGTGTGTGTGTGTGTGTGTGTGTAGTAGATACATACAAATCCAAGGTACCTGATGAAAAGAGAATATTCTCTGAGTTTTATAGTAAAACCTCTGAAAAGACTTGAGATAGTCCTAGCCATGCAGTGATGGGAAGAGGAGGTTGAAAACTACAGAGCCTTTACTATCCATCTTGTAGGCTCTCTGAGTTTGAGACTGAACTAGCTTATGTTTTTGCTTACTTAAAATCCAAGAATTGGATATTATAGAATAGAATATTGTCATAACATAGAATATTATGGAATCAAGGCCAGGGATGATTCTTGACAGTCATAGTTTCTGGCTGGACTTTGTCTTCGTTATTCCTGTGTTATGAAAATTTTTCATGATTTCTTACATAGGAAGTGCATTTTTCTTCCTATATGTTTTTTTCTGATTTGTAAAGCCTTTTTTTTTTAAATTAGGTAACCAGTGCAGAGAAATAGTAAGCCATAGTGAATAGATAGCCAACTTTGAAGTCAGAAAGATTGGTTTCAAGTCCTATCTCTTGAACACACTTCTCCTGTGACTGGGAAAGTCACTTACCTTTGTTATTGCTCCAGGCAACAATAAGTAGCAGAAGTTGTAGAACAGATTCTGATCTGAACTCCTAAAGAAAATTTTCTTTCTGGGAATCACAGGTCTGACCAGAAAAGCATAAAACCTCAACCCATAAATTTTCATTTTCCAAGAATAATTTAAGCTATGAATATTAGAAAAGTGAAATCCAAATAAGATTTGAGGAAAATACTGTAAGATTTTAAAGTAGCATGGTATGAAAAGGAGTACTTTCAGAGTTGATATAGTAATTTTAAGATGTGACAATACAGAGAAATTAAAAACCAGTAGCTCTACTTTATAGAATTATGCTATTTTAAAAAATTTCTTTCTTGGTTGCAAGGGACCAAAACCCCAAGTTTTTCATTTTTGAATTAAAATTTTTAATGACCGACCAGGAAATTCCTTGGAGTTCATCAGCATCCTCAACAAGCATTTAAGTGCTTTCTATGTCCCCTGCCAAAAAAGGGCAAAAAAATGTGGTCCCTGCCCTCAAATTCTAATGGAGGAGATAACATGCAAGATAAATGCATATACATTTGAGGAAATTTGTTAGTATTTAGCCAAAATGAAAAATATAATTTGATTACAAGGGTTCAGATATCAAGGGGACAGGTGAGAAATACTTAACTTTAAAAAAAGAGCACACAAAATATTGTATAAGGACTAAAAGGTAGCCAACTATTTCTAATCTATACCCTAATAGTTTTCTCATTAATAGTCAAAACTAAAACCATGAAAGAAGATGATTCAGAAGTTTACCTAAGTTCTTTAGCCTGTTTTCTTTTCTCCTATCACTATTTTTAACCCTTTTTCTTTGGGAATATCACTTTTCCTTAATCTCATTTTCTTTATGTAGCTATGTCTTTTTTGTCTTTTTTCCTTTCTTTCTCTTCTTTCCTTTCCTCTTTCCTTTTCTTTCACCTTTCCTCCCCTTCTTCATTCCTTCTTTCTCTAAGAGAGCTATGTGCAACAAGGCATTGTGGGTAGAATGCTGGGTTTAGAATCAGGAAGCCTTCAAATCTTCCATCTTACATTTATTAGCTGTATGTCCCTAGATAAGTCATTTAATAGTGTATCTCAGCCAACTCCCTAGGACAGTCTCATGCCTGGGTTTTGGAGCTGTGTTGGAGGAATGAGTTCTCACACCTTGAATTTCCTATGTTGTCTAAATCCCAGACCCTTTGTGCTTTAGATTTCCCAGATCACAGCTTTGTATGATGTAACTAGGTTATCTTATTTCTTGACTTGGGATGGTTGCATATTAACTGACCTCTCTGTATATAGGGTGTGGAATTCTTTGATGAGAAACTGAATTCTTTGTGTATGGCCTGGCTTGTGGATCATGGTAAGTAGAAGCTCAGAATAATCAGATTATGAAAAGCAAACTTTCTTTGCTTTTCCTGAAAAGTTTTAAGGCACTCATATTTCCTTTTCAGAAAGAAACAGTAGAGTGACTATTGTGATAAACAGCTTTGTTTAAAGAAATTTTCCTTTAACTATGGATGTGACTTTTAAATTTCCACCGTTTTCATGTTTTGTTTTCATTTCCCCCTATTTTCCTTTGAGGTAGATGAACACATTCTCTATCCTTTTTCTCTTATTCAATACCTATCATACCTCTCATATTTTCCTTCTAACATAAATGTGTATACATGTACATGAACATACTGACCCATCTTTCTTTCTGCCTTACCTTATTTTGATCATATTGTTTATCATCAATAATTATAATACTAAATTGTATAGGGTTTGAGGACAGGCAAAAAAAAGGGAAAATAAATTACTTGGACCATTTTAAGTCAGAGAATGTGGTAAAAAAATAGAATATTCTCAATTTGTGAATCTGAGTGGTAGGGGAGACAGTTTAGTGGTGAGTCTCAGGGAAAGAGTAGAGATGAATTCCTTGATTTAGAGGAAGAAAGTAGTGGTACCATTACTGCTGTTAGACCTAGGACAAAATGGGATCTGGGTGGAGTACACTGGCAGAGAGGAGTGCTCTTTGCCTATGCTGGTGGGAATGGATAGAGTCATGCAGAAAGTGAAACTACTGTTTACTTTGGGCCCTAATGTTGAGTAGTGCTAGAGTTTAGTGAGCAAAAGATGACTTCCTAGGATGTTCTTGGCATCAGCTTTTATACCACACATTGGACAATGCAATGGGTTGTCATCCTTTGGAAGTACCCAGTGGTCAAACAATGCTATGTTTTTGTAGCTGTGTATGGATTTTGTGTTTATAAGTATGAAATGGAGAAATTTTGCACTTGTGTGGCTATATATTTGGTATTTATGTGCGGGCATATTTGTGTCTAAGTTCAGATAGGGCTTTTCTGTCAGTATCTGGGACAGATTAGAAATGGATGGTGAGGTGGTTCTAGATGAAAAGAAGAGATTTGGATAATTGCAAAGTTCTTTGAAGACGTGGTTTTCCCGAAAACAAAGGCCCATCTTTTAATGCCAGTGTTCTTTGATGATGAGGTACTACTTTGAGTTGTGGATTACTGTAACCTCCTGAGAATTGATAGTGAGGCTCCCCAAAAAGACAGTGAAGAAGTACATGGTGGGCATTTGCAGGCTGCCACACATAAATGATGAATCATGTAGGAGAAGCAGTATAAAGGTAATCATCAGAGAACTATGACCAGAAAAACCATGAGTTGGTCAGTTAGCAAGAGTGAGAGAAGACTTTAAGTCTGTGTTCTTCATTAGTTTAGTATCTAGAAAATGTGAGCAGAGCTCCTAGAAGGCTAGGTGAACCCCTGTGCTGAATGTATGACAGGACATAGAGACTTGAATAGAAGGAGAAGCCATGGGTAGGTTGCAGTGTGCGTGGCTGAAGGAGATGAAGGAGATGCTGGTAAGATAGCAGATACATTGCAGTATTGGGAGAGTATGTAGTTACAGAGAATGAGAGAGAAGAGTAAGGAGATAAGGTGGTGTCAGTGTGTATCTGTATACATATAGATGCATATGTGTGTGTGTGTGTGTGTGTGTGTGCATATTTATATGTGTGCATGTGTGTGTATGTACGCGTGTGTATATATGTGTGTGTGTGTGTTGTCAGTAATTATTACAGTGGATTGAAAAAACTACTTTAACTTTCTTTCTCCTAGAGTAACCTTAACTTCCCTATTGTTTTTATAGAAATAGCCTCCTGTCCAATCAGAATCTGTTGATTAATTTGCCCCACTCTTGATTTAGGGGTATTGACTGACTAGTCTGCAATAAATATGGGCCCTTTCCCTTAGTATAACATACACAAGTAGAAATAACAGTTATTGGTTTTAGAAAGTAGCTCCTGAGTCAGTGAAATGTCCAAGATTGTTTCTCTTCTAGAGAGCCCAGTTGTTTACAAACATATAGTGTATCTCAGAAATATTACATAGTTATCAGAGGCAAAATATGTTTTTGGAGATAACATTTTGGATTCTATTTAAGTTTTTAAGTGAAGTATTGCTGTTACTTTCTTAAGGCTTTGATTTGTATGACCTTGCTAGAGAGGAAGATAGTTGTTTAAGATCTAAGTTACCAAAAGCCATGGGTCCTAAATAATCAGGCTATGGGTCATTTGTTACCAATGCAACTATCTTGCTAAAATCAATAATAAACTGTTTCTGTAGCATTCTTTTCTATTAGTTTGGTAACAGTGATTTAAAAAAAAAGAAAATTAGTCTGGCCTTTCCTGTCCTTGGTGAAACTGTGTGCTTTGTTACCAGCGTCCTTTCCATTGTGCTCACCAGCCTTTCCTTCAGTAGTGTGCTAGAATTTTGTCAGTATTTAACGCCTAGCTTGCTGACACATAGTGTATAGATTTCATTCTCTTCCCTTTTTTGGAAATCAGGACATTGGATATCACTGACTATGGCTTAGCAGTAACATTTGCCAGTTCTTTCAGCACCTTGGGGTGTAGTGAACTCACCAGGGGCATCTAGTTATTCTTTATTATCTCCTTACATATCTTGGCTATCAACTCTCTCTTAGAGACTTTTGTTCTCTCTTTTCAGACCAGAGGTAATTTTCTTAAGTGGAGAAAGTTGAAAGAAACATATTAGCATTAAGAATTAAGCATGGCTGCCTTGTCTCCCTCTCCTCAGTTATCATTGCAGGACTCACCTGAGCAAAGGTCCTACCCTTTCTTTCGTCATCTTCTTTGGTCCTCTTCTTTTGCTAAATAAGTCACCTTTTTGCTGATTTTAGCTTTTCCTGATCATCCTCTGCTCATTCTGAGCTTGAGTATTCCTGATTTTTTTTTTTTTTTTGGAGGGCAGTTGGGGTTAAGTGACTTGCCCAAGGTCACACGGCTAGTTTTTTGTGTTAAGTGTCTGAGGCCGGATTTGAACTCAGGTGCTCCTGACTCCAGGGCCGGTGCTCTATTCACTGCGCCACCTAGCCACCCTGATAGTTTTCTTAAAGTACCATTTTATGCTTTTGTCCTCATCCTTTGTTATTTAGTCCTCTCTTCCATTTTCTGTCCTTGTCTTTACAATCTGAGTTTGGTGATTTGTTCCTTGTGCATTCACATTGGTCTCTAAAGAGAAAAGTCCCTTTTTACTACCAGAGTTGATTTTGCTTGATGTATTTAGAATTTCATAAAGTTTTGAATGTTACTTATGGTCTCATTTGTGTTTGAGGGCCTCCTGTGTATATAGCACTGTGCATTGACTGGGAATAATACCAAGACATATTATGGTTTGTACTCTCTTCAGAACTTAATGAAACTTAGAGTCTTCTTCGCAGAGCCCACCCTTGTTTTCACTTAGTTCATACCTTTGTTAAACACATTAAAGTAGCAAGAGAATTTTGGAGGTAGAAGGTAGGCCACAATTTAACAAATCAGGATAAAACTTGGTGCTATGCATGTGCTGGTTGTTCATTGTTGACTTGTAAGTAACACTTTACATTTTGTTTTTAACTTCATTTTAAGGAATCTTGAGCTGAAAGAATTAGTTCAACTTAGTTCATAGCACGAAGCGGAAACTAAGACCCAGAAAAGTTAAGTCAACTTGCTCTAGGTCACCAGTTACTGAGCGTCTGCTTGAGGTTTCAAACCAAGGTCCCCAGGCCTAGAATCCAGCACTCCTTCAGCTGCCTCCTGGCCATCTGTCAGGAGTCTTGGAAGTCATTGACCCGTTCTTTCCTCCCTTATATCAAAGGTCTCAGGAAGCGTACCAGGACTTATCTGCAAAGCTTGACGACTTAATGTGCGTAGAAACTTTGTGAGTTGTACGGTATTACAGTAGTAGCTGCTCTTGTTCCCAAGGTAGACAGTGCTGCATGTACTGAATGTGAGGTCTCTTCCTGCTTCTGGGAGGTTCCTACTTCTGCAGAGAGTGAGTGGACACCTGGACACTCTCCAGTCACAGTGTCTTTTTTGTCTGTCCATTTATATTCCCACTGTCACTGACCTAGTCTGTCTGTATTCTTCCTAACTAGATCGCTGAAAGGCATCATCATTCACATACAAAACACTGGACTCAGAGTTCAAAAAGCCCTTTGAGTCTCTTTTTTGACTAAAGAATCATGACCTTGAGTAGATCATTTGATTTCTGAGCCTCAGGTTTCTTTATATGGAAAATAACAGATACTTCACAGAGATTTTGTAAAGATGAAATGAGACAACGTATATACAGTGGTCTGCAGATAATCAAGTGCTGTGTGAATCTTAGTTGGTAATGGTGGTGATGATAATACTACTCCAACAGCTCTTTAGTTGTTGGGTTTCGTGGCTTCCAGGCTCTACCTGCTCCAATTTGAGCTACATATCAGGACAATCTTGTTTTTATTAAAGCTGCATTTAAAAACCACTATCATGTCCTCTGCTCAAAAAAAAAAACCTTTGATGACTCCCAGTTTTCATATCACTGACTTTTAAAATCTTCCATGATCTGCTCCTACCTAGAAAACCTCTTTTCTTATTATAACAATATATAGATTATATTAGACTACAATATATAGATCATGAGGACAGGTGCCCTGTCTTAATTATCATTTTATCTTCCCCAAGGCCTAATGGAGTGTTCCTCACATTGTAGTCTCTTATAAATTAGTTGTTGAATGAATGTACAAAAAATTTGCCCATTCTCTCAAATCATAATAATTTCCACCTCCATGCCTTTGTTTATTGTATTCTTCTTTTTTTTGAATCCTCTCCTTTTATCCAAATTGTACTCATCATTTAAGGTCTCATTCACCTCTGCTATTAAACCTCTGACTTTTCTAGCCCTTATTGATCTTCTTTCTTCAACTTAAAAAAAAGTTTGTTCTTCTGTATTTGTGTAAAGCCAAGCACTAGCAGCTTTTCAGAAGAATGCTACTGTGAACAGCTTTTAAGGTTCTCATTACACATGGTATAGTGAACACTATTCCATAACAAATCAAAGCAAAACATTCACCTTAAATCAAAGTACTGCATTCACAATGTTACAACTTATCACAGAAAATCAAAATATAGCATTGACAACAACTTATCACAGAAAATGGCCACGTAGTTTCCACTACAGTGGTCACAAAGTTTTAAACAAAGAACAATCATATAATAACTCTATCATTCAGTCATCCTTAAGGAGGTTTGCCTCCTCAAGAAACACAAAGTACAATAGTCAAAATTCTCCACTTATGGGGCACACTAAGTTAACTCAGTCACTTATTTGGTCATCAGTCACTAAATACAATCATTTAGTGAATCAGTCATATCAACTCGATCCTTCATTTTTCATCATTCACTATTCAGTCATCAGATAATACACAAACCCTTCACCCCTAGGTCACTAGTAAATTTACAAATTTCTCAGTACACAGTATCCAAGTAAAGTCTTCTTTCAGCTTGACTTGGGGTGGTTTCTCAGTTTCCCTAAATCCCCTTCCATCACGAAGCTGTCACCTGGGCTCAAAGGCAGACAGCTTCCAGGTCCTTGTCCAGCTCTCCGTGCAGTCTCTGTTCCTTGGAAGTCAATGCTAAGAAAGCCACAAATTAGACAAAGTCTTAAATCTTTCACAGTCTCTGTTTCTGGGAAGTCAAGGCTCAACAAAGCCAGAAACAAGTTCATACAAAGTGCCAGCAGCTCCGGCTGGCCCTCAGACTCAGTAGAAGTTTCAGCTGGTTCCCAGAATCAAAAATCACTTCATGTAGGTTCTCCAAATCAAAATCATTCTCTCCATCCTGGAGAGGGCTTTCCTCTTAAGCTTCCCTGGCTCCTTTTCAGCTTCTCCAATGGCAGCAGCTTCTGTCTCTGTGGAGCTCACTCCAAGAAGATCTGTCTGTTTCTGTCTCTGTCTCTCTCTGTCTCTCTCTGTCTCTTTTGGTTTTTCCTTATATACAGTATTTCCCTTTCCTGTTACATCAGCAACAGGAGACAGTTCATACCTTCTGTTTCTTTAACAGAGGCTTAATCTGAACTAGGTCCTAAGTACCTCAGCTTAGCAATAGAAAAGGAACTTCAGATCTCATTACTGTTACAGTTTGGCAAACATTAGCAAAAACTAACATTTCCATATTCACAGGAGAAAAAAAGAGACACTTAAGTAGGAAACCATGTATCTATTATGTATCGCTTGCATTAAAAATGTATACAATACATTCGTCATGGTTAATTTCAAAGCTCTTTGACTTGTTGACTCTTTTTGAACCTCCTGTTCTCTTCTGTATGTTAAAAATGCCACAGTGACCCTCTTTTCTTTTTGGAATCACTATTGCTAGTTCTTTCTACGACTGTAGTCTGTCCTGTAGTCTTTCTTATGTCTTCGTTCATCCCCACTCAAAAGAAACCCAACCAAAGCTTTTGTAATAAACGTTCATACTCAAAAAAACCCAAATCCACAAATTGACCATGGTGTCTGGAAATAGCTCAAGCTGCATCTCAAATGCCTCTTCAAGTACGGGGGTAGTGTGCTTCTTCCTTGATTCTATAGACTCATAGCTAATCATGGCATTGACTTGACCTTTGACATTTTCAGAATATTTTTTTCTTACACTGTTAAAGTTACTGTTTGGATTATTGTCTGTTTCTAACTCACATTACTCTTCAGTAGTTGAAATTTTAGCGGATTCCTTCGTGTCTGTCCCCTTTGTTATTTCTCACAGTGCACTAACGTTTGATCCCATTGATCTCCCACAATTTATTTATCCATTTCTCAATTGATGGATTCCATCTTAGTTTCCAATACTTTGCTACAACAATGACAACAGAACTAATGCTGCTATAAATATTTTTGTTCATATAGGTCCTTACCTTTTTTGACTGTCAGTGTAACATATAGGCTTAGTAGTGGTATTGTTGGGTCAGGCTTTTTATGGTACTGTAGCACACTATTTAGCATGTGCTTATGTAAGATTTTATATTGTGTGATTTTATGTTGTTAATCTTGGTGGCTCCTAACTAGATTAAGTAAATCCCTTGAGGTATAGGGACCTTAGGATATAGTTCTGCATCTTTCACAATGCTAAACAGTTGGTAGTTTTTCAGTAATAGTTTTTGATTGATGAGTATCATGGTTGTTACAATTTCCCTTGGGTTTAATGTGGTTCTTTTGAAAGGGAATTAACTCTATTGGATGAATGAACTTAGTGAAAGTATGTGTCATTATAATGTGACAGTAAATTTTGTGTTTGCAGAAAAAAATTGTGGTTGATTATTAGCAAAATAGATTGTCTAATTATGATATGGTCTTATTCAGAATGTGTTCACATTTCTTCTAGTGTATGCAATTCGAGAAGCTGCGACAAACAACCTAATGAAACTGGTAGAGAAATTTGGTGCTGAGTGGGCCCAAAATACCATTGTTCCCAAAGTACTAGTAATGGCAAATGATCCTAACTACTTACATAGGATGACCACTTTATTCTGTATTAATGTAAGTATGGAGTGCATATTATTGTTGAAACATGTCTGTCATTAAACCAGTCTATCAAAGCCTTTTTTTTCAAATTCAGGACACATCTCTTTTCATAATGCCTCCCTGAGTCTCTTCATTGGTAACTTGTGGTTCTTTACTAAATGATTTTGAAAGTCTATTCCAGCTCTGAAAATTCTTTTGATTCTTAGAATGCCACCTGCTGACCCATGTGTGTTGATGGTTCACAGCTTGGAAACTTAATGTTGTTTGTTTGCCAGTAACTTAGCTGCTTATTTTCTTACCTTGGTAATTGAAAGTTTCATTAAGTTCTAGAAGAACTGTCACCTGGAAGGGTTTTCTTTGACTTGATATTTTTCCTTTTTCTAGGCACTGTCTGAAGCCTGTGGCCAGGAAATCACAACTAAGCAAATGCTACCCATTGTGTTAAAAATGGCAGGAGACCAAGTAGCAAATGTTCGCTTTAATGTGGCTAAATCTCTACAAAAAATTGGTCCTATTCTAGATAGCAGGTATCATTTTAATGTTTTCCTTCTTGTATGTAATTTAAAATTTTAATTTAGTATGAAGTATCACTGAGACTAAAATGTTTCCCAAAGAGAAAGTGAGCATTTTGGAAAAAGCAATGATTTGGCACCAGAGCTTCTGGGTTGAAATCCCTGCTCTGCTCCTCGGGGCCTCTGTGACCTTTGGCAAGACTTTTTCATTCTCTTGGCCCAGTTTTCTCATCTGTAAAATGAAGGGAATTGTACTAGGTCAGGGGTGGGGAACTGTGGCCTTGAGGCCACCTGTGGCCCTCTAAGTCCTCAAGTGTGGCGCTTTGACTGAATCTAAACTTCACAGAAAAAAATCTCCTTTATTAGAAGTATTTGGACTCAGTGAAAAGGCCGCACTTGAGCCACAGGTTCCCTACCCCTGTGCTAGGTGATCTCTGCAAATCTTTCCAGCCACAAATCTTTGATCATAAGGAGGTTTTTTTTTGATTAAACATTGTGCAGACAACTATTATGGATGCCTATTGTAATTTTCTGTAACAAAACTTTTATATAAAGGAACAGAAAATTACTTGATTCTGAAGATGTTGCATTTCTTTAGGAATTAAATTAGTTCATATCTGTTACACTTTTATTATAATTTAAAAATGTCTCTCCTCTCTGGTTTTTAAAGAAACCATAGAGTTTATAACATAATTAGACAGCAGTTTTTATAATAGGTTACTTACTTAAGTAATACTATTTTGTTTTAGTGCATTGCATATTGAAGTCAAGCCAGTACTACAGAAATTAGGGCAGGATGAGGACATGGATGTCAAGTATTTTGCACAGGAAGCCATAAATGGTAGGTATTTCTTTTTTGTGCTTTGGAATGTTTTATACTGCTATCAGGGCATAACTCTTTAACAAGAAGTACATCAGATTTTATAAGATGGCTATAAACGTTATTTGGGGAGGTACCCATTTGGAATGTGTTGTAAGATGAAATATTGATTGATAGACCTTTCATATTCTACCATTGCCTTCCCATAATGAACATGCTCAGCATATCTCTGATAAGAAAAAGATTCTTACTATTAAGAAGAGTAGGAAAAGATAATTTCATTTTAATCTTAAGTTATAAACCAATTAACTTCTGGGTAGCCTAGTAGAATGAGGGACCTGGTCAGCTTGAGAACTTTATGCTTTATGAAAGGGTGAGAGTCTGATACTTTTCTTGCTTTTTACAGAGATAGTATATAAACCTGTGTCATGTCATATCTGTATCACTAACTTTATTTTATTTGGAATTTTCCAGTTCTTGCCTTGGCATAATGAGGAACAGGAGGGAAAAGATTTTACTAAATTCTTATCACAGATTTCTGGTCAATGTGTTCTTAAATGGGATGCAGAAAAAAAAAAGGAAAACCTTCAAGATCTCATCCAAGCAAATGGCAGCAACTGTTACAAGAAATCATATTTCAGTGACTTGACTTTCTCAAGATGAAATGGGTTTTTTAAATTTTGTTTTCTTTGCTAAGATAATTATTTAAGCCATTCTTGTGGTTTCTGACAAATTCTCAGCATTCAGTACAGTCAGCTCTCAATTATCCACTAATGGGTTATTCATGGCAATTTCTAGCTAGTTCTTGAGGACTTCTTGTCAGGACCGAATTGGGGGCAGGATTGGGTGTAAGGATTTTTAATTGAACCTGGGACGTGGAATAGAGTCAGTGCCTATGTGTTTATATATTTGTCTGAGCATCTCTCTGACTGCATTCCATAGCTAAGTACATGTGATTTACTACTTACTGTTACTGTATACCTCATTTCTCCATTTGTGTGGATAATTGAGATTTGACTGTAGTGGAAGTCTCCTTTTACTGGATGGTGGTGACTTGCATCAATGTCTCCTGAAAGAGGCATGTGGAAACACAAGTTTAATGTATTTGTTGCTTTGGTTTTTATTTGCTTGATTTTGACTGTAATCATGTCATTCAGAAACCAAATACAGAAGCATATTGCTGCTTATTGTTGTGATGTTGAAACCTAACTGTATTGAAGCTCATTGGTGTGACTACATTTAAAAATAATTCTCTTTCTTGTCTGAGAAGCCTTAAATTTTAGTGCCTACTAGTAAGCAGCAGTTTCTCTCTGTCATTGTGAAATTTCACTTTTGTATTTCCCAAGAGTAAAGGAACACGGGTTTAATACTGTGTGGATTTCCTACATAAACTGGTTCTGTTTCCAATAATGTTAAGATCCAGTCATTGATACTGTACAGTAACTTTTCAAACTGAAGTTTCATTGCTCTCTTTTTGATATGGTGATGTCTTGTCTTTTTATAGCTTAAAATTTGTTTTTCTGCATCAACAATAAAACCTCATTAATTCCCTTTGGAATTTGTGAAGATGGATTTCATAGAAGGGTTTGCTGAAACAAATTACCTGTGTACATCAGATGGAAGACAATCTATTTTCAAGCACTCTTAAGTACTTTAAAAGGACCCATTTCAATTGTATGGCCCTTGATGTGCTAAATACTGATCATTCTTACTATATAAAAGTGGGTCCATTAGGAGCTCTGCTAGGCAGTATTTTGTTAGCCCAGTTTGAGTTACTTTGTGTACTTGAAAAAGAATAAAATTGTATTTCATTAAACATTTTGAACATGGAATTTGTAATTTTAAACTTAGATTTTTCACTAACAAATTCATATCCCTTATTATAAATTAGGGAGGATTTGCCATACTCTATTTTTCTTTAGATGAGACTAGAGATGTAGTTTGTCCCTTTTCAAAAAAAATTTTTTTTTGGTGGGGGTTTTGTTTTTGAGTTGTTAATTCATAACTTTTTAGCTTACTGAGCCCTACTTATCCTCGTTTTGTGAAGCCACTAGGAATCCTTGGTGACTTTGTATATTAAATAATTGTATAAAACCCAGTTTTGACTACTTTTAAATTTGTCTTAAATCCATTGGAAAAAAATTATTTTATTTTATGTTAACATTTTAAATGGCATTTGTGTTTTGATTGTCTTTTAAGAAACCTATATGGGGCGGCTAGATGGCGCGGTGAATAGACTGCCAGCCCTGGAGTCAGGAGGACTTGAGTTCAAATCCAACCTCAGACACTTGACACAAAAAGCAGCCATGTGACCTTGGGCAAGTCACTTAACCCCAATTGCTTTGCTTTCCCCCCTCCAAAAAAAAAAAAAAAAAAGAAACCTATATGTTATTCCTTTTTTTGGATTTAATCTTTTCCTTAAAATCTTTTAGATTTTTCCATTTTACTTTCTAAAAGACTTCATTTTTCTTTTTAGAGGGGAGAAGGGAGGGCATTTGGGGTTAAGCGACTTGTCCAGAGTCACACAGCTAGTAAGTGTTAAGTGTCTGAGACCGGATATGAACTCTGGTCATCCTGACTCCAGGGCGAGTGTTCTATTCACTGCACCACCTAACTGCCCCTCTAATAGACTTACTAATGACATTTTGAGTTTGACATATTCACATAATTTCATGTATGTGAAATAAGTAACTAGAAATATAACATTCAAATTCCAGAGATTGTGATATGTTAATGTCAAAACCCAAAACAGATAGCAAATCAACTTAATATTTGACTGAATGTATCATTTCTGTTTCTGTAAAAGGGATTCCATTTCCCTCACTCTGTGCCTAGGCTGTTTTAGCTGCTTCTTAAGCATGTTTCAGTGTGATCACCACTGGTCCCTCGTCTTTAGGGAGGGAGCTTTTTGTGAACTTAACTGTATATTCTTAGTGGCTGGACAGGGCCATGCACCAACAGTAATAAATTCCCTTTCTGACTTTTTAAGCCGAGTTATTTGCCCTGTGATTTGGGCCTTTTCTCTTTAGCCCAGTTTTCCTATCTGTAAAATAGACCCAGTGGTGTGTTGCACATGCTTGGGATGAAGCAGATCTCATCTCCACATACTCATTTTGCTCATTTAAGAGGGCTGTGAGTACACTCCCTGTACCAGCATAGATAGCAACTTTTTTTTTTGCCTAATGCGTCTCATCACTTGGTGGCCAACTTCCTAGTGATGAGCCTTTTAGAGTTTAGCTGATCTTGTCTACAGACCCATGGTCCTTTGATGGGCTTGTATTTTATTAACTGAACTTGGTGTACGACCTGCTGCAGTTAGTGATCTGCCGACCTAGCCTTTAAAAATATAGGGTCATAGCACCACAAGGAGGCATTGGAATTGACTTTATGTAATGTAGAATATTATCATTTTTATGTACACATCTATTTCTTGGCATGTCATCTTTATATGCTGTCTTCAGAGGATTACCAAAGATCAAATTTCACTTTAGCTGATGCTTTACTTTAATCTGGTTTTGCTTCTGCTATTTTCAGATGTGGAGTTTTTCTATGCCTAGGTCTTGATACTTTGGTTTTATTTCAGCTTTAATGGGGTTGAGGTTTTATTTTTTACTTTTTTTTTCTCTGTGTATATCATCTTTGCAGATTATCCTAATCCAAGTACTTGATCCTTTATGATGTGAAGAAATGGACACATGCAGTGTTGTGCCTGCTAGCAGCCTCTGTTTACTTAAGCCGCAGCTCAGCTTTTTGTTGAATTTTCTAAACCAAGCAGACAAATGCCAGGTTGCTCAGAAATTTGTGCTCCCCCCCAAAATAATTACATTTTAATGTAAAGAGCCAGAGTAGGCACTTAGCTTTCTGTACCAATCTAGACCCTGTCCTAAGTGTAAATACCTCATTTGTTATCAATGTTTTCTTTCTTAAAAGTTTGGTTTTGGCTCAGTCAGGATTACTAAAGCAGTTTTTTCTGATTTCGGCTGTATTTCCAGGCAGATATTGATCATACTGGCCTCTTAAGGTAGAATAAGCAAGTTAATAGTTTTTGGTGAGACTGTGTTGAAATACTTGATGATAGTCATCCTGAAAGAAGTAGGCTGGCACTAATTGCATGATGGAGTTTTCAAGATGAAGTTGGACATCTTGACCATAAAGGGCATATGAGAACAAATTTTAGAAACTTGAAGAGGACCACTTTCTGATCTCAGATGTTATTTCTGACCCAATTGTTGAGCTCTTATGTCTTCAATTCCTTTAGCTGTGCTTAATTTTGTTTCTATGTGAAGTAAGCATGTTCTGTGTGACATTAATGTTCTGAAAGAGTGGTCTGTCCTTTGCAGGGTTGTACAGAATTATTTTTTATTAGTGGAACAATCTAATACTTGTAGGAAGTTGCTTAGGTAAATGGAGAGAAAAGTGTAAGTTACTCAGTGGTTTTTCTTCATTTTTTTTTTGCATTTTTTTTACATAAAGTAAACTTTAGTCCGTTTGAGTCACCTTTACTAATCTTTGTAGGTTTTTGCCATCCTCACATTAAATTTCACTAATTCTTAGCTGTCCTATGTATCACAGAGCTTGTAGATGGCTTTGATTTTTCCCATTTCTGCCTTACTAATCGACCCCTCTAATCACATATGCTTCTTTTTTAAAATTTGTTTTCTTGTTTACATCATTCATTTCTTTCCCCTGCCCCAACCCTAAAACAGCAATCCCACTGTAGAGCCCCTCCCCTGCTCTGCTCTCTTACTTTCTGGTAGGGCAAGGAGGGTCTCCCTACCCCAGCCCCTGTATATCTTAATTCCTAGTCACAGGTATTGCAGATCTTTAAATTCTAGATTCTTTCAATTCCTCCCTTGTCCCCCACCCCCACTGGAAGGACAG
>CM053596.1:106832430-106882251 GCA_028646575.1 Pseudocheirus occidentalis
TCCTCAAGCCTGCTAATTTCTAAAACTGTCATACTCTTGGTGTGTTATAAATCTTTATCTTGAGATTGAAAGGAATTAAAACTTAAGTGTAAAGTAGAAAAGGTGGGGAAACCTTCCCCAAATTGTGTATCTTATATTGAGATGCCCCTCCCTTTAAAGGTCAGGTTTGTAATGAGGCTGTATAGGTTATAATCACCTGTATGTAACCCACTGTGTATGTAGGTCACTCAGCTTGATGGCTGAAAATGGGATCCTTAACAGAATCTTGAGAGGAGTTTGGCTGTTTAGCTTTCTGTCTATCTAGACCCTTTCATAGGGTATAGGATGTGAACAGTCTTCTCATCACACCATTCTCATCACACACCACTTATTGCAGTCTTGAAAGCCCAGAAGCTTATGGCTATGTGGTGTGTAAGGATTAGGCATGAGGCCAGGACAGTGGAGCATATTGACCAGGAGAAGGTAAAATGTTTACTCTGTATCCTCAGTGGTGGCACAGAAACATAGGAAACTAAATCTGAGGACCCAAGCTCCTGGGGCTGACAGGAACTACTTGGTACCCACAGGTCAGAGAGAGCATAAGCAAGGGCAGTACTACAGAAGACCAAAATCCAAACTTAGGAAGACAGTATTTTTTTTTTTTAAGAGAGCTGAGGTATAGGGGAGTTAGGCCAGTGAGTATGAGATTGCCTTTAAGGAGAAACAGCATGGTCTGATAGAAATAGACTACAAGTTAGAAGGCCTAGGTTTGTGTCTTGGCTCTGCCAGCCACTCAGTAGCTGTGACCTTGGGTGAATCACTTAACCTCTTGAGTTTCACTTTTCTTCATTTGTAAAATGCACACACTTTTAGAGCGTACAGAAATTTGAGAATCAAATGAGGTGTTGCAGATGAAAACACTCTGGCCGCAGTCACTAAATCTTGGGCCAGAGGATCCCATCCAGGTCCTCTGAAGTCATCTCTCAAGAGTATTTTGGAAGAGCTCCTTTGTTGAAGCTGTACACAGATCTATCTAAAAAGCTGCAAGCACAAGGCTTGGGTAAAAACAGGGTATTTTGGTGAGGGGTTGCTGTGGAGAAGGTTTGTGTTCCATCTCATGGTATTTTAAAAAGTTAATATTTGCCAAGATTTTTTCCTAGGTAGTAATTTCCACTCGGAGAAACAAAAGCATTTGCTGAGCTCACTGTTCAGTATTCCAAATGTACTGCATGCATCATTGGACACTGTTCTTCATTGAGGAGAGAACTCCCTTTAGGAAGCAGACACATGTCAAAGTTATAGGCAGGGCAAATACAGCTGGGGCTGACCTCAGCCTCAGGGCAGCAAGTTACATTTTGAATCGACACATTTGGAAAAAGAGTTTCTTTCATTGATAATGTGCTTAGGCCTCTGAAAAATTAAATAAAATTTTTTAAAAATTCAGTTTATGTTAAAAAGGTTAAAAGCTAGAGGGAAGAAGTGAAGCTGACCAACTTTGGTTTGGTTTACTTGGAGTCATTTATCATAACATCAAGGACTCTTCATGAAGGGCAAGGATTCTTGACAAGGAGATTTTTTTTTCCCCCTTGTGGCAGTTAAATTGTTTGCTTGGGGGAAATGTCAGGAAAGAAATGTTTGTATTAGAAATCCCCTTGGCTTTTCCCTCTTTTGCGTTTGAACCAAAGGAAAGGTCATGAAACCTGGTGTTCCTTTCCCCAGTTCAACACCCTAACATTGTGGCCGTTTATCTTGGAACTCTATCCTGAGATGCTGGACAGTTTGTTTCCTGGAGATGTATTCCATGGAATTTAAGACTGCCAAATGTCTGGCTCAGAAGCCTGCAGGCAGAGAGTTAACTGTGAGGACAGCTAAGGAAACAGGTTGTCAGCAATATTTTACCTGTATTTAGATGATCTTCAGCACAGGTCAGTGGTTTGGAGACCTGGATTGAGATCTGACAGTGACTTTGATACGGGAGTATATTGAAGTGTGGGGGTCATTTGCATCTCACTGGGGTAAGATGTCCAGGCTGCTTAGTTTCCTCTTGTAAATTAGTGCATGTTTCAGTCAGCATTTTGGGCACCTTAGCATTGTATCTCCTAGGACGTAAGGGAAGATGGAGGCTAGAGGACTTGTGATAGCAGCAGTATTATTTGAGATGTAAATCTTAATTCATTGGTTCGATAGGAACATGGTTTTCCTAACAGATCCAGTATCCTCTCACAATTTTAATACATGTCACATCCACATTTCATGAGGATGGGATTGTGGGAGCTGAAATCACCTCAGTGGTAGTAGGGTACCTTGGAAAGATAGAAAGTTGTGTTTTTCTCTAATTCTTGAATCTGTCTTCCTATGTTTCCATTTTGGGGGAGTCTTGTAACCAGTATCAGGAACCCAGCAGTATATTATGCCTCAAGGGGATTGTCCATTCAAATGTGAAAATTTTATGCTATGTGATGCTGGGAGTTCCCTGCATTTTGCTTCACATGAGGAAAAGTATAGCTGAGGAGGGTCGCAGAAATGGAAATTGGGTACTGCCAACATGCCAGGAAAGCTCTGCCTATCAAGCAGCCGTTTGGTACAGTGGATGGAGTACTGGACCTGGAGTTAGGAAGAGCCAAGTTAAAATCTTCCTTAGATGCTTAGCAGCTGTGAGTATGTGGGAACGTTGCAGTCTCTCAGAGTCCAAGTTTCCTCATCTGCAACATGGGGATGATAGCTCCTTATGCTGTGGTTTTGAGAATACAACGGAAGCATGTTTTCAAAGTATTTTGCATTAGGCTCTGTCTCAGGGTCTCTCTCACAGGATGGGGGAATGGGTTAACTTTGCCATTTGATAACTAGCCCTGTAAGGGAACATGGAGGGAGGTAGCAGATGCCATACACTGTCACAGAGAGCCTCAGGATTTTTGTTTTTGTTATTGTATTTAATTTCAACCCTTAAAAGGCTGTATAAAGGGGAATGTTTCAAGTTCCTGTCATCATAGTGCTTGTTGGAGGAGATCTGGTCAAGCAGCAGAGTGGGTTAGTCTCCTTCTTCTAAACCCCATTTTTAAGCAATTGATGAAGCCTTTTACATATTACCACAGTCTTGTGAGGTTAGTGCTATTAGCCCCATTTAAACCGCTGTTGAGAAAATAGCCCCAGAGAGATTGAAGTGACTAGCTTGCCCAGGGTCACACAGTGTCCGAGGCCTGGCTCCAGATGGGCCACACTGTCTACAGTCTGACTTCCTGCCTTCAGCCGTCTTCTGCTTTGTCTCCAAGCTGAGTTCTGAAAACTCATAAACCTCCTCAGGTGGGCTCCCCTTTCCTCCTAGACAGAGGTGTGTCGATTGCTTCTTGATGGATGATGGGTTGCCAGGCAAGGGTTAATGGAGATTTGTTTATTGAATCATGAAGTAGCTGTCACATGATTTTAATCAAAACACCATTTCCCTGACAACGGGTGATGTCAGTCTTGTTATTGTAGGAAGGAGCAGCTGTGAGGGACATTCAGTCTCCATGCTGAGCTGGAGTTGGAGACTGAAGTCAAGTGAAACATCAATAAATAGTGGTTACAAAACCCACTGTGGGTCACTGCATGCCTGCTCCTCCTCTTCCTCTTTTCCCTCTAAGCTAGGACAATCTGTCCTGGGCAAAGATAGTGACCAGAGCCAGGAGTCTGCATCCTCCAGTGACCAAGGAGAGAATCAAGGGAGAGCATGTCTGCTTTGCTTCTCTTACCTTCTTCACACTGAATTTTTCAAGGTTTTAAAATTTGTCCTTTCAGTTCTGATCCTTGTGTGGGCAACTTTTATTTCTGTATATCTAGAGTCCATCTTCTGAGAAACAAAGACTCTGAATGAGTATAAGGCTGCCTTTATGGCTCCGAACATATGACTTGTACTTGTGATCCAGAAGGTGATTTTTCTTAACTGATTGCCTGAGCTCTTAGTCTTGTTCCCACAGTAAGGTCAGAGTATGACTGGTTGTCACTGAAAGTCCTATTCATAGAAGGTGGGCATTGCGTTCAGCATCCCACTGTGCATGGCTATTCTAAGGAGCTTAGCCATACTCTGGATGCCTGGCATTTGAAGGTTTGAAGGGCCAAAGTTTGTCAAGAAAATTAGCATTCTTGAATCAAGCAAGACGATTGATTGGGGAGTCTATCAGGTGCAGCCGGGGAGAATGTTTTCCATCATACGTTCAAAAGCAAATACTCTAAATGTGATTCCTGAGAGCTGTGGCATCTCTAGTTGGTTTAACCTGGCCTATGACCACTCAGTACTAGTCAAAATTTGGGGGTTCAGAGGTCAAGTCCTAGGGATCAGGAGCAGAACCAGGTTCTTAGATATTTAAGTGTTTTTCTTTGGTAGGAATAATTTCTTAGATTCTCCCAAGGCTACTATTCATCTTGGGAATTTGTCATTTGCCTTAAAGCTGCACCTTTTCACTGGGATGGGGCAAAGAGCCACTTAAGGGTTAATGCTCATTTCTGGTAAAGCCTTTTCTGGTCAGTCCTATGAGAAGCCCAAATCTGGCTGTTGTCTAAAACTCCCAGTTTCAGGAAATCAGGAGGAGAGACTAATTCTTCGTGTCTGTCTTGGGGCATCTAACTGAGCTCTAAGGCCAAAGGGGTAATTTTTGCAAATGAACAATGCTGTCTAGTAAGAAAGAGCTAGATGGAAAACAGGGATAGGTTACAAGGATAGGAGTCAACTTGGGAGATTCAAAAGAAAATACTTCAATTTGCATAGTATTTTATGATTGTGAAATGCACTGGACCCCCACAATCATCCTGCTAAGTATTAGCCTCACAGTGGAAAACAAACAAACCCTGAATCCTGGAGACTGATTTGCTTAAGCTCTTACAGCTTGTTGGTGACACAGCTGTGGCTGGACCCCAGCTTTTCCTCTCTAGGTACTTTCCAGTTGATCATTATGATGGAATATGGGCATTCCCCATCCAAAGGGAGGGAGGGAGAGAAGGAAAGCAGAGACAACGAAAAAGGCTCCAGAGAGTCTAAGATGAGTCTCCCAACATGTCTCCCACCTTTTCATCCACTGCTCCAAGCTGATCTGTCACATCGGGCCAGTGTGATGAGAATACATTCCTTTTAACCTAAAATAACAATACAGAAAATGCAAACAGCTCAATGCTCCTGGCCTGGCCTGGCCCTCTCTCTGCAGAGAGGGGGTCTTCTTTGTCCTGCCCTGGCAGCTTTTCTGAAGTAGTGTTAGCCCTGACCCTGCTGCGCAATGACCCTTGTGCCTTGATGTCCCTGTGCGAGCTCTGTGGCATTTTGACTCTGTTCTAGGGTAATGTTAATGGTTGTGAATATTCTTTTTCTGTGTTCTTCACTCCTTTGTGTCTTAGTCCCCTTCCCCCACTCCAGGGAATGGAGCATCCTGAGATGGAGAGAGGCCGCTGGCCCTGGGATTGATGCCTCTCTGTCCTGGTCAGACAACCCTTCCACCCCTTATACCCCAAAGATGCACATTTCTTTTCTGTAAGAGACGGGCACACCTTGAAGGACTCCCTGAGAAGATCTGGTAGTGAATGTGATGGATCCCTCGGTGCCCATCTTCCCTCAGGAATTGCCCCAAGAGCTCACAGTTCACAGTTGTTCCCATTATCATTTTATTATAGCTTATAGTTGTCCTATAAGAGCTGAGACAGCTGCTGATACTTAGCTGATACTTGAAGGTGGGCAAAAGCCCTTTCCCTGCTTTTGCTCATGTCATCCTCAGGATCCTGTAAGTTAAGGTATCTTATCTCCATTTTTTTGTAGATGGGAAACGGTGGGGAGAAGTTGTGACTTGTTGAGGGCTGCGGAGGTGTCTGGAACTCATCTCTTTGTGACTTCAGGATTAGCACTCCATCCATTACAACACTTGAGCTTCCTCCCCAAACCATGCCTTCCACCTCTCCCCCCAGCCTCTTCCTTTTAGCCCTATTGCAACGAAGCCCACCCTGCCCACAGAGTGCTTTGAATGCTACCATTTCCCCCTCCAAGCCTGAGCTAGACTAGTTTGCCACTGGACAAGAGCCTGGTATGGCTAATCATACTGAAGTGTTAATGACTCCTAACAGCTTAATACTGCTACCTCTCATGAGTTTTGCCTTAACCTAAGGTAAGGATCTCCAACAACAAGGCAGTCAGGTATCACCGGCAGGTTTTTGAAAGAGGATATGGCCTTTAATTATGCAATGTAGGCAGTTACATTGCCTGGCCTAAGGACAGCCCCATTCCCTATGAACTCGGCCCTCTCTCTGAACATGGTTTCTTGCCAGGCTGATAATGGTTGATTTGCCAGAGATTATCCAAAGAGCCAGCCACTTAGCTACCATCGAGACATCTGACAGAAAGGCTTCATCCTTTCTACCCAGCACCCGTATTTCTAGGACTTGAATACCCAGTGATGTTCCAGTGAAGGGCCAAAGCGGCCCGAGTGATGTCCCTTGCAGCTAACACTGGTCACCTTTTGAGATTCAGTGTCCTCCTTCCCTTCTCTTTCATCCTCTCTAGAGTGGTGATTGGGATTAGCAGCAGATCTCCCTATCCAAGGGATGGGCTTTTTCTGTTTGGTTCTGAGGGGGCTCACGGCTCTCATAAGGTGTCAGGGAGGAGGAGGAAGGATTATCTTCTGTCCTTGTGGCCGGAGCACCCCCATAGTCCTGTATGTGAAGGCTAAGCCTCTCATTTCAGATGTTAATGGCCAACAGGCAAAACCGGCTTTTCACTCGGAGAAAGAGTAAGAAAGCGGGCCTACAGTCCTGAAACTGGGGGCCCCGGTTGGTGGGGGTTGGGAGGAGACGAGTATTTAAGTTAGAAAAGCAGAGTTCTTCAGTTTGTCTTTGTTGTTTAGTCATTTCCAGTTGTCTGTGACCTATTTTGGGGTTTTCTTGGTAAAGATATTGGAGTGGTTTGGCATTTCCTTCTCCAGATCATTTTATAGATGAGAAAACAGAGGCAGTTAAATGACTTGCTTAGCGTCAGCTGCTAATTGCTTGAGGTTGAACTTGAACTCCTCTTCCTGATTCCAGGCCCAGCACTCCATCCACTGCACCACCTAGCAGCTCTCAGTTTGTCATAAGGAAGCTGAAAAGATGGTTAATCCGAGTTCTGATTTGTCATATGCTTCCATAATTATTGCACTGAATGAGTTGACATAGTTAAGTCTTAGGAAGAGGCACTGCTTAACTTTTACTCCCATTATGGAGGGGCTTTAGAATAAGTAGCAGCTTGGGTGAATCATGCTGTATAGATCTTGAAATTTAAATGGGAATTCCCAGAATGGAGTTTTGTTATCCCAGCCATGCAGCTCAAGGTTGCACAGATGCCCTATCCTGTGTTCTAGAGTTTAGGGAGCCTAGGGCTGGTTCCTTTCTTTATTTGCACACCGTACCCCCAAAGGCTACAGCCAAACCTGGTTGGCTCCAAAAGATCATTGACCGAAATGGCTATCAATGGACAAGTGACTGGACTTACTGTCTGAATGCCCTAGGACCTACAGATGGCAACAGTTTGTGAGGTTGGGCAGGACTGGAGCTGGGCAGCTCCCTATCCCTGATGCTGCCAGGTTCTCAAATTGAAGAATAATTTTTCTAGATACCGGGATATTAGAAGGACGATGGAGACAGCAGAAAAAGCAGACATGAAAACGGCAAATGTGAGATGACAAATAGTCAAAGACTCAGCAAACTTGTTTTGCCTTTGGTGTTTTTGGCTGCGACTAAAGAGTTTAAAAATGACATAGCATTTGATGGGCCACAGAAGCATGATGAAAACATCCTGTTGCTTTGTGGGGGGTGGTCAGCAGGTACAAATGCCAATGTTTGATCTATTGATTCCCTTGTCTATTTGGTTTCTAGTCAAAAGGGCTAATAGGCTGACTGTGGGGAAGGAGCTTCTTGTCCAGGATCTATTCCCTTCTATCCCCAGGAAGCTCTGTAGGTTCTGCTGCCTACACAAGTCCAGTGAGTCAGCCATTAGCAACGTGGCAAGTTCATTCATCCAGAAACATTTGAGTGAGTGCCCACGACATGTAAAGCACCACGCTAGGTTAAAAAAAGTCTCAGTACTATGTACCATGAGTACTGTCTGGCTAGAAAACTGGCCCTCAGAATAGGGCCACTTCATTGGTCATGGTCAGTGGCTCCCCCAGAATAGAGATATGTCTGAACATGAATGCCAATCATGTGACCCAAGGTCACTAGGGGGCTCATTCTATCCTTAGTCTCATAAATTTGCTAGGGAGTCCTGTATCTGTGTGGGTGAAGATTGTCAGCTTTAGCCTCCACATTAATGATAGGATTTCTCCACATTCCAGTCTTGATGGTGGAGACTGCCCCACCTTGGTATCTAGATTCCAGTCAAGCCTCTGTACAGTGGAGCTGAGGCAGGGGCTCTGGGGGTGGGGCGGCACTGCTTGTGCTGTGGTTAGCAGTCTGCTTTAAAGGGTAACACATGCGAGGTATTATTTACCCTGTTGACGTCAATGAGAGCACATTATCCACTGTTGCCTGAAATAAGCCCCAGAGCTCATAGGACACTCCCCTCCCCCTTCTCTCCTCCCCCTCCACACACATTTACAATGCCATGTAGGGTCTTCACAGCAAAGGAGTTAAGCTAGTGGAACAGATACCAATCAGTCCAAGGGCCTTGGAGTGTCAGGCCCCTTTGAAATGCAGCTCACTTAAGTGCTAATAAAAACACTGTTGCCTTTATTTTCTGTTAATTCAACAGGCATTACACATAAAAACATTTTCCTTGCAGGAAACAATCCCATTAAATTACCTTTCGGTACAATGATCACTGCATTTTCAACAATTTCCTAACACTGAGTGGTGACGGGGGATACATTTGGATTTTTTTTTTTCACATTAGAGTTCTGATTTGCTTTCAAGTTGCCCAAAATCATCAAACTCTCCAAAAAACTAAAAAGCTCAAAATGAAAAAGGAAAAATTCATGTTTAGATAGAATTTTATCAAAATGAACTCTTTCACAGACCAGCTCAAATAATCACCCTCAGAAACAAAAAGCAGCTTATTTTGCCCTTTTCTGCAATTCTGGTTGTTTTTATTGTGGTACAAAATGAGAAGGTAGCATTTAATTCTTGCCATCTTCTTCCTTTTCCATCATATCTTGCCAACAATTATGTATTACCGCCACTAGAACTGCCTTAGTCCAGTCCAGTAAACTCATTCAGTTTGGATACGGTCTAAATCATATCTAGATATATTTAGATACAGTTAGTGACAAATCACTTTGCCAACTTAATACTGCTTATGTTTGGGATAACTTTGTGATGATACCATGTATTTCTACTTGTTTTTGAAACATCCTCCTTCCTTCCTTGCCCTCAAAAAGAATTTCAAGTTTTTGTCCAATCAAAGCAAATTATTTTTTATCCCTGAAAAGGTCTTATCAGTCAGTAGTGGGGAATCTTATCCAAAGAGGTGTGGGTCTGAAACCTTTGTTAGCTGAAGTTTAAAATTCCTCAGTTAAAATCTCTGAAGCTATGATAGAACAACTCTAAAAACTTAGTCAAGTCATAGGAAGCATTCTTTCGGGGGAAAATGTAGCAAAATAGGAATATGTGATGGTGGACAGGAAGGTCGTCATGGTAACTTGGAGGCATCTTAGAAGGATTTGGTCCACCCTTCTGACTTCAGGCAAGATCACATAGACCAAAGCAGGGAATCTTAATGATGTAATATATGAATCACCTTTTAAAGTCATGCTATATACTCATTCATCATGGATGATCATCTGCCTCTGAATTAGTATGCTAAAATCAGATGATAAATCCCAAACGTAGGGAGAGAACAATGAATTCTTATTCCATCCTAATATTTTTTTCACCCCCTCCCTTTCCTCACCTTTGACGTTAAAGTGAGAAGTAAAGAACAAGAAAGGTCAAAATTGGGAAATTACATCAGTGTTGCTTTTTAAAAGTTAATGACTCATCGCGTTTGGAATGCAAGTTATTCAGAGCATGAACTTATTTTAAAGTGAGCTAAAGTAGAATGCTCTGACATTGACTTCTGAGCGACATGTAGAACAGAAAACTCTAGGAGCCTAAAATGTAGGTGGCTTTATTGTGAGGGTCTTATGTCTAAAGGCAGTAGTATTAGGGAAATGCCATTTTTTGTAATCCTACACTTACCTGGGGGATGTCTCAGTGAGCCTGGACCTATAAGAGTTTAAGCAGTTGCAGCAGGAGTAAACTGAACATGGCTGGGAATATGCTACCATTATTAGCCCTGCCCCAGATGCTAAGTAATACATTTTTCCTTCCAAGATTTAGGGATGAGCTGCATTTCAGTACTTCCCTCCACCCCCTTCCCCAAATCTTATGATCCTAAGGTCATTCATTAGCAGCAGCACAAAGCATGGCACAAGGTAATACTTCGAGTATAGGTTCTGAGCAACCATAAAAGGTTATCACCTCATCCCAAATGGTGATTTCTGTTGAGGCCATTATGACTATAACTCATGGGTCCATACATACCACTTCTCACCAGTATTCAGACATTTGTTCCAAATCAGCTGGTCTGTGCTCCAGGCCTCTCTTAATTGATTTCATGAGGGGAGTCACCTACCTCTCTTTAATCATGAAGCCAAAATGGAAACATAAAAGGAAAAGGTCCATGTTTTAATCGTAGCCTTGGGCCTTCCCAGTCTCCCAAACAATATTTTGATGTATAGTCTGATAATCAGCCCCTCTCCAACCCTCCCTGATTCTGTTGGTTTCCAGGGGAACATGGTACCTAAAGAGACTGGTAATCAAATTTTCTCCTCTCTCATCCCCAGCAAGTTGGGAGTAAGGTGTGAGGCAGAGGTCCAGGGTGAAAATGGTCTACACTAGGATGGGCCCTGAGTCACGTCTCCCCTTGGTGGCAGTCCAGGTGTCTTCTGTTTCTTGGATAATGAAGGGCTATTGTGGCACATGCCCATTTTGTCCTTTGTCCCTGCCCTTAAGTAATAAATGGTAGGGAAAAATGCTTGAAAGGAAGGGAGAGGGCTCATGCCGAGTCTGGGCCTGCTGGTGTGTATTAGCCACCACTGATTTAAAAGTAGAAGATCTGTCCTCTTTATTCTTAAGAAATACACTGCATTACAGGGTCCAGCATATCAGTTGCACGTAAATACTAAAGATAAATGCACTCAACTGGAACTCACAGCCGTAGCGCCATTTTTTCCCAAAGCAAAAGACTAATCCCCATGATCTAAAAGAAAAAAAATAAAAAGAATGTACCACACACATATTGCACTTTCCTCCATGTGAAATTTTTACCCCATATACATCTCACTAAAGTTTCTTCAGAGGCATCTCTTATTACAAGATAACAAAGCTAATAATTACTATACAGTAGGGTACACTCTGCTAATGTTAAACAGACGCAGACAGAAGCAGCTATCTCAGAGTAGCATCAATATACAGTGGTACTGTGTCCTTTTAGTGTTATTTTAGTATTTGTTTAAAGAAAACTATATGGAGTTTACAGGTCACTGGTTAAGGAACAGAGCAAATGACCTAATCACATAGAGCTAACTAGCCAATAGGAAGAATCTTCTTTGCTTATCACCTGAAACATCGGTAAATATAAATTACTGTAGGAATTTATTGATCTCTCCTTGAAACACATTGGTGTTTGGTCTACAAAGACCAGCTAGGTAGGAGAGGCTTCATTCCCTCACCAGCTGAATCCATAGCTGCCATGACTACATTACTTGGTAATTCTCTCAGGGCTCACATTGCTGAATGTTTCACTCTTTCTCCCCTTTGTCCCTGATGCCTTTAAGCTCTGAATAACTTCTCCACCTCTTTTTTCAATGGATGAGCCTTTCTAGTGCCACACAGCCCTGTGGGAGTTGTTGGGGGGCAGTCAGCTACCCAACTGGCCTCTGCAGAGATTCTGGCAGTTGTCTGAGTGAAAGGGATATGGAGAGAGAACTAAGATGTCAATCTGCAACCAACAAAAATTCCTATGCTTTTTCAAACAGTTCCTATGTTCAAAATGGAAAGTATTTCCATTTCATAAATACCAGAGAACACTAGTACATCTTTGAAAACACATCCATCCTCCTTCAATCTAAACATATCAAGCCATTGTAGGACCTGCAACTGCACACTTGAAGCAGTTAGAGATTAGCATGGCCTTAGAAAAGAGCACAATGAATAAAATAAACGGCATCTAGCAAATTAGGAAGCAGCGTAAGGCAATGCTGCCATGTATGTCCAAAGACTCTCTTTCCTTCTGGCTTAAGTTCTGTGACAGCTGGTAGGCAGTCCTGCCCAGAAGCACCTCTGACCTCCTTTGCCAATGCTATGTGCATATGAAGCCTTAAGCATAAAGACCTTGCCTCCCTGCACACACCTTCTAGGAAAAAAGACCTGTTGTTCTCCCTAGGTTATGACTTTAAAATGATTTTGACTCTGTCCTTTCCACCGGCCTCTTTCTGTCACACAGAAGCCAACTAAAAACTAGTTCTTCACCCCACGGCCCAGGAGTGTGGGGGTGGTGTTCAGTGCCACTCATCTGAGACCCCCGATCTAGGATGCTAAGTAAGCACATGATGAGAGAGGAGCTGGTTCTTCTGAGCCAACAACTGGGCCTCAGAAACAATGCTGAGAGGGGGAGTGAGCTGGGGTGGTTTAAATGGAGTCCTCGGTTTCTGTCCTGGCGCTACACCTCCCTGCAGGAACAGTGCAGGGTCCCTAGTCTTTGTGCTTTGCTGTGCTCATCTGCTGCGCTGCAGAGCAGCCACTCTGAGGACAGGGATACTTATTCCACATCATTAATAATGGATTTCTAACACTTGGGTGACACTGTCCTAATGAGTGATCACTAATTCTAGATATACAGGAGACTTGCCACATCTGCTTTTAACTCATTTTTGACAAATTCTAAGGTCTGAGGTGAGGTTAAATTCTACTAATGAATGTCAAGTGACTGGAAGATGGTCTGCTGTGAAATGGTTACCACATCCAGAGTTCTTTAAATATTGCTATCATACGTTTAACATTTTAAGCAGATAAGCAAGTCCGAACAGCAGAGGACATGAGTGAGAACTCTGTATCCCACATGGTGGAACACCCCCTCTGATGTGACTTTGGATTCAGCATGGATACGATGGGGTGCTGTTGTCTGCCAAAGAACCCAGGAAGCATGGTGCTGCTCCCGTGTCACATGGGATGCTGCTGCCACCGCCGCCATCTTTGCTTGTCCTTAACATGTGCTAAAACCCGACACCACTGTCCAACATACAAAGCTTAATAAACCACTAGAGACGTATAGTGTAAATTTAAAGTACAGTTATTACTTTTTAAGAGACCGTGAGACCCCTGATGATCAGCTGCTCTGGGACTGGAAGTTTTCCCAAGGGACTGTGCGCGAGAAGCCTGTTCTTTCTTCTGCTCAGGGCTGGCCTTCGTGATGTTTTGGGTATTTCTCCTTTCTGTTACACAGATGATATCTTTGGAGAACAAAGAGCACTGACTGATAGTTACGGCAATCCTTCGAGCCCAAGGCCAGTGGGCTGGTCCCCTCTCTGCAGGGGTCTGCCCCTTCTGAGGTGAGCCCCTGTTGATCAGAGGGAGGCGAGTTGCCCATCTCAGGGGTTCATCTCTAGCTTCTCCCAACACTGGTGAAATGCTATTACTTATTAGTCAAAGAACAAAGCTCATCACACTCCACAATTTGATGCCACGATACAACTTTCTTTTAAAATCACCTGTGTGCCCACGATCCATAAGCATTCTTGATTTACCTTTTAGCGCCTAACATTTTGTTGCTTTATTTCTGAAAAAGATATTGCTTTTATTGCCAGGAAATAGGCCGTGCCATGTTCTTGCTTTCTTGCTTTCGCCAGATTTCCCTCGATAACTGACTGGTATAACTTGGTATAAAATGAAGGTGTGAATTCCTTTCTTTCTACAAAAACATTTTCCAAGTCTTCCTCAAGTCTGCTCCATCTGCCCAAAGGGCATGATCTTCAGCCTAACAACTACGTTCAGTACCTGCCTCTGAAGCTCTTGAGGACAAGGCCAGGCTGAACTAACCACCCAGCCTCAGCCAGGCCCTGATAGTTCCAGTTGGGCAATGTGACATCTCCCCACTAGGGAAAATGCAGGAAAATAAGCTGTGAATTTCAAGGTTGGAATAAAAACAAAAATTCACACTTTTTTCCTCTGCCCTGCTTGCCTTGCTTCCTGACATGAACACGGGTGTGTGCTGGGGCTAATTCACAAGAACATAGCCACTGGGCTGTGGGTCAACAGCCTCCATCATTTCACAATCAAAGAGTCCAGGTAACTCAGAGAGTGTTAACGGATCATAGCTGGAGGGGGACTCCTGTGGCCCGGGGCTCCTAGGACAGTCTGGTAATGCTACATTGCTTTGCTGAGCTGGGTCCATGGAATACTGACAGGGGGGAGGATAGTCTGGCTCAGGGGGGGCAGCACCTGACAGCTCCTGAGTCTGATAAGAGAATGGTAAGGGTGGGGGAGCTGCCGGTGGCTGTGGCGGCTGCTGCTGCAGCTGTGATGACAGTGGAGGAGGGGAGCTGGGAACCTGGGAGGAGGGCACAGGCTGTAGCTGCAGTCTGCCGTACTGGCTGAGAAAGGGGTCATATTGCATTTGCTCTGAGGAAGGCTCCAGGACTGGGCTGAGCGACTGGGCCAGGCCGAACTGGGGTGGCTGGGGCGGCTGTGGCGGTGGATTGGAGAGCTGCTCCTGGTGGGGAAGTGGCAGCTGCTGGTTTGGCCTTGGGTAGGAATTCTCTGCTATCTGCATCTGGTTAAAGTACGCCTGCAGCTGGGACTGCTTCTGGAGGAAGAGTCGCTTCTGATGGAGCCTGAATCAGAGACAGTAAAAGGAATGAATAAATACCTCAGGGGATTCTGTCATTAATGAAAACGAAGTCCCAGCCTAAATCCCCCAACCTCCTTCACTTCCCAGGAGAAATGCAACAATAACAATTGCTCCTCACTTCTGAAACCAATGTGAGGCTCTCCCCCTTCCCACCAAAGTGGAGGCTCACCCAAGTTTTTCCCTTTGACATAAAGCCAAGCTCTAATTCTCAGCTTCTCAGACTTGGAGCTTCATATGTAAAGCCAGAGGCTCCAGTTCATTCAGGGCTAGGACAGAACGAGGGCTTGTGCCCTGGCTGCCAAGTAATAACCACCTGTTGACAAGACAAAGAATGGTACAGGGAGCTGGCCACTGCCAGGGTGTGAGCAGGGACTTGTTCCTGGCCTTCCTCAAAGTCGCAAGCACTGTTTCTAAGCACTGAACCTATAGACTGGGGGAATCAGGCCTGACAAAAACGGACTCCTCAGGGCAGCCTCCAGAGGAGGCTCTGTGAATGGGGCCTTGAAGGCATACCTGACCAGCTCCCTCTCTGGAGCACGTGGTACTTTGGTTTACACCCTCCTCTCCAGAAGCTGACCATGACAGAGTGGAGAAGAACCCCCAGAGGATTAAGAGGCCTGTTATTCCTTGCCAGGCCAAGGCCTCAGCTAATGTGCTGCAGAACCAGGAGCCCTTCTGGTTGGAGAGACAGTCACAGAGGACGTTCTTCCTTCATATCTAACCCCACAGGGCAGCAGCCAGCCAGCCCAGGCAGGGCTTCCCCAGCAGCTCTTCCAGGCCCCATGCCCTGTGTGACCCAAGGCCCCTACCTGTGCTCCTGCAGTTGCTGTTCCAGGCTCCGCGGAGGGTCTTTACAGTAGAGCTGGCAGGTGTTCTGTGCTTTGGACAGGAGACTGGGTTTCTGTAACAACATTTAAACAAGGGAACTCAGGAAAAATGAGCTTATCAGGATATATCAAGGAAGACTTCTTGGGCCTGGAGGATAATCCTGAAGAAGAATTAGCTAGAATCTTTGTTGGAAATGAGACTAAGATGTCACGGCTAAGTCACTGACGAGAAGGCAGCAGACCCTTCTGGGTAAAGATGGACTGGAATCAGGAGGACTGACAGCTAGCTGTTTTCAGTTTTGACCCTTCTCATTACTTAGTTACTCACTTCCATAATTTGAAGAATTACAACAAGGATTTACTAGGTTTGAAAAATAAGCTATTTACTTTTTCAGATTAGGGTGAGTTGGAAAACACAGATGGCCAGGTTGGCCCTGACCAATCAATACCTCAAGGACATTTATTTTCCTGTGGTCTGATGACAGATTTCGGCCTAGGGTATGTGTCTAATTACATTCCCAGAAGCCACACAGAGCACACAACGATAAGAACGCAGCAGCTCCCAGAGCAAATGTTTGTTTTGCTCACTGGCAGATCCTGGCAGAGGAAGAAGGGGAAGGATCCCACCTGGAGTCTATGCTGCAGGTACTGGGTCTCTAGGCTTTGCCGTCTGGAGAGTTGTGGATGCACAGTGTTAGGGAAAACAGAGGCATTTTCCTGTGGCTGAGTGGCTTCCTCCTGACGAGGGGAAGAAGAAAAAGAAAAGCAACTTAAAATTCTCTATGAGGGTTTCAGTTTCAGAAACCTGAAGGACTATCAAGAAGAATCCAAACTCTTCATAATGTAGCACTGAGTTTCCTTTGTGCTAGGCAATGGAGGGTCAACCCCTTTGTGGCATATTTACAGAAAAGGTGGAAATACATCCAATCAAATGGAGACCACAAGTTACTCCAAAGGTACTAGACTGCACTGTCGTCTCACAGGCGGCTCTCCTGGACCTGGCACAATGGTTCTTGTGCTCCACGTGCTTCTGCTGGTTCACAAACAGGTCTCTGTGTTCTCAGACAGATCTGTAACCTTACTGATGGGAGATGCAGAGCGCTTCTGGATCCACAATTCTCGTCCTCTGGACTCTTGTCTGTGTCCTTCCCTAAACTGTCCAGCGCTGCTACTCAGCAGCCGGACTGGGGGTGGGAGAGGGGAGGGAAGGGGAGGGAAAAACCTCCCTGGCAGCTCTTAGGGCAGCACAAGGCTGACCATCTATGACTCTTACTGGCCCAACTTCTCTTCTGCTGTTATATTTCTTTTTTTTTTTTCTTTTTTTTTTTTTTGCTTTTTGGAGGGCAGTTGGGGTTAAGTGACTTGCCCAAGGTCACACGGCTAGTTTTTTGTGTTAAGTGTCTGAGGCTGGATTTGAACTCAGGTACTCCTGACTCCAGGGCCGGTGCTCTATTAACTGTGCCACCTAGCCGCCCCGTGCTGTTATATTTCTTTGATGACTTTCATGTCATCCTTCAAACCCAGTTCACGACTGGTGACGTGCTAAGGTCTATGTATGCTTCTGTATAGTCTCTCCACGGCACTTCAGATGACTCAGTTTTGATGGAGATTATAGTTCTCCATATTTGCAATCATAGAACATCATAGAAAAAATATTGATGTTAAAAATGGGTTTTTGTTTTATTTACTGGGGTAGCTAGGAGGTGGCACAGCAGCTAGAGTGCCAGGCATGGAGTCAGGAAGATCTGAGTTCAAATGCAACCTGAAATATTTAGTAGCTGTGGGACCCCGGGCAAGTCATTTAACCGCGTTTGCCTCAGTTTCCTTATCTGTAAAATGAACTGGAGAAGGAAACGGCAAACCACCGCAGTATCTTTGGCAAGAAAACCCCAAATGGGGTCATGAAGAGTCGGATATGACTGAAATGAATAAACAACAACAACAAGCATCATAGAAACAATACTGGTGTTAAAAGTGTCCTGGGGTTTTTCCCTTAGGAACAAGCCTGGGTGCTGCAGAATCTCTTCTGTGCAGCACAGCTCGCTCC
Source organism: Pseudocheirus occidentalis (assembly GCA_028646575.1). Taxonomy (NCBI): domain Eukaryota; kingdom Metazoa; phylum Chordata; class Mammalia; order Diprotodontia; family Pseudocheiridae; genus Pseudocheirus; species Pseudocheirus occidentalis. The sequence goes on from CM053596.1 coordinate 106,850,153, forward strand.
CCTTTTCCTAACTGACTCTGAGCCCAGCTCATCATGAGGCCTCTGTAGTGCCTGCCCTAGATCTGTGCACTGGTGGTCCAGCTCTGCAGACTGTAGCTCCAACAGCATCTCACACTCTGGACAACAGGAATGCTTCATCCACTTGGTTTTTCCTGTGTAGATTATTAAGTTGGATTCTTCTGGGTGCTATGAATCTCATTTCACAACTGATGATCTGCCATTTTTTAGGGCTTTAAGCAGCTGGTGCAGTGTCATCTACAGATGTGCAGAGGACTTCTTGTATCTGGATTCTGCCTTGACATCTTCCGTGACTGTAATAAACAGCTTCAGAGAGCACATACGGCCCCTGTTTAATGCCTCACTTGATATTAATAATCAGAGGACTGACTGTCAAAGCCAATTCTGTTGTGCCCATGAAGGAATCTTGTCTGCTGTTAATACATGCATAGGAAACACCTTACTGGAAAAGTCTTTACAAACTGTTCAGCCCTATAAAATTTTAAAAATCATCACCAAAGAACAACAACAACAAGAACAGGGGGCTCTTGCATTCTCTATGTCAGCAGCCCTCAGTCTTTGGTCTTAGGACTCCTTTACACTCTTAAAATTACTGAGGGCTTGAAAGGGCCAATATCCATGTGGATTATATCTGTAGTTATTCACCGCACTAAAAATGAAAATTTCCTAGTATTATTATGAATAGTTTTTACCACGCAGACCCCTGAAAGGGTCTTGAGGTCCCCAGGGATACCTCGTCCACACTTTGAGAAACACTGCTCTATGACCTTCCCCCTGACAGAAGTGGTCTGTGGGGTCACTGAACTCATGCCTTCAGTCAATCAATGAGCACGTATTAAATCCATGCTAAGGAATGAGCTTTGTGCTAGGCAGTGAGAATGTTAAGACAAAATGAAACTGTCTGTCCTTGGGGAGCCAATATGCTGTGAGGAAAAATAGCACACTCATATGGGAGTAAATATGACCTCAATGCAAAGTAAATGGAGGCAGCCTGGTGCAGAGGAAAGAACACTGGTCTTGGAATCAGAAGGCCTGGGTTCAAGTCCTGCCACTGATGCTCACTGTAACTTTGCTGGTCCATAAGGCGGGGGGTAGGGGGGGACTGGACTCTGATGTCCAGCTCCAAGGTCACTTCCAGTTCTAGGTCTGTAATCTAATTCTAGGTGAATACTAGTGGTTGGGGGCCCATCACCTTAGCTGAGCAATAGAAGAGCCAAGTGAGAAGGAAGCCTGTTCAGGCATGAGGCACAGCCTATGCACAGACATGGTGACGGGAGGTGAAGGGCTGTGTGAGAGAAACAACACCAAGGCCAGTTTGGCTGGATCACAGAGACCTTGAAGTAATGCAATTCAGTCTGGAGAAAGATTAGGAAGGGTTTTCAATACCAAACACAGGCATCTGTGTTTTGTTATTAATTGGTTATGCAGAACTGGTGCTCAGGAGAGTGTCTGGGGCTGGATACATAGTCATTCCTCTCACTTGCTCTTCAGCTTTTGCAAACTGGCTTCCAACTCAATTATTTAACTGAAATTGCTCTCTATTGTCACCAATGATCTTTCTGCTGACAAGTCTGTTGTTTTCCCCCCTCAGTCCTTGAGTCCTTGAGGCCACTCCCTCCTCTCTTCTAGGATTTCAGGACTTCACCTTCTGATTCTCCTCCTACCTGTCTGACCATTCCTCAGAGTCCGTGGCTGGCTTGTGTGATTCCCCTTTAACCACAGCTATATCCCAAGGTTCTATCCTTGGCTCTCGCTTCTCTTCCTAGACTCTTGTCATTACACCATCAGCTCCCATGGGTTTAATTACCATGTCTGTATGAAGATGGCTTATATATCCAGCCTGGGCCTCTCCCCTGAATCTGTCCTATATTACCAAGGCTTACTGGACATTTCAAACTGGATGTCTTGCACAAACCTCATACTCAACTTGTTGAAACCAGAATTCATTATCTTTTCCTCTGCCGAACTTCCCCAGCACTTTGGAGGGCAGGCCTTTTAGTCACTCAGGTTTTTACAACCTTGTCATCTTGGACTCACCATGCACCATGGTGCCAAACCCTGCCAGTGCCCCCACCATATATCTCATATTGATCCCTTCTTTCTCTTGACTCATTGAGCCACCATTAAAATTCAGGAACTCATCACCTCTTGCTAGGATTACTGAATGAGCTTCTTCATAAGTATCAAAGCCTTAGGTCTCTCTCCTATAATTCATCCTTCACACAGGGGCCAAAGTGATTTTCCTTAAGTCAAGGTCTGACTATGTCATTTTCCTGCTCAACAAACTCTAGTGGCTCCCTATTAACTCTAAGGAAAATAGTTATTATGTTTAGCTTTTAAAGTCTTGAAATGACTCCAAACTATCTTTCCAATTTCACTGTGTATTACCCTTTGTCCCAAACTCTACAATCCAGGCCAGTCGGCCTTCTCAGTGCTCCTCATACACGGCATTCCACGTTCCACTTCTGGCCTTTTGCACTGGCTGTCTTCCATGCCTAGAAGGCATTCCCCTCCAAATTTCCACCTCAGAGAATCCCTCTCCTCCTTCACAATGCAGCTTAAGCACACTTCTACATGATGTCTTCTCTAATTCTTCAATTGCTAGTGCTTTTATCTTGCATTTATTTGTATTTATTCTCTTGATATTTTGTAAATATTTATGTATGTAATTGCCTCCCCCATTAAAATGTGAGCTCCCTGAGAGTAGGCCTAATTTGTCTTATTCTTTGTATTTGTAACCCCAGGGTCTAGCGCATGGCACATCCTTAAATGCTAGTTGATTAACTGGAAGTTATTTGTACAGAAATGATAGTGAACTCATGGCTTTAGGAGATAGTCACAGTTAGAAGGAGAACAAAGAGATAGTGATATCACAAAAACCCAGAGAGGAAAGAGTTGTCAATAGGATGAAATGTTGCAGAGGCAGAAAGGAGCACATAGTGGGAAAAAACCAGTTAGATCTGGTCACTGGTAACTGTGGGGAGAACAATTTCAGGTGAGTGATGAGGTCAGAAGTCAGACTGCATGGGCCTGAGAAGTAAGGGAGAAAACAGGAAGCAATGAAAGCAAGCAGCTGCCCATTTTCCAGGAGTTTAACTGGGAAAGGAGAGGGAGAGAGGGAGAGAGAGAAAGAGAAAGAGAGAGAGCGAGAGCGAGAGAGAGAGAGAGAGAAAAAGAGAGGGAGTGAGGTCATATTCTGAGGGCATGGTAGGGTCAAATCAGAATTTTTTAAGGATAGGTGGAGACCTGGGCATGTTCATATGCAGTTCACAAGAAGCCAATAGAAAGGCAGAGACTGAAGCTTAGAGAAAAGAAATAATTTGGGGGACAACGCGAGGGAAGAAATGGGAGCAAGGGTATAAGTAAGTGGAGGGGTGTCCTTGGTGAAGAGGAGGGACATTTTTTCATCATATACTGAAAGAAAGGAAGAAAGAATGGGCAGTGATACCAAGACATTTTGAAATGTAGGAGAGAAGAGTGTTAATGGTGATTCATTAGCCTCCATCTCCTCAGTAAAGAATAAGGCTGTGTCCATTCCTGAAAAGGATAATGGTGGGGGTCAGTCACATAGGAAGCCTGGGGAGAGAAGACGAGGTTTAATCGAGCTGTTCTGAAGAATCGGTTGGAGATAATTAGAGAGGAGTAAAAGACTGCCTTGGTGTAGTGAGGGCCCGGGTGAGAATAGCTAACATTTGCAGTGCACTCAGTACAGTTGTGTGATCTCTTTCAGTTCCAGTTTGCAGCATATAAGTAGGAGAGGAGGAGGTCTATGGTAGGTATAAACCAGGCTTTGAGACTGGCAAGGTATAAGCAACAGTAAGGTACGTAGGCAAAGGATTTGAGACCGGCAAATTCTAGATTTAAGATTGGGAAAGGAAGTGGAAAGTGAAGCCAGATCCTAGGTGATGGATTGAGAGGTCATGATGTGGTCATGAGTCATGATGAGAGTTAATAATAGGTTCAGGGGAAGTAAGGCATTGAGAGAGAGGAAATTACAGAAAGTCACAGATGGATAGGAGAATTTAAAAATTCTTGATGTAGAACATTTATGGACAATAGTGAGATCAAGGGCGTGACTTGGGTGGGAATGGAACAAAAGTGTAGGGCAGTTGAGGAATCTAAGGAACTTGGACCTAAAGGAGGTATTGAAGGATCATCAACTTGGAAGATGAAGTCATCTAGCACGATAAGAGGGAATGGGGCCCAGAGGAAAGTCAGGTACTGAATTTCATGAGAAAGAAGAGAGAATGACTTGGAGACCAGTGGATAACTACCACGAGGATAAGGCCAGGATGATAAATGTGGACAGAGTGACCTTCCCTGGAGGTACGGAGTCTGAGAAGCTGCAGCAGGGGCAACAGGAAGCAAGGCTTAAACCTTGGACCAGAAAACTGAAGATCATCAAGGAAGGAGTATACAACACTGGAAAATGCAATATCTTTGGGAAGCTGAGAAGAAAGGGAGGAGGAATCCAGGTCCTTATCAGTGCCAGATGTGCAAGGAACATAAGAAGTAGAAGTCTAAGATGAGGGGAAGTTTGTTAATGATATAGAATTCTAGAAAGCATAATGGAAGGGAAGGAAGAGCTGGATTGGAATTTGGGAGTCCATGGAAGTGGATATGGAAGGAAAAAAATGGGAAAAGGTAGATTGCTTAGGGAGCTAAGACTTCATCATCACTATGGTTGAGAGAATAAGAGTTAAGTGGATAAAACAGTATGCAGATGGTATGGAGATGTAGTATTTTTTGTATGAAAAAGTTATGGCTGCAGAGGTCTAAGCTGTGTTAGGAATGCTTACTTCTGTGGGTGGCTTTAGTGATGTTAAGCTAACAAGAAGAAGGTTAGGTTAACCTTTGGGTGCTAACCTGAAGGTTCTGGACAGAAGGAGGAATTGTTTATAGTTATGTGTTTCCAGTATTACTGTGGGCCTCGGACTTGCATGCATCATTTAAAGGGCCTCCAACACCCACCTGTGAGGCACTGCTGACAAGGTCTTGGAGCTGAGGAGCAGCTGATGCTAAACTAGGTTCTGCCTCTGACCCCATCTGTTCATACAGCAACTGGACTTTGTTCAGTTCAAGAATGCCTTTGGTTCGAGCCAGGTTCTGAAGATGCTGTCTAAATGCTACAAGCCCTGAAAAGTAAATTCGGAAAAAAAAAAAGGAAAAAAAAATTTATAAAAAGCCCAGATGAATACTCAAAGCCTTTCAGTAAATAACCTAACAAATATGATTACAAAGCCCCACTTAGCTCCTATTGTTTCTAATTTTGAAAATTGGTAGAAAAGTAGAGAAAAGAAGAGTTACCTTGTGTGAGAGAGGTATCTGATGCCCTCCGGCCTTCTCTGAAGCTTACTGGGGACCTGTTGTGAGCCTCTCGTTTCTGGGAGCTTAGCACCTGCATAGCCGGATTGGCAGGTCGTATGCTTATGAAAGGAGGTGTCAAGCGATGTGCAGGCTGATTGGCCAACATGATGTCCTTCAGTGATGGGTTATCCTCCAGAAAGTTCAGATCCCTCTGAATGGAGCCCATGTCGTACTCAGAATCCACACTGCCCAAGGATGGGTGGTCGTTCACAGAGAAGACTTTTCCTTCAAGAACCAACAAAACAGGTATAATTAAAACCCAAAATTCCTTTGGGTATGTGATGCACAGCACAGCCAGCTAACTAATCAATCAATAGTTTCATAAAATTTTCACATTCCTAGGCTAAATTTTCTAGGGATGAAATGAACTATTTTCCCAAACCTCAAATTTGAGAACAAATATAATGGAGACAGCACCAGCAGATGAGAATTCCTTAAAAGGTCCAGATATGCCAAGTTCTAGGATTTTATCCTGGTGCTATCTGTGTTATATAAAAAAATGAAACACAGACAAAAACTTAGGACTTGATTCTTAAATGTAACCAACAACTCTCAGGTGGTAAGGGTACAATTTAAACACTGAAGATTTGACCTGATTCCTATGCCAGCATTTACCTGTGCCAGGCATCATAACCAGCTGATTGGTCACTTCTGCCAGTGTGTGACGTCTCTGCCCACAGCGTGTTGACTGGAAAGCATCAAATGCATGGCTGGGGTCATCTTCAGACTCTCCTTCTGTCTCAATTCCTTCATCAATGGAGGTCTCCATCATGTTACTAGGCAGTGACTGGCATCCTTTTCTCATCATGATGGGGGGTACTGGGTCCAGCAAACAACCATTCACCTACAATATCAAAAGTATAAGAGTAACAATCAGCAGCCCCTGTTGTGTTGAGACCCTGGATGTTTCTATAAAAGAAGATGGCACAGTCGGTGTTGTTCAGTCATTCTTCAGCCATGTCTGACTCTCTGTGACCCCATGTGGGGTTTTCTTGGCAAAGATATTGCAGTGGTTGCCATTTCCTTTTCCAGCTCACTTTACAGATGAGGAAACTGAGGCAAACAGGGTAGTAGCTTACCCAGGGTCACAGAACTGGTGAGTGTCTGAGGCCGGATTTGAACTTAGCAAGGCGAGTCTTTCTGACTTCAGGTCTGGCACTCTCTGCACTGTGCCACCCAGTTGCCCTAAGATGGTACAGACTTTGGAGCAAACGGCAAACTGAGTGAAATATAGAATCCTCATGTGGCATTTTGTTAAAGATTTGGGATCAAAGATTCAGGCAAGACCACTGCTGTGCTGTTCATAAGATAAAGGCCTGCTCTACCACAAACTAGCATTTTCTTTGGGGTCGTTCTTCCTGTGGTTCTCTGCCTTCTCAGAGGCACTCCATATTGGAATTAACCATGTTTTTAATTTTTTGAGGGGGGAAATGGGGGAAAAGAAGTGAAGCAGTGGTGAGGAACAAGAGTTCATTTGTGGATGGAGGAACCTCCAATATTCTTCATGTTCTGAAGTCATAAACTACTCTAGAAGGTTCCCAGCACACTTTTGTGCCCACAATCATACTTCCTGCCCACTGGATTTAACTTTTATTGGGCCCATGTGCCTGCGGTACATAAGTGTGAACATTCTCCATTGTGGCTAGAAACACAACAAAGGCCTGAAATAATATTGCAAATGGTCAGTGCCTTTCATTATAACATAATAAATGACTTACATGCCCCCAAATCCAGGAGAGGTTAATGAATGCCAGAGCACTGAACTCACTCTCCACAGGACAACACATAACAATAATCTACATCTCACTTCCAGCAGAGATTAGCTCAGCTTTGCTCAGAGGTGAGAATCTGGCATGGTGGAGCCATACTTTTAGAAGGTGTTGCCAGGAAAGCCCACCTACACTCGAATGACCTGCTGCAGGGTGGACAGAAGACTCCAGAAGGAAGCTGTAGTCTGGCTCTTGCCTGGATGGTAAGAACTCCCAAGAAAAAGCAAGTCTCTGTCTTGATACTCACTGTCCCCCCCCATTTTGTGTAATGATGTACACCCCGAGAACAGCTTCTGAGGAACAGCCAGTAACAGGGGGACTCAGCTCTAAGCAACACTTTCACCTGGAAGATGATGTAGAATGCTGATTTTCTTTGGAAGCAAGACAAACCCATATGTGAGGTGACGTGGGACCTTCCCGTGCCAGAAACTTCCCCTTCCCTGTAGCCAATCGTTTTGGAGGAATTTTAGGCTCTTTATTTGGAGAGGGAGACTTGGGTGAGTCATACCTTTGTTTGCCTGTGCAGAGGTTATGCCATGAAAATAGCTTTGGGGCTGTGCCATCCTTGGGAATGGGGTGGCTGCAGCATTTTAAATAAAGAGCACTTGGAGAAGAAGTCAAGTGAGGTCTCAAAAGGAGTGTTTCTTCAGGGCCTGCCCAGTCCCCTGGCACCCACAACTTTTAATTCTGACGGCTCCTTCTATTCCCAGCCTGGCCTTTCCCCAGGCTTCTCCCTTTCTTGGGTGGCTCACAGTCTTTCAGAACCAGGTGGCTTCTTGAGAAGCATCTTGTAACTCCCACTTTGGCTTGAGACCTGTTCACACTCTACCAATTCAGTTTTCTGACACTGTCCAGGCACGTAACCATTCAAATTACTGAGCCTCTACTTCATCTGAGGGGCTCCAAAGACACAAAGGTGGGGAAACAAATAAGGTTGCACTGCAAAGACCGGAGGGTGAGGCAGTGACTAAGTATGTTGCAGTTCAACAATGTAGAAATTTATAATTTCTACCAATATCTTACAAGTGAGCAGGGACTGATGTAGATATCACAGTGGATTGGCTACAACCACTTGGACTCTCACAAAAATTTGCTACACACTGTTGTGACTCCTGGAGAACAGCAACTTCTACTTCTTGCTTTTCGGATGACTGAGACAGAAGGTTTGAATGGGCATTACTATGGGCTGCACAGCTCTACCTCACTTAAATCTAATTTATGCGCAAGTCAAGACATTACCCTCATCATGTCATTGATCCTCTTTGAGAATGAAGAATCACCAAGAACAACAACAGATTTGCCCTGTACTTAAAAGGCAGAAGTGCATTTAGTAATGAGCTTAGGCTTCCTAAAAGAGCAGACATTCACAATGTCTTTTCTTTCTGGTATTCAGATCCTTGCCCACCTGAGCCTAGGTCATTTTTGGAAGAAGGCAACTTGATGGCACACCAAATGGGCCCAGGAAAAGCCTGTGCTCATCAGATTCTCTGAGAAGGGGTATTCTCTTGCTGTATTAGTTAACTACAGTTTGGATTTTGGGAAGTGAATGTTTTTATATATCATTAACCCATTTCCTCATTTTGGTCCACGAGAAGCTCTGGTAGAGAGATTAGCCAAAATAAACTTTTGCTCTCAGCACTCTACAATCTGCTCTTTGTTGGAGCAGATCTTTCTATCAGTTACAGCTGCTTACATGGTGAGGTGGTAAGACCAGGAGAAGACATTCTCCCATGCCTTGGGGCTTGATCAAGTTTAAGAACCTGTTGAAAAGCAGCAACCAGTTTCTGGTGATGGCTCAGTTGTTCTTGCCACAAGAAGCTTCTTGCCCTCCATGATGGGCCATTGTCCTCCGCCTGTCTTAAGTCTGGTTATAACAATTCCCATTGATATAGAGCTGTAAGGCTTCCTTTCCCCCCAAGAACACTGTGAAGTAGGCAGTGAAGGTATTAGCCCTATTTTACAGATGAAGAAAGTGAGGCTCAAAGATGTTAAATGACTTGAATGTGTTTGCCTAACTTGTAAATGTCAGGGGTGAAATCTAAACCCAGGTTTCCTGACTCTAAGTCTACCTGTACTCTTTCCATTATCTCATGTCATCGTAAGGGAAAGTGGTATTATGAATTCTAAGTATACTCTTAAAGACCTGGCCCATGCTCTTTATTCTTCCCTCCTTTGCCAAATTGGTAAAAGAGCCAAGAGAAGTTACTATGCCTGGCACAGACCGTCTTCTTCTGACATTAAAATGGGTGAAGGTACCATTATCACACACTGTAACCTTAGAAGCAACAATAAAAAGTGCTTGTGTAACACTGGGAATGAAAGGCTTCTTCACTTGGCATCTGGATTGATTATTGATCAGATGAAGTGTGTGTGTGTGTGTGTGTGTGGGGGTATAATAATGCTTTCAACAGCAGTCTGGGATTTCCTTACTTCCAATACTTTAAAACTTTGGACATTCTGTGGCAAAAATGGCTGGCACGTTTTGTGCAACATCAGCTATTAGAAATAAGATATTTCATTCTAGAAATAATCTCTGCTGCCTGAGGCACACAAATGAGAGGTCTTCTGAAATGTAACAAGGGCTGCAGAGAGCTCTAACTCTTTGAAAGGCTTTCCTTTTTCCTTCTTGAAGTCAGTTCACAATTATAAGAAACTATATACACAGAAGTCACTGAAGTGTTTAGGGCACAAACAGGACTCACAATAGTCAGTGCTCCTATCAACAAAACATAAAATTTCTTGATCTACCATAAAAAAGACTGCTTGAAAAATAAGAGGTGTCACTTATAAGTAGTGTCATTTATAGTCAAGAAAAATAGCAAAAATGAAAAAGCTGCGTTATGCCACTGCATTTTTTTGAAACAAATGTCATTGTTGTCTATGAAAATTCATCACCAACCACACATTTTCATGGCCCAATCTCCCCCCTTTTGGCGGGCAGAAGAGGAGTGGTGATTTGGAAAATCTTATTATTGGCCTTTGTGGTCCCCTCAAAATGAAAACAGGAAGGGATTATGAAATATGTAGAAACACTCCTTTGTAGAACTCACTACCTTCAAAACAACAAATACAACTCCAAAGCTCAATTCTCCAAACTCAAAATGAGACTGAGTACCAGTTTTCAGTGTCCATTTGTAGCTATCTTTGCCTAAGCTTACAACACTCACAATACTGTTCAGAGTATTTGGACTGATGACCTAAATGTAGGGCAGCAAAGTAGACAGAATACTGCACCTGGGGTAAGGAAGCCAAGGTTTTATTGCTACCTTTAACACTTATTGGCTGGGAAAACTCATGAACAACTCACTTAATTCTGAGCCTCAATCTTCTCATTTGTAAGACACAGATATGAATACCTGTTAAGTACCCCCATTCCAGGGGCACTGCGAGCCTTAGCTGAAGTAACGTATAAAGGTTTTGCAAACATTAAAATCTATGTAAAAGCATTACTTATCATCTGCCATAACAATAATCATCATGAATATCATCAATGCAGATGGCAGGATACTGAAAGCACCACAATTCCCTAACAGCTTCAGGGATGAATGCAGTCTGTCTTAGCATATTTTAGACAGCTGTAAACAATCAAGAGGTTTGGATGAGAAGGGATCATGGGATCTGGAGCTCAGAGACATCTAGTCTAACCCTTTTCATTTCACAAATAACAAAACTGAAGTCTGGAGAGGTGAAGTCATTTCTCCAAAGTTATGCATGTAAAACTGGACCAGGATTTGAACTCAAGTCCTCTAATTCCAGATTAAGAGGGCTCGGCTCTATCTCTTATACCACAAGGACACTTTAAGGTCTATCCTGGCTCCTCTAAGACTAGAACCTGAGAGGTCTCATACCTTTAAAGAAGATCACAGATCCCTATAAGGATCATAGGGAGATGCAGCCCCCTTGAAATTTACTATAAATGTCAGTTACTGAGGACAGAAATGAAATTAATGCATATGTGATGTCATGAAATGCTTCCTAAAAAAATATAATGGGTAGAAAATGCTATAACCAAATGGACTTCAATCAAACTGAACATAAAGATGAACTGTAGTCATGCCTGACAAAGGCTCAGAGCTGTAGAGCTAAAGGAATAGAAGTGATCTCGGGGATCATCTATTTTAACTCCTACTCAAACACCCTTTCTGCCATCCCCAAGCAGTCATCCGGTCTTCTCTTAAACACTGCCAGAAGCAAGGAGAAGGCCACTGGCTGAGTCAGCTCACGCCAGTTTTCTAAGGTTCTAACAGTTTCTATGTGTAGTGATTTATAGGTCCCAAAGGAGGCAGTATTAGGGAGGAAAACAAACTAACAAAAATATAACAAGCAGAAAATAAACTTAGCTGGTTTGCAAAGCAGAGTTATACCAGGACTCTAGAATTGTTCCCTACATACAAAAGCCTTAAGTAGCATTCCGAATCCTCCCCGTAATCATTTTCAATTTGTTCCCTAAAGACAATAAAACTCACATTCTTTAAAATCATTGCTCACTCTAAATAATAATGCAGACAGTGTCCCATTTGTATGTTTGGGGCCAGATGCCCTCACAGATGAAATTTTAATACCCTGTTTGTCTTTTCTCAGAGCTTCAAAAGAGGTTAGGTTTTTTTTTTTTGGCGGGGGGGAGGGGCCCTTGTTATCTCTTCCCTCCCAACTTATGTCCAGATTTCAAGCATGCAAAGAAATGGAATAAGATGGCTTCCTAACCAAGTGGGAAGGGAGGCAGTAACAGCTCACAGGGTATACCGAAACACCATTCTAAGCAGACAAACAAACCTTCTAAATGTGAAATTGTAGGGAAAGAAAAGCCTATTACCCAAAAAGGCAAGGTTTGTAGTAGTTATCATTACAGCCTCTAATGGTCAGCAGTAGCTCATTTTTACGTCTTACCAAAAGCACTGCCTTCCTGCTTCAGATCCTACAATCAAACTGTCTGTTCTCTGTCTGAAAAGCAATGTCATTGCTACATGTGCAAAAGCTCAAGTCCTTTCAACTATGACCAAACTCCATCTATTTAGCTAGCAAGAAAACAGTTCTATGGGTTTACAGTCACAGGACAATCATAATAGTGGGAACAACAAAGAAGGCCAAACTTTGTCCTTTGTAATAATTATTTCACAGGTATTTAGAAGTACCTTTTGCTTCTCCCTCCCCTCAAAAAGTTCCCAAAACATAAAAACCTCGCAACTCACTAAAAGGGAAATGAGACAGGATCTGGATTCTTGGGGAAGAGAGGAAAGGCTTTTTCTGCTTTTACTCTGCCATCTTGGCTCTGCCCCCAGAAAGGCCTTTCAGAGGCAATGTGCTAGAATGGATAATGCGCTGAATTTGGAATCAGGAAAACCCAAGTCTGGATCTTGCCCCCAACGCTGACTGGCCATGTGACTGCAAACAAATCATTTAACCTCTTGGCCTCAGTGTCCTTATTTGTAAGATGTGGATATAATAATACTTGAGTGCTTCCCTCAGAGAGCAATTGTGAAGATAAAATAAACTCTGCAAAACATAAAAGTGCTACATAAATTTCAGTTATTAGGGCACCAAAAAAAGTCCTAAATTAGGAAAATACCTCATTGATTAGTGCAGAGGTACATGACTGGTATCTTTCCATGGATTCTTTTTGTGGTACTCTTTAGTTTGTGATGCTGCTGCTAAATGCTGGGAGAAAACCAAATCTGCCATGAATTCAGTCCTGAACTGTGTAGGTAAGAGCACACTGTACCTTTGGCGTATCGACTCGTTCTTCCTCCATGAACGCTGCCTCAGCCTGGCATCCAGAACCAGGAAAGGAAAAGGCCTCCACATTCGATGTCTGAGGGAGGATGGGGGACCTCATCAGCCTCATGTTTTGTGAATGGATAGTCATTGGCGGACCAACAGTTTGTGCCTAAAGAGCAAGAAGGATATGTTTTGATTAAATATGATCTATCACAAACAAAAAACACTGAAAAAATTATATTCTTCGAGTACAAATAAAAATGATCAGATGCTGGAATTGTAGTTGGATTGTTCTCTCTCCTGTAGAGTAAGAGGAAAGGTCTGATATGTATAGCATTAATAAGGCACATATATGAGTTCTGGAATGATCTGACACATTAATTGTCCTAATGCTGTACTCTGGTCTCTGATTTTCACTATAGTTCCAAGTTATGGGGCAAGATTTTGTCAGGGTGGCAAAGGGCGTTTTGAGCGGGGCTCTGAACATGCATCCCATGTTGTTTTTTATAGCTGTATTTCTGTGTGGTAGGAGATAAAATATCTCTGTGGCTATGGATGGAGTTTAGCAAAACAAAGATGAGGGGAAGCAGAGGTATGAAAAAATACTCATTAATAGACTATTTACTCACCCATGAAAGAACGAGATTTATCTCACCTATTTCCATCCCATCCAGGTAACAGTGTAAATCAGTACGGCACTGAGCTTATACTTGGGGAAAATGAACTTTAGAATGCTTCTGGTGGCACTGTCTGCCTCCTGTCTTTTTTGTCTTGTCTGCTGGGTATTCTAAGCTAACTGGCATGAGAAATACTTCTTTCAAAACAGGAGGAATTAAAAGGGAAGGGGAGAGGGAAAGGGAAAGGAAAAGAAAGAAGTGAAAGAGGAGAAGGTAGGAAAAAGAGTGTTTATTCTCTGTGATGTGTGTGAATAGGGGTTCTTTAATGCTATTATGGAACATGGAAAATGCTGTTTTTAAAGAATGAACAGAATTATCAGTCTCCTACTATGTGTTTAGGTAAATTATATTCATTGTATGGATACATAGCAACCTGGGGGAATGTTCCCCATACCGGACACTTTGGAAAGGCAGGGAAGGATTGCCAGCACAGCCAGTACTTAGGGAAGTGTGACCAGTACCTTTTATATTGAGAAAATGAAAGGAAACAAATGATCAGTTTCTAGAAGGATTTATTTCCCCATGAAATGCGAGCTCCTTAACATGTAATATGGTCACATTAGTTATGTGCTGGCTCCACCATCTCACCAGGTACTCAACAATTTTTCAAATTAGTACACAATTAGGTCTCTCATTAGTATGATAAAGGAAGAATTTTAGATGAAGGCAAACACTACTAATTACTGTGAAATTCTGGCCAAAATGGAAACTTTTTCCTAAATTTTATTGGATTTCTTAAATGTAGTCCTTTTATAAAGCAGTAAAAACATGGTTTCTAAATGGTTTTTCCTATTGCCTAATGTGAGGTACAACCAAAGAACTACCTTATGTTCAGAAGTCACCACAAATATGCAAAAATGTCTACCTGCTTGGTAAAGTGTTAACAATAAAAATCTCTGAGTCCCAAAATCTTAAGCCTGGCAGGAAAGTAACTCAAAGATCTGGTTCAACTTTCTCATCTGACAGATGAAGAATTTAACACAAGCTTTAAATTTCTTTTATTTTATAAATAATATTTTATTTATTCCCTAATTACTTGTCAAGATAATTTTTAGCATTCATATTTTACAAGATTTTGAGTTCTAAATTCCTGCTCCCCTCCCCTCTTTCTAATATGGTAGGCAATTGATATAGGTTATACATATGCTATCATGTAAACCATATTTCTATATTAGTCACATAAGAAACATAAAAGAACATATGAAGAAAAAAACATAAGAAGAAACATAAAAACAAAAGAAGACGAAACATAAAAAAACACAAAAAAGAATAAAATAAGTGGGAAAAGTATGTTTCTATCTGCATTTACAGTTCATCAGTTCTTTATCTGAATGTGGACAGCATTTTCCTTCCTGAGTCCTTTGTACTTGTTTTGGATCACTGAAAACTGCCAGTTCATGTCCTTTGACTATTTATCAATTGGGGAATTGCTTTTGTTCTTATAAATTTGACTCAGTTCTTTATATATTTGAGAAATGAGATCTTTATCAGAAATACTTGCTGTAAAGAGTATTTCCCAGCTTTCTGCTTTCCTTCTAATCCTGGCTGCACTGGTTTTGTTTGTGCAAAAGCTTTTAAATTTAATATAATAAAAAATATCTATTTTACATCTCATAATGTTCTCTATCTTTTGTTTGGTCATGAACTTGTAATACATTTAACTTCTCTTTTAAGATTTTGGATGTTATGCTACTTGATTCATATATGTTTAGTATTGATGTTACTTCATTGTCTATGGTACCTTTCAGCAAGATGTAGTTTCCTTCATCTCTTTTAATCAGATCTATTTTTGGTTTTGCTTTGTGTGAGATCAGGATTGCTATCCCTGCCTTTTTTTTTTTTTAACTTTAGCTGAAGCATAATAAATTCTGTTCCAGTCCTTTCTCTGTGTGCGCCTCTCTGCTTCAAGTGTTTCTTGTAAACAACATATTGTATAATTCTGTTTTTTATCTACTCTGCTATCTGCTTCAGTTTTATGGGAGAGTTCATACCACTCACATTCACAATTATGATTACTGTGTATTTTTTTCCATCCTATTTTTCCTCCTGTTTGTCCTGTCTTACCTTTCTGTCAGTCTGCCCCCGCCTTAATCTCATCCCACCCTACTTTTTATTGGATAAAACAGATTCTATATTCAATTTATTGTGTATATTATTCTATCTTTGAACCAATACTTATGAGAGTAAGGTTCAAGCAATGCCCATTGCCCACCCTCCCATCTTTCCCTCTACTGTAACAGGTTTTTGTCTTCTCCTCATGTGAAATAATTTACTCCATTCTACCTTTCCCTTTTTTCTGCACCGAGTGTACTCCTCTTTCTTATCCCTTAATTATTTTTGCATGTCATTCCCTCAAATTAAACTTATACCCATACCCTCTATCTATGTATATTCCTTCTAGCTGTACTATTAGTGGTACAATTTTTAAGAATTACAAGTATCTTCCCATGTAGTGATGTAAACAGTTCAGCTCCATCGAGTCTCTTATATTTTCTTTTCCCTTTTTTGGCTTCTCTTGGCTGTTGATATTGGAAATCAAATTGTTTTTGCTCAACTCTGGTCTTCTCCTTATGAAAGCTTGAAATCCTTCTATTTCATTTTTTTTCCCCTTTAAGTATTATGCTTAATTTTGCCAAGTAGGTGATTCTTGGTTGTAGTCTTAGCTCCTCTGCCTTCCAGAATATGATGTTCCATGACCTCTGATCCTTTTGTGTTGTAGCTGCTAAGTCCTGTACAATCCTGATTGTGGCTCCCCAATATCTGAACTGTTTCTGGTCACTTGCAGGCTTTTTTCCCTGACCTGGCAGTTCTGAAATTTGGCTGTAATGTTCCTTGGAGCTTCTGTTTTGGGACCTCTTTCCTGAGGTGACTGGTCTTTCAATGAGTATTTTGCCCTCTGTTTCCAAGATACCAAGGTAATTTTCCTTGACAATTTCTTGAAAGATGCTGTCCAAGTCCTCCTTTTGATTATGGCTTTCAGGTAGTACAGTGATTCTGACATTGTCTCTCCTGGATCTATTTTCTAGGTCAGCTGTTTTTCCAATGGGGTATTTTATATTTTCTTCTATTTTTTCGTTCTTTTGAATTTGTTTGATTGATTCTTAATGTCTCATAGACTCATTAGCTTCCACTTGACCAATTCTAACTTCTAATGAGTTGTTCTCCTCAGTTAATTTTTGTACTTTCTTTTCCATTTGACCAATTTTATTTTTTAAGAGTTTTTTTTTTTTGCTTTTTTTTGGAGGGCAATTGGGGTTAAGTGACTTGCCCAAAGTCACACGGCTAGTTTTTGTGTCAAGTGTCCAAGGCTGGATCTGAACTCAGGTCCTCCTGACTCCAGGGCTGGTGCTGTACTCACTGTGGCACCTAGCTGCCCCCAAGAGTTGTTTTCTTTAGTGGATTTTTTTATCTCCTTTTCCATTTGGTCAATTCTACTTTTTAAGCAGTTGTTTTCTTTTTCTAAGATGTTGACTCCTTTTCCATAATTCTCTTGTATCACTCTCATTTCTCCTCCAATTTTTCTTCTACTTCTCTTATGTGACTTTTAAGCTCCTTTTGGAGCTCTTTCATGAGTTCCTTCTAGGCTTGAAACCACTTCCCATTTTTCTTTGGTATTTTGCCCATAGGTCTGTTGACATTACTGTCCTCTTCTGAGTTTATGTCTTGATCTTCCCTATCACCATAACTTTCTATGGTCAGATTTTTTAAAAATTGTTTTTTACTCCTCTTTTCTGGCCTTTCCTTTCTGTTAAATTTGAGCTCTGCTCCAGGGATGGAAGGGCACTGTCTCAGGCTTCTTGTGGTAGAGGCTATAGGCCATGGCTATTTACCTGGTACTGCACTGATGTTGTCTTGAGGCCCTTGGGGGATCCTCATGTCTGGTGGTGCACCAAGCGGGTTAAGTGGGGGGTGCCTGTTGCTGCTGGAGGCTATAGGGGTCTGGCAGCTTACCTGAGGCTGAGCCTGGGTCCTAGTGTTGGTCTTTAGCATGTGTTGAGGCCAGTGGGTTGTTTCTGAATTTCCCCAGGGCTATAAAGAATGATGTGGGGGTTCTCAGAGCTGGAATCTACTCATTCCTCTAGCAATGTTGAGGCACATGGGAGTTCCTGGTGTTGGCATTTGCCTGTTCCACTGCACCAGGGCTCAGGATTTCCTGATGATTTGCTGAGGTAGGGCTTGCTGCTGACTTGATGGGATCCTTCCACTCTTGGACTGCATTCCCCTTTTACCCTTTTCACCTTGCCTATCTTCCAAATTTCTTGGGTTATAAGACTGTTTTGCCCTTTCTTTTTGCTGGTCTTGGTGTTCCAGGATTTGTTTTGTGGCTTTAAATTTATAATGGACTAATTATTAATCCTTAATTATTTAAATTCCAATGAATTCCTAAGGAGTCTCAGTGAAATTCTAAGGTGATATTTTCCAAGGATTGGGAATAATGAAATTAGAAAAGTCAACATTATATCTGGTTCCTTGAAATGGTTATCATGCAAGTATCATGGCATCATGATGGCAGATGGCAAAGATGAGAATATACTAGGATTTTATATCGTATTGCAGAACACAGAAGTGAAATATGAAAACTTCTCTTTAAA
Organism: Pseudocheirus occidentalis; assembly: GCA_028646575.1. Taxonomy (NCBI): domain Eukaryota; kingdom Metazoa; phylum Chordata; class Mammalia; order Diprotodontia; family Pseudocheiridae; genus Pseudocheirus; species Pseudocheirus occidentalis. The sequence continues at coordinate 106,868,291 of CM053596.1, forward strand.
GAAAAGATGGTTGCTATTCCCTAACTGATAAATGGTTTTAGCACATGAACAATCAATTTCAAGGGAAGAAACTCAAGTGATCAATAGGTGTATGAAAAACTGCTCTAAATCACTAATAATTATCATAGGGCAAATCAAAACAAGTGAGGTTCTATCTCAGGTGAATGTTGGAGGGGCTGTAGGAAAATACATATATTAATGTAGTGTTGGTGGAGCTATTAATTGGTCTTTCCATTGTGGGAAGCAATCTGAAATTTTGCCAAAAAATGATAATACCTCTAAGCATATGTCCTAAAGAGAGAAAAAAGGATATATATGGACATAAATATTTTATAGTAACTTTTTGTTGCAGCAAAGAACTGGAAACAAAATAGGGTGTCCATTGGGAAATGCCTGAAATTATGGTATATGGTATGAATGGTGGTATATGGTATGGATGAACTGAAATAAGAAATGGCAAAAGGGATGGTTTCAGAGAAACCTGGGAATACTTGTATAAACTGATACAGACAGTGAGCAGAGACAGAGGAAAATTTACACAAAAACACTGTAAAAAAGAACAACTTTTGAAAGCCATAAGAATTCAGATCAATGCAATGACTAAGCATGACTCCAGAGGGGAGATAATAAAAGAGGTTACCACCCACCTCCTAACAGAGAGGAGAAGGACTCAAGATCCAGAACGAGACACAGTCAATTGTTTTGCTTCCCTGTACATATTTGTGACAAGAGTTTTGTTCTTTATTCCCCCATTTTCAAGGGGGAAGGGTGCAGAGAAGGTGGCAGGGAAAGAAAACTTGTGCTTGTTAACTGAAAAAGTATATATAAAAAGATGGCTTTTCATATCTCATCACTCCCTAAACTAATTCTTCTGAAGTTACACATCACAACCCTTTTAAAAATCCTCAACACTAACTATCAAACATTTTATATATTATTGGGGCGGCTAGGTGGCGCAGTGAATAGAGCACCGGCCCTGGAGTCAGGAGTACCTGAGTTCAAATCCGGCCTCAGACACTTAACACAAAAAAACTAGCCATGTGACCTTGGGCAAGTCACTTAACCCCAACTGCCCCCAAAAAGCAAAAAAAAAAAAACACCCAAAACATTTTATGCATTATCAACTACCCAATGACAGCAGTGTTAGAGAAAGAAAGCAAGTTAAGATTCAGAGAGGTTCAGAGACAGTTATTTGCCCAAGACACCACTATTCATATTAGGAGTCTTCTGACTCTATCCTTATTACCATGCTGCTTTTCCAAGTAGAGGTGTTTCACTTGTGACAAACTTATGGACAAACACAGACAAGTTTCTCAGAAGAGCAGGATGGCTGAGTTGTGTTTGTCATCCCTGGAAAGAATATCTACATTGATGAGATCATGGATCTATTTAAGTATTGGAATATTAATTTCTTTTTATATATAGAGCTAAGTAAAACGTTATATAAAATGACCACGAGACACATACAAAACTACAGTCATGGTGCTTAGAGAGAGACAGCATAGTGCCTTGGGCAAGTTACTCTCTGAACCTTAGCATCCACTTCCCCTATAATGGACATACATGCCTTCTCTGCCTCATAGGGATATCATGAGTCCAAATGAAATGATGTAAGAAATCACCCTGAAGACACTAAAAAGATACATAAATGTAAGCTACTAACACAGAACACAATGCAGCAAAATGGAAGGAGTATTGGAGAAGGAAATTAGGTGTGTTTCCCACTCTGAGCTCTACTGCCATTTGTCTGTGGGACTTGGGGAAGTGTCATTTAATTTCTGAGTCTCAGTAACTACATCTAATTTCAGTACTGTTTACATGGTGGAGGAGAGATAATATATGTTGAAGTGTAAAATGCTACTCAAATGTAATGTATTATTATGATCAGGATACAGAAAAATGAAGACCCAAATACCAAATGTAACAAGAGCCCAAATTTACATGTACTGTGCAGTGACCAACATCCTTTCCTTGCAGTAAGACAGGGCTGGTGATGCCAGCCCCGGATGCAGGGAAGCAGGCTGGTGATGTGCCTAATAAGTAATAGGTCTGGGAAAGGAATGCAGATTTCACTCCAAATCCAATGCTTCACTACTACACCATGATCCTAATTCAGTCAATTGTGAACAACAACTAAAAAAGCCAAAAAATTAGAAATCTCTGAAAGGGGGAAAAAACAGGTTTTTAGATTTATGAAGTCAATCCTTCCAGAAAAGGGAAAGGAAGAGAAACTTCTGAGATACTACTCAAAGGAACTATATAAAAACATTATAGTCAATAATATAAATGTAAATAGTAAAATCTCAATCCTTTCCTAACCAATAAAAAATGTGTCCAAAATAATTACACGTGTACCAGACAAGACCACCAGCTGGACGAGGAGTTACCTTGGCTACTGTCTGTTCAGCAACAGTGCTGGGTCGACGCTGTCGGGCATCAACTCTCTGCTCCACAGGGAAGCTGCTCCGGTGAGATTTTAGCCTTTCCACCAATAAGTAATAGATAGCAGCAAAGTGGTTATAACTCTTGTTCTGCAAAGACTGAAAAGGAAAAAACAAATACCTGAAGGCTAAGTGCAATAACTAATCAAATTCATGCTTTTACATTTTCCCCAACAATCAGGGAAAATCACGTACTTTTGGAAATGGGGACAAAGTGAATTATGCCTCAGAGTGAAGTCTAAGCATCCAGCGAACCAAAGAGAAAATAGCAACTCTCTACATTTGACTGGCTCCTGTAAATGAGGAGCAATCATTGGCTACTTGCTACTCTTCATGCATAGGGGCATGAGGTCTCAGTCTCATGAAGGAACTTTGTCTCAATCATCCTACAGCTGGGAACCTTGATACCTATCAGGCCAGTCAGCAATCTTAACTGGGCAGTACCAATTTTGTAGCCTTAACATAGGCCCAAACCACTCACAATTCTAGACCAAGAATCATGGTAGTTTTGGGAGAACATTCTGGAATTTATTTGATTTGAGGAGAAGATCTAGGAATGGATTAGAAAGAGATTCTTTCTATTTTTAGGTAATTTTTTCCTCTTATTTTTGTAGTCCTAATCGTCTGATACTTTTAAAACAGAGCTTCTTCTCCATTTTTTACTTCCTGGTCTGCCTACTTTCCTGCCCCAAACAGAGCAGAGAGACTGACTGGTCCTTTAGCTCATGGCTTCATCAGGCAGGAAGCATGACTGCTGGGTTGAGCTTTTAGTACAGAGCCGGAGCAAGGCTATAGGACCTTCGTCCCCACCAAAGCCACCACTCCGGATGCCTTATAGGAATAAACAAAGAAAGACATCTGGGCAAATGAGAAAACCACAGTACAGTTTTTCCCTGAGCTCCAATGGAGAAAGAAAGGCTGGGAAGGGCTTCATCTCCCAAATAGCAACAAGTGTATTTTTCAGCTCCTCCTTGTTCTCACCTTCCAAAAAATACCTTAAGCCTGGTTCACTAACTGTGGTCAAAAGCCTTCTCAATGCATGTAGCCTATCAAAATGGCATCTTTTCTGGATGGAGCAAAATAACTTGTAAATGTTTTATGAATTCTCAGTTTTATGACTTTTAAAACTTCCAAAATCAAACTAATTTCCTTTTTTTTCTCATTCATTTGACTACTCTTATTTTCCCCCTCATTTCTCTTTTTTGGTTTTCTTTGCCCTTTTGTTGCCTAAGGCTCCTCCCACCCCATCCCATTTCCCATTCATTTTTCAACCATTTTTGTCACACTGACATAACTTCAACTTCCAGGAATTATCTTCCCATGATTCACTTGCCAATTTTCCTCTTTTGCTTTTCTCTAGCAGCTCTTCTCACTTTTTGGTAGAAAGTACAAGGAAAGGAACTGAGACAATACGTATAATGTAAGTAAACAGACAGTAGGAGACTGATCTAACCTGAAGGGAAAACTAAGCCACACTTGTGGTGACAGTCCTGACTGGGAGTAAAGAAGGGGAATAAGCACTCACTGAGGACCTCTTACATGCCAGGCACTGTGCAAAGGCACAAGCACTTCACTACTTCAGGACACTGGTGCTGATCACAGCCCCTCTGTAGGTTTCCCCACCACCCTGACCCAAGCTTCCCACAGAAAACGTGCTCAACAGACTGGAGGGCATTCTTCGGACCTTCCTATTCCATCTGCTACCAGGGCAGCACTCTGGCTGTCTCAGCTATGACCTATCGATCTCTTTAGATGGCTGACCTGCCTCCTCCTCTAATCTACTTCCTTGAGGACAAAGGCTTTTATGCTGTTTCTTGTGCTCTTTTACTTATACTCACCAGGCATCTATCGCATTATGTTTAGAGGTACCAAGCATAATCAAATCAGAAAACAGTTTTGGCTCATTTACCTCCATGGTTTTCTGTTGATCTATTCCAAGGCTGTGCATTAGCCGAAGGACCTGCTCATTATACTCCCCAAGAGATGGCTCATTTTCCTGCTCTTGTGGGTAAAGAACAGGTCTTTGAACAGGAACTTCCACCAGCATCCACTTATGCTCTTTTATTTGGGCTATTGTCAGTCTCTTAGATGGATCTAAGACCAACATCCTTCGGATGAGATGCTCACACTCTAAGGAAAGTAAACAGTTAAAAAAAGCACCTGTTAAATATGACCATCTTTGCTTTTTTTTTTTTGACATAAGTCCCCATGCAAGTGAATGCCGCTGAATTTCAGTATTTTGGCAACTGGCAACAGTGGTGACACCTGGGTCTGTCCCATTTTGATGCTAAATGAACTTTCTCGCTAACAGAAAACAAACTTCTAGTCATGAACTTAGTTTGCTCCTAAAAATGAAACCACACTTCACTCTTGAAGCAGGGAATTAACAACTTGTTCCTAAGTAGCTTCCAAGGCCAATTCATGTCTCTTGAGGAGTTTAAGTAAGGAAAATACCAACTGATAAAAAGGAAAACTTCTACTTAGCCTTTTCAGTAAGTAAATGCACAGACTTTCAATAGATTTCACAGCCTCCCTCTCAGAGAATGGGCTTCTCTGATAACTCTCAATGTTAGACATAGTTTAGAAATTAGACAAGGTATTTTTAAGAAAGTTGAAGCAAGATTATGCTATCATACATGCATCATTTAGGAGTCGCATTAGGCTCTTGGGTAGATTTTACAGTAATTTACAAAGATTTCCCTGAATGGCTTCTTGACTTAAAGATGTGTAATCAATAGTAAATTCAGGGAAAACTGCCAGCCAGCTTCAGTCATTAACAGAATTAAGATTAGTAATTTTGTAAGATGTTCACAGAGATGGAAACAACAGCAAGGACGACAGTCTAAAATTTAGTCAAAGAAATATAAATAACTTCCTCCTATGTAACAATCCAAAAGAGGCTGGAAGGTACCAGGAAGTTATCAATTCAATTAAATAACTGCCTATCAGTTGTTATTAGTTTGTTACTTCCTGCCAAAGGAAAAAGGGAAATTCATTTTCTATTCAGAATAAAATGGTTGTGAACCTGTATCTTCAATGTGTTTCTTTGTCTAAAATAAACCTGAGGTATTTATAGACTCAGAGTGAATGGGACTGAAAAAACTTGCTGCTTTTAATCTGTTAAATTGTTTCTGTTTTCAGTCACAAGTAAGGCTGGAACTCTTTGTCTCACCTACACAGAGGATTTTTTTTCTCATTTCCAAGCTTTTGAAATGACTCACTTTTTTTTTTTTTGCCACCTACAACTTTTGGAAAACACAGAGACTTTTAGGAAGGCACTTCATTCAGAGCTTAAAATCTATAAAGCATAACCAGAAAGACAGATAGCTTACCTTCTGACATGAAATAAGGAATTCGGAATCTTCCTTCCAGAACCCTTTGCCTCAGGATAGGGAGAGTTGGTCCATCAAAAGGCAGAGCTCCACAGACAAGGACGTAAAGAACTACTCCCATGCTCTAAGATAAAAAATAATAATGCACCCACTGTACTACCTAATATTTCAAATGCAATTTACTTTGTTAAGTCTTTTCAGTTAACTATTAAAGTCTCATTGATTGAAGAAGGCAAAATTCCTGTTTGAATTTTTCAGAAACAGAGAATCTCAGAAATGAAAGAAATCTGAAATTCTGAGTTTTTTTCCCCCCTACAATTTTAAGAGACTGGTCATTGAGATGATTGTAGAATTTTAATTACGGTAGATCTAGGGAAGGTTCACACGTTTGATACTAGAATTCCTTTCCTGGGTAGACTTTTCTATGAACTCATCACATAGTCCAATGGACAGAAAAAAACCAATACCTACTGTCTAAGTTCTGGGAACCTTGGGGATGGGCCAAAGGACTGAGTATTATTAATCCATCAATCAATATTAATTAGGCACTGGACAAGGTATTAGGGATATAAATACAACAAATGAAAAAACTTATTTGCAAGCCATTTGGATTCTAAGGGGAAACAAATATAACAATACACAGAATAAATAAAAATCAGTACAAAGAGGCAAAAAAGAAGGGAGGGAAGGAGAGCTTTAGCAACTGGAAAAATCAGGTAAAACTCTGAGGAGAAGATATGCTCGAGCTTCATTTTGATAGAAGAGTATAATTCCATAAGGTACAGGTAAGGAGGGAAGATGTTCTCAGCACTTAGTCAGTAAAGAGGTAAAGTAACTACTTGGGTGTTAGACAATGTGAACAGTCCCTGTCTTTAAATGGCTTACAATACAATGTAGGAGACAACAGGCAAACAAATGTACACAAAGCAGGTTGTCTACAGGATAAATAAGAGGGAAAGCATTGGAGTGAAGGGGGGGTTAAGGAAGGCTTCCTGTGAGAAGCAGAATTTTAACTGGAACTTAAAGGCAGGAGGTCAGTAGTCAAAGCGGAAGAGGGAGAGCATTCCAAGCATGGGGGACAGAAAAACTGCCCAGAGCTGAGAAATAGAGTGTCTTCTCTGTGGAATAGTCAGGAGGTCGGTGTCACTGGATGGAAGATTGGAAAAGTAGGAGGGGGTCGGGTTATTAGCAGCTTTGAATGTCAAACAGAGCATTTTGTATTTGATAACAGAGGAAACACAGAGGCACTGGAGTTTATCAAGTGTATATGTGTGTGTGGGGGGGTAGCGGTGGGGAACATGTCATATGGTCAGACCTGTGCTTCAGGAGAATCACTTTAGTGGCCTGAATGGAGAACAGATTGGAGTGGGGAGAGACTTGAGCAGGCAGATATACTATCAGGCTATTGCAATAGTCCAGGTGTGAGGTGATGAAGGGCTGCACTATAGTGGTGGCAGTATAAGAAGACATAAGTGGGTGTATATGAGAGGTGTTGCAAAAGCACAATCAAGAGACCTTTGTAACAGATTACATATATGAGGTAAGCAACAGTGAGGAATCCAGGATGACTCCTAGGTTGTGATCCTTCAGAGACAGATAGAATGGTATTGTCTGCTATAGTAATAGGGGAAATAGGAAGGAGGGAAAAAGGTTTTTTGGGGAAAGATAATAAGCTCCATTTTGGATATATGGAGTTTAAGATGTTTATTGGACATCCATTTAGAAATGTCTGAAAGGCAGCTGGAGATCTGAGATTAGAGGTCAGCAGAGAGTTTAGGGCAGGATGATACAATTGACAGTCACTAACATAGAGATGAAAATAAAACCCATGGGAGCTGATGAGATCACCAAGTGAAGTAGTATAGAGGGAAAAGAGAAGAGGACTCACGACAGAACCTTAAGAGAACCTACAGTTACAAGGTGTAATCTGGAGGTAGATCCAGAGAAAGAAACAGAGGAGGAGAAGTCAGAGAGGTAGAAGGAGACCTGGAGAGAATGACGTCCCCCAAACCTAGAGAGAGCAGAGAATGACCAACATTGTCAAAAGCTGAGGAGATCAAGGAGGATGAGAACTGAAAAAAGGCCACTGGATAGATCATGAATACCTTGGGAAAGGGCAATTTCAGTGGAATGATAAGGTCGGAAGCTAGATTAGATAGGGGACTAAGAAAAGAGAGAGGGGAGAGAAGGCAGGGGCACCTACTGAAGGCAGGTGTTTTGAGGAGTTTAGCTACAAAGGATAGAAGAGATATGAGATGACAGGAGGGGTGGAAGAACAAAGGGAGGGTGGAAGAACAAAGCAAAGATTTTTTTCAGAATGGGGGAGAAATGGGCATATTTGTAGGCAATAGGAAATGAGGCAGTAGAGAGAGACAGGAAATAAGCGCTAGGCAGGAGATGACAGAGAGGGCAGTCTGCTGGAGGAGACAAAGATGGAAGGGGATTGCTTAAACAAGTAGAAGGTAAGGAGTAAGGCCATCTCAAGGGACCTGAGTAACTAAGTAAGAGAGGAGAGGGAGGTCATGGCAAATGGCTTCATTTTTTTTTTTTTTTGGTGAAATATGAAGTGAGGTTCTCAGCTGGGGGTGGGAAAAGGAGGAACCATGGGAGGTTTGAGGAGGGATGGTAATGTTTGTAAGGGCTGCTCAGGAGAGTGGGAGAGTGAGTTGATAAGGGAAATACAGCAGGATTTTCTTGTAGCAGTGAGGGCTGAGGTGAGGTTGTGTCCACATAAATTTGTAGTGGACCCAGTCAGAATAGTTGCATGATTTTCTCCATCTTTGTTCAAGAGCTTGTGTGTAGAAATAAAAGTGGTGAATGGTGAAAGGGATCCAAAGTTGAGGCTTGGTCGGGTGTAATTGGGGAAATGATAAGTGGACCAGGGATTCAAGAGAGGAAGACAGTGTGGAGTTGAATTGGTTCAGTAAGAAGTCAAGATGGGGAAAAGAGGAGAGAGAGCGTCTAGTGCAGCGGTTCTCAACCTTCCTAATGCCCAGACCCTTTAATACTCGTATGTGGGCATATCTGCATGTGGGTGGACCCGCCTGGAGATGGATAGAGGAGCGGTGTCTCAGTTCCTAAGACCACTGGAAATATGTATTTTCCATTGGTCTTAGGCGACCTCTGTGAAAAGGTTGTTTGAACCCCAAAGGGGTTGCGGCCCACAGGTTGAGAACCACTGATCTAGTGCAAGGGAGATAAGCTTGGGAGAGAACTGAGGGGTCAAGGGACTGGAGGTCATAGTGGATAAAGAGCAGGGTTTTTAAGAGAAGGCAGAGGAAGGACCAGAAGCAGGAGATGGAGTATTGCAAATGACGAACAGAGGAAAAAGTCAGTTTGGCTAGGAAGAGGGACTGAATGGTCTGGGAAAGAGGTCAGGGTCAGGTGGTAAAGGGTTTTAAAAGCTGAACAGACGGACCTATATTTGATCCTAGTGGCAACAGGGGGGCACTGGAGTGGATAGAGTAATGAAGGTGACATAATCATATCTACATTTAAATAAAATCACTTTGACTGAAGCCTGACAGCTAGAATGGAGAGGGGAGAGGCTTGAGGCAGGGAAGCCAATCTGGAGGCTGGGGAAATAATCTCAGTGACAGGTGAGTGGCTGCTGGAGCAGCAGAAAGAAGAGGTCCGATACAGGAGATGTGAAAGTAGGCATCTCACAGGTCACTTCTGTCTACCTCATCAGAATTCAAACTCCTTAGAGGCAGGGAGCATTTCTGCTTCACCCAGCATCTTCAGGGTTTAGTACACTGCCTGGCACACAAAGAACCCTTTTTCAATCTTTCATTCATTTCTGTGATGAGGTACAGTGAGTAATCAGTAAGTAAAAAGGTACAGGCCATGAGACTAAAGGTCTGTTAATATCTTTAAGAGAAATAAGGTAGTTTGCAAGACAAGTGGGTTTGTGGAGAAAGATGAGTTCTTTTTTGAACATGTTAAGTTTGAGATGTGGATAGGATATCCAGTCTGAAATATACAATAGGGAATTGGTGATAGGAGATTCAAGCTTGGAGGAAAGACTGGGAATGGATATATAAATTTGGGAGTCGTCTCCATAGGAATTACAATAAAGCCATGGAAGCAGATGAAGTCATCAGGAGAGACTGTAGAGAGGAGAGAGCAAAGGATAGAACCTAAGGGAACACCCATAATATATATTTAATATGGAAAAAAGAAAATACCCAAATATCCAGTTGTGGTCCTTCATATTGCTGTCCTTCAAAGACTTCTGGGGCTGCATAAGGAGGGCTGCCACACCATGTAGCCAATGGTTCACCACTCTTAAAGAAATTTCCAAAACCAAAATCTGTTGGGATGGAAATACATGTTACTTTCATCTAAAGCTGAGACTACACTGAATCATTGTAAAGAAGGTCTGTATAAGTGAATATCAACAAAGGATCTTCTCTAAAGGAAAACCAGAGATGGAAGACCACCTTTCAAATCACTTTTTCTCCTCAAAATTAAAAGAGAATCCTTATTCATGTGGCTTTATTTTTTGATTTTTAATAATTCTAGGCCTCATAAACCCCACTTCAAGCAGTCAGTGTTTTATCTATTGATTTTATTTGTAGTATCAGTAGGACAAAACACTGAATACTTAAGAACAGGAGCGGGGAACCTGTGACCTTGAGAACAAGATTTGTTCTCTGTGAAGTCTGGATTCAGTCAAAGGGCAGCACTCAAGGATCTAGAGGGTCATATGTGGCCTCAAGGTCGAAGGTTCCCCACCCCTGCTTAAGAATAAAAAATAAGCTACACATGACAAACATTAACTGACATTGATGCTTTAAAGTTTGCCAAGTGTTTCATCAACAAGCTTGTGAGGGAGGAACCTCTGGGAGGCAGCTATTCTATTCCCATCTATCAGAGAAGCAAACTGAGTAAGGCTCAGAGTGAGTAAGGGACTTGCTCATAGTCACATAACTCCTGAATAGGAGAGGCAGTGCTTGAAGCCCTGGAGTATGTCTCACTTCACGTCTAACATATGATCCACTATCCCATACTAAAACATGCCCACTCATATACCATTTTAAGCTCATATAATGAATGTTTTCCCTCAGACAGAGCAGCAGGTTGTCAAAGTCTCATCTAACTTTTACTGCAGTTCAGTGGAGGGTTATTTAACTATTCTCTACTAAGTAACACTACTCTCAGTGCTAGTCTGAAGGTATTTTCTAGGCATGTGATCCAGAAACATAATGGCCATCCACAGACATCACCAGTACCATGAATTTAATCATATCTGAAATATAATCATATGGCAAAAGAACAAGCTTGTTTAAGTGTCAAGGTCTATTATGCAATAAAATTAAACTACACTATGGAACCATTATATAACCCCAAATAAATTTTTAAAAGGTATTTAAAAATAAAAAGAATCTGTTCCAATTATGAGCTATTAAAAACAAAGAAACAAGTTATTTTAATTTCTTCCTGAGAGATAAGTATCTGATGTCCTTTCCTTGCCCCCTGTCCTAGACTATCAGAAGAAAGCAGAATGATCAGTCCCCTGGTAACATGTACATTTTTTCCTGGTGAAATTTATTTTAATATTTGTCCAAACTATTTTTTGTGTTATACAACAAGTTTTATTTCTTTCCAATACCAAAAAGTCAGTTGATTTACTGTCTATTTTGAACAGTAGTGCCACTGATTAACCAATGTATCAAACTAGCCATTATTTTTGTTTTTAACAGCATTTACTACATGACAGAAACCACGATTTCAACTTGTGACTACCTAAAAGTAAACAGCATTACTGTCAAGAGTTCAAATTGATTAAGGTTCCATTACACCAATAAAAAGTTCACTAACTAAAGTAGATTCAGTCTGACCTGACAGTTCTGTTGCATGGAAAAGGTTACCACACAATTATGTTCAGATGCCTTTAATATACAAGTATGTGGAAGGCATAAATTTCAAGCCTAATTTGTTTCTAGTGATATTGCTCTTATTTTTTTGCTAGCCTTCTGGCATTTGACCTCAGTGTCCTCATATGCCTCATTATGGATTCAAATGGCATTTTGAAATATTCTACTGGAAATATTTCGTTCAAACAAACTTTTTAAAATTTGTTCTCAACAATGGCTAATTTTGGCTGGAGTATGAGTATTCAATTAGTCTAAGCCATGTCATGGATAAACAGACTTTTCAACAAAAAAGAAAAGTCTACCCAACTTTCTTCATTATTATGTTGTAGATTTAAACATGGAAGACCAACTTCATTCATAGATCTACAGTTTAATTAACCTATTAATAAAGCATATATATAGAGAGAGGAGAGTTTATTTCTCAATATAAGCCCCATTACCACAGTACTGCAATGGCAATTTCATGAAAATTGTAGGTGAGTGAGGGGTGGGGTGTGTGTGAAGAAGATTTCCATCTGGACCAAATGGTGGTACCTACATAAAGTGGTTTAAATCTGTAGTCTCCAAAGTGGGAGCCCAGGGACTTTCCAGGGCCATAGTCTAATCAAGAAGGAGTATGTATATGATCAGCCTATTGGAGGATGGGAAGATGAGTCACATCTTTTCTTCTCCAAGATGAATGAAAGAATAAAACATTTATTAAGCACTTACTATGGTAAAAACACTATGCTAAGTGCTGTGAATACAAAAAGTAAGACAGTATTTGCCTTCAAGGAGCTTACATTCTAAAGGAGACAACACATATGGAAGCTGCAAGTCAGCTAGAAAAGTTTCAAGGTCCTTAGGGTACAAAGGTAAAGTAGATGTTAATGCCTCTATTTCATGTCATTTCCACTGATAAGGCATTATTAGTTTCTGATTTTGAACCACTTGACAGTGCCATGGACTTTGGTGGCAAGAGCTTTCTTTTCTGGGTCTTCAGTAGCTATAACTGCAGCCCTGGCAGGAACAAATTCCAGGCTACATCCCTATAGGGGCTGCTTTCCAGGGTGACAGCTAAGTGCACTGGGCTGGAAACACTGATATTTCCAAGGCTCTTGGGTTCAAGGACCAGGGTAGTCTCCATTAGGATCTGAGGGGAGATGGTGATCAAGGCAGTGGTAGGGTTCTGACTTGCCTGGCACATGCTGCCTCCTCTTTCTCCCTCAGGGTGGTCTTTTGCTTTAGCTAGGTCGGCTTGTCTGCCGTGTGTGGCAGTTGGTAGGGACCCCTTCTCCGCAGGGGTTGCTTCCCAGCATGACTTCTGGGAGGACTGGGCTAGAAGCCCAGTGGTCTGGGAGGTATTTTCACTCTCAGAGTTGTTGTGCCTATCTGAGAGCTGGTGATATTTGGTCAGCAATTCTTGCTGGTAGGAATGAGAAAAGGGGGGCACCGTCTCCATAATGATTTCTCTCTTTGATGATTCCTGAGGGTGCTAGGTTGGATAGCCAATCATGGATCTTATCCTTAATACAACTGTACCTCCCCTTATCTCTAAGACTTCCCCATTTTCCACCATCTCCCACAGTTGTGCAAGCTACCAAATTACACCTTCTGAGCCAAAGAGAGGTTCCTCAAGGCAGTTATAACCTACCTGCTCCTCTATTTGTCTAGCAACAGCTACACAGGGAAGAGTCTGTCCTCCTCCAAACACACCCATTCCTTCTCTCTCAGATCCCTTCATGTCAGCCCCTTTGAGGGGCAGTGACCAGTAAGGAAGCCTGCCTTCCTCTTTTTCATTCTAAATGGAACAGAGTGAGTTGGCACAAGAGAGGAGCAGGCCTGGATGGATTGTAACAGATCATAAAACTCACTACATGATCTCTTCCAAGCCCATCCCTCTTCAGAACTTTCTAATTCATGTTGAGGGCAGTACTGCCATCCCTCTAGTCACACAGGTCCACAACTCTGGGGTCATCCTCAACTTCTCACTCTTCCTGCCTCCATATCCACAGCCAGCTGTTGTTTCTACCTCCAGATGTCCCATCTGTCCCCTTCCTTCTACTCAAATGGCATTTCCCAGTCCAGGTCTACGTCATGTCTCACCTGACTACTGCAGTAACCTTCTAACTGTTCTCCCTTCCTCAGCTCTTACCCCGTTTCAAACCATTCTCCATTTTTTGTGAATGTTTTACAAAGTACATGATCATAAGTAAAGAAGTACATGCATATAATTTTCTTTTTGATTTTTTTATTGACTTGTTTATTTACTTTTAGTTTATAAGATTGAGTTCCAGAATCACTTGAGTTTCAGATTTTTCTCCCCTTCC
>CM053596.1:106882751-106903647 GCA_028646575.1 Pseudocheirus occidentalis
AAAAAAAAAAAGGCAAAAAATAAAAATAAAAAAACAATGCTAGAAAGTCCTCCACCTCACTGAATGACCGTATTTTCCCCTGAAACATGACACTCAGTTTTGCTGGGTAGGTGATTCTTGGTTTTAATCCTAGCTCCCTTGATCTCTGGAGTATCATATTCCAGGCCCTTCGATTCCTTAATGTAAAAGCTGCTAGATCCTGGGTTATCCTGATTGCATTTCCATAGTATTCAAATTGTTTCTTCTTGGCAGCTTGTAATATTTTCTCCTTTATCTGGGAACTCTGGAACCTGGCTATGACATTCCTAGGAGTTTTCTTTTGGGGATCTTTTTCAAGAGGTGATCAGTGAATTCTTTTAAGTTCTTTTTTGCCCCAATATTCCTTGAGAATTTCTTGAAGGATAATTTCTAGGTTCTTTTTTTGATCATGGTTTTCAGGTAGTCTGATAATTTTTAAATTGTCTCTCCTGAATCTATTTTCCAAGTGAGTGGTTTTTTCAATGAGATATTTCACACTGCCTTCTATTTTTTCATTTGTTTGGATCTGTTTTATAGTATCATGATTTCTCATAAAGTCATTTGCTTCCATTTGCTCCACTCTAATTCTGAAGGAATTATTCTCTTCAGTGAGCTTTTGAGATTCTTTTTCCATCTGGCAAATTCGACTTTTTAAGGCATTCTACTCCTCATTGACTTTTTGGACCTCTTTTGCCATTTGAGTTAGTCTATTTTTTAAGGTGTTATTTTCTTCAGTCAGGTTGCTGACTCTCTTTTCATGATTTTCTTGCATCACTCTCATTTCTCTCCCTAATTTTTCCTCCACTTCTCTCAATTCGTTTTCAAAATCCTTCTTAAGCTCCTCTATGGCCTGTAATAAGTTTACATTTTTCTTGGAAGCTTTTGGTGCATGAGTCCTGACTTTGTTGTCTTCCTGCTATTCCATGCTTTGATCCTTTTTGTCCCCAAAAAAGCAATCTAAAGTTGGATTGCTGAGCTTGCTTTGCTTCCTCTGCCTACTCATGCTGCCAGTCAGTTACTTGACTTTTGGGCTCAGTAGAACTCTGCTTTCAGAGTGGAGAGCTTTGTCCCAAATAACTGGGGTTTTCACAGCTGCCAAAGGTATTAGGAGGCTGTCTCTACAGCCCCCACCATCTTTGGCTCACTGGTCACACACCTCAGGAACACCACCCAAGACCACAATCCTGATCCAGGCAGCTCAAGGCAAGAGCACTTAGCTTCTGAATAGTTGGTTGGCCCCCTGCAATGTGCAGGCCAGGAGCTCTGAAGCCACCACGTGGAGGCAGCTTCTAGCTCTCAAGGCAGTTCAGCTGGAACCTCTCCCCCAAATTTAGCTGAGTTCCACCAACTTCTCCCTTTGTCCTTGGCTCTTATGGGTTGATAATTCTGGAAACCGCCACAGCTGCTGGTGATCTGCTCTCCTGAAAGCTCCAGCTAGGGCTTCTCCTGGATGCCCTGGGGCTAAAACCCCATGGGGCTGGGCTTAGATCCCAGCGTTGTAGTGAACCCTTCCCCTCCACCTGCCAGGCTGCCTTCAGTGGGAGCTTTGTTACTCTGTCATTTTGTGGGTTCTGGAGCTCTAAAATTTGTTTAGAGTCATATTTTATAGGTATTTGAGGTGGTTATGGGGGGAGCTCATGCAGTTCTCCTGCTTCTATGCTGTCATCTTGACTCTGCCTCCCCAGTTTTTTTTAAATGATAGAATAAGTAAGTAGAGAAAAAAAAATCTAGCCCCCAAACCACAAGATATCTTTGGAGACATGACCTCTGCCCATAGAATCCCTCTCTTCCTTCAAGATACTTCCTTTTAGAAGTGCAAGCTCTACACAATAGATATTCAGTTTTAGGTACAAGTCCTTCCTTTGGTTCTACAACATATAAAGAAATGCTCCTTTTATTTTGGTATTTTTTTAAGTTCAAATTTTTTAAAATAGAAATTTACACGAAGCTTTTCCTGATGAGCTGCTTGTGTTTAACTATTTTGTATTTATCCTGCATATACTGTGTTATCTCACTCATAAAACATATAAGCTCCTCAACAGGAGGGACTTTTTCATACTTTGCACCTATGTCTCCAGTCTGTGTCTGACATATAGCTGATGCTTAAAAATGCTTGCTAATTAATTAGTTGACTATTAATCTGTCAGTAATGTATGAAGAGCCAAAAAAACCAGGACAGATTCTATAGGACTACAAGGACAGGATCAAAAAAAGGAAAAGAAAGCCTGCAAAATAGGCCAGTGGTCTTGATCTGGATTTGTGGAACAAGCCTAGTACATATCATTAAGATATGGTTAATCAATGTCTTGCAAAGAAAGTGGTGATCACAAAGAATTACCACATCACTACAACAAAGACAGATAATGCCAGGTTAACCTTATTTATTTCTTCTTCTGACTATCAAACTCATAGAATATAGAAATGCTATTGATATTGCTTTACTAAATTTTAGTAAAAGATCTGCTAAAATATCTCAACCATTAAGTATTTATATCATATGTGCCAGGGACTTTGCTAAGCACTGAGGCTACATATATATTGGGGTATACTTGAGAAATACAGAACATGGATACAAGGTAACCTTGGCAAGGAAGGCTCTAGCAGCTAGGGGGACAAGGACTCGTCAGGCAGGAGACAGCATTTCAGTTGAGTTGTGAAGGGAATCAGGGAAGCCAGGAGGGAGATGAAGAAGCAGACCGTTACGAGCAAGAGGGAAAGCCAGTAAAAATATCCAGTTAGGAGATAGAACATCTTTCAGGAACAGCAAAGAAGCTATTGTCATTGGATCAAAGAATACAAGGGAGGTTGGGGTTGGTCAACAGTGTCAAATGCTATAGAGGTCAAGATGGATCAGGACTGACAAAAGTTCATTAGATGTGGCAATCTCATGCTGTTTTTGTGGAACATGCGGAGGGGTATAGATTAGAAGACAGAATTGGGAATGGCTGAATAGCTAGACCCAAAGAATAGTCATTTTTGATGTCACCATGGTAGGAATTCCCCCATAAAGTGACCCTGGGCACTCTGCTTGGTGTTATAAACATTTTTGTTAATGACTTGGATATGTTGCATACATAGCATTTATCAAGTCTTCAGATGGCAACAATCTGGCAGGGATAACTAATGCAATGAATGACTGAGTCAGAATCCAAAAATATCTTAACAGACTAGAACTGAATATATGTTGACAGTTAATAGAGATAAATATAAAGTCTTACTCTTGGGTTCAATAACTCAATTTCACAAGTACAAGGTGGGGGAGGCATGTTGGATAATAGTTTTTCTGAAAAAAAAAAAAAAACAACTAGTAGGAGTTTTAATGGTCTGCCAACACCAATCAATATTGTGATGTGGCAACCCCAAAAGCTCATTCAATCTTGGGCTGCACTAAAAGAAGCATAACTTCAACAGGAAGGACGTGCTAGTCCTGTTGTACCCTCCTCCCTGCCCCCAACTGACCAGATCTGACACAATGAATTCAGTTTCAGGTGCCAATTTAGGAAAGATACTGATGACCCTGGGATCATCAAAAGAGGACCAGAATGGTTGATGGACCTTGAGTCCATGTTATATAATAATCAATTGAGAAACTGGGGATATTTAGCCTGGAAAAGAAAAGAGCCATGAGGGATACAATAGTCATATTTAAGGGCTGTCTTGAAGGGTTACCTTGTGAAAGTGGGATTAGACTTGTCCTGTTTGGCCTTAAAGAGACAAACAAGGCAATTTATTTATTCTCAAAAGTTTAGAGATACTCAGTCGAGTAAATTTTAATCCAGATGTGAAATTTTTGTACTTCTTTCACTGAAATCTTTTTTAGCCATGTTCTTTAACATTGTGTCATAATAGGATTTAAAATCTGGAATTTCATCCTTGATCCCACCTCTCTTAAAAAAGCATATTCCTGCCTTGATAGTTCCCATTGTATAATAGGGATAATTATGCCTGGAGCTATCTATAAGAATGAACTGCTTCAGAAATACCAGGTTCCCCTTAAAGCAAAGACTGGAGAAATCACTTTATGGACATGTTATAAGAGCGATTCCTTTCCAGAAAAAAGGTCTGATGGGATGGTTGATGAAGGCCCATCCAATTTTAAAATTCTGTGACTACTATAAACCAGGAGAAGAAAAAGTAGAACTGTTATAAACAAAGTTCATTATCAATTATTACTCTGATCTGTTTATGCCACAGACAACATACAGTAAAAATCTGATAAAGATTTGTTTACGTGTTGAAGTGACAGTCTTATCTCAATATTAATAACAAGTGTTTCACTGTATTACTGCCTTATAGGTGGATGAATTGGTTTTTAAGTGCTCATTAAATAAGCTATGTTTACAACCGAGGGTATATTCATAAGTATTTTTCCATATGTTTGGATACAACTGCTTGACCTGTACCTTGTATCAGAATTTGGGCTAATAAGTCACTGACTCTGTATGAAACCAATTACAATTTTATTATTTCAAATTATGGCAAGATTAATTTTTTACCAAAGCTTTTAGCATTATAACATGTGGCTCTACTATGTCTCAATCTGAAAGTCACATTAATACAAAAAGCAGCCTTGCTTATTACCATAGAATATTTAAAAGATTGTTTCCCTTCTCATGTGAAAAACAAAAAACTCTTGAATTTAAAACACACAGAAGTGTTAAAAAACTGTTTTGGGCAACAGCAATTTTGCAGAGAATCCACCAACTCAAAAAAGAAAGATGTGCAAAAAAGTGGCACTGGGGGGTTTGCAAGAAGTTACATAGTTAGAAATACTTTTCTAACCACCACATCAGGAAGGATTATCATTCATTTGCTGTTTCAGATAATGTTTTATTGCCATTTAGTTAATAATGCATTAATTCTTTTAACATCATTCCAAAGCAGCAGGTATTATTATCCCTATTACACAATGGGAGCTATCAAGACAGGAATATACTTTTTCAAAAGAGGTGGTATCAAGGATAAAATTCCAGATTTTAAATACCATTATGACACACAATGTTAAAGAGCGTAGCTAAAAAAAATGTCAGTGAAAGAATAACTAAAATTTTACGTCTGGATTAAAATTTACTTGACTGAGTATCTCTAAAGTTTTGAGAATATTGAGATTTTTTTTCCTTTCAAATTTATACTTCAAATATGAGAGAATTTAATAATAAAAATGAATGCCAAAGTCTTAACTTTATAAATGGTGGTTAGGATGAACTTTCCTGAATTGTAGAAATATTTAAAATCAATGTAATATTGTAATATCAATAAAAATGCAGCACACTTAGGCTTTTCAGGATTATGTAAAAAGCAACTTACTAGAGCATATATACCAGCAATTTGCTATTTTAGGATGTACTTAAAACTTAAATTTCTGTACAGATCTTCAGTTTGCTTCATTCTGGATCTATCATTAATCAGTTACGTTGTTCAGCAATATTCTTTACAAAAGACACTTTAAAGGAATAGTTCATATCAAAAAGATGGGAAAGAGATAAACAGAAAATGTCTTAAACTTCTGCAATCCATTTAGCTTCAAGGAAATCCATGTGCAATCTACAACAGACCATTAATCAAACTTCATGTGACTTCTAGATGAGAAGCCAGTTTCAGTTATTTCCAAATAAATGTTTTCTTATGTGCTTTATATTAAGAGGATGAATTTCCCATGAGAGAGGTTTTACATCAGAAGTATTTGAAACTCTTCTAGGGTTCAAAAATTTCTTAAGAATATAAAAGTTTTGCACAATAGTTACTTTGCATTTTTATGGTATTTTTCCACTGGAAAAAATATTTTGAAAACCATTCAAACAATTTTCAATAGACTTTAATACTGAAAACTGGTAACATAACACTAATAAAATAATATAATTATAAAATTATAAGTATAGTATTTTTATTAAATGGCTAAAACATGAATTATTTAACTTATTCTATTATAGAATTAATACTTGAGTAATAATAATAACAATAGTAGTAGCTAACATTCACTAAGTGCCCACCAGGTACTGTGCTAAACACTTTATGAGGATAATCACCCTGGGAGGCAGGTGCTTTATTTAATCTCTGTTTTACAGAAGAGGAACCTATAGCAAACTAAAAGAGGTTAAGTAACTTGCCAAGGGTCACACAGCTAGTAGGTCTTTAAGGGTAGATCTGAAGTCAGGTCCAGGCTTGGCGCTTTAGCTACTGTGCCACCTAGTTGCCCAATATATGGATATGCCACACATAAATGCCTATGGATTTATATATAAATATGGATATAAATCTATGGATTTGCTGATTTGTGGACTGAACTTGTGCATAAAGTTTACTAATAATATTCAATAAATGTTTATGTGATGCTTATTCAGAGTTAGATAATGTGGCTACTAAGGAATAAAACAAAGAGTATGAATAATTCTTCACATAACCAGGTAGTGGCAGAGAACAGGCCACAGACTCACAGATTTAGAGATAAAAGGGGCTTACAGGAAACTTGAAGGATCCCTGTAGGCTGCATATTGACTCAGAAAAACACAAGTTAATATAAACAACATTATATTTTTATTTATTTTGTAAAACGTTTCCCAATTGCTTTTTAATCTCGGTCTAGAATACTTCAAATTAAGATTACCTATGCTGAATTACATTTTTATTTATTTTGTAAAATATTTCCCAATTATATTTTAATCTGAGTCAAAAATGAGTTTGATACCTCTGATCTAGTCTGACCCTCTGAATTTACAAATGAGGATATGAAACTACAGAAAAGTGACCTGTCCAAGGTCACATAGTCAGGTAGTAACAAAACTGTGATTTGAACAGAAGTTGTGACTCCAAATCCCATACATTAATCCTACTGTACCAGATTTCCTCTCAAGACACAGAATGGAATGGAAAAGCATTTACTATATGCCAAGCACAGCACAAAATGACAGGTATACAAAAAGTAAGACTTCCTCTTCTCACATTTTAACTTAAAGGAGACAATACCTATGTAGAATTTGGCTTTAGGGCAGCAGGAAAGGCCTGATGGTCCTTAGGATTCAGTGATAAGGTAGATGACAAATGCCAGGAATCTTTAGGGTATAATGGCAGGTAGATAAAATACCTATGGATCTGGAGGACATAGTGGCAGCAGATAGGAAGTAACAGTGGAACACCATCTTATCGTAAGTATCAAAGCCGCAGACTCCTTGCTCATCCAAGCAGTAAAAAGTGGCCATATCTCTAGCCAAAAATTCTTGGGAAGGGAATAATTAGCAGACCCCAAGATCAGAGTGAAGCCAGCTTCTGGGTTACCTCAGTGACATGCATACAAAAAGCTAAAATAAAGTATAAGAACAGAGGCATGTAATATAAGAGCTCAAGAAAGGAAGCCCAAAGTTCTACAGGAATTTGAAAAGGGAGCTTAATTCTGGTTTGGGGAAAAGAAGATAACCAGGAAGAGTTTGAGAGAGGAAATGTTTTAAAGAGTTTGTTAAATGCATAAAATGTGACGTTTTCTTTTAAACAATTGACAAAGCACAACTGCTTCTGAACATCTCAAAAACTTCAGAACAGAACACTATTCCGAAATGAAAAAGAAAGAAAAACAAATGGACTGGCCACATCTGCAACGTGAGGGATAAGAGACAGAGGACCTGAGTACTCCACTGGTACCCATAAAGTGAAAAGAAAAAGCCAAAAGCAATCTGATAGAAATTAGTGTACACCAACATTTCACATCGTATGTAATAATGTGTTCCAGATGGATGCATGATCAAAATACCATAGGTTGTATCACAAATTGGAAAGGAATGGAAGGAAATAACCTTTAACAATTGTGGGGAGTTATTGATCAAACAGGAACTAGAAATGATCATAAAAATAAAAATGGACAATTATGATTATGTCAAATTGAAAAGCTCTTGTACAAACAAAACCAAATCAACTGTGAAAAGGGAAACTATTAAATGGGAAATAAATCTTTGCACCAAATTTCTGATAGAAAGGTCTGACAACGCAAATAGCGTAGAACATGAGCCATTTCTCAATAGCTAAATTAGTCAAAGGATAATAACTAGCAGTTCTTAAAAAGAGAAATGGAAGCTATCAACAGCCATATACAAAAATGCTCCAAATAACTGATTAAAAGAGAAATACAAATTAAACAACTCTAAGGTCTTACTTCAAACTTAACAAAATGATTTTTTGTTGTTCAGTCATGTCTGACTCTTCATGTCCCCTAGGACCATACTGTTCACAGGGCTTTCTTGGCAAAGATACTGCAGCAGTTTGCCATTTCCTACTCCAGTGGATTAAGGCAAACAGAGGTTGAGTGACTTGCCCAGGGTGACACAGCTAGTAAATGTCTAAGGCCACATCTGAACTCGGGTCTTCCTGACTCCAGGCCCAGCACTCTATCCACTGAGCCACCTATCTGCCTATCAAACTGATAGGTGTAATAAAAAAATCAAAATACAAATTGCTGGAGGGACTGTGAGAGGAAAAGCACACAGTTGGTGACTTGTCAAATGGTACAACTCTTCTGGAAAACCATTTGAAATTACACACAAAAAGACATTCAACTGTGCATATCCTGATCCAGAAATACTAGTACTAGGCAATCATCCCAGAGGTCAAAGACAGAGGCCAGATAAGGTCAATATGTACAAAAACATTAATAGCAATCCTTTTGCATTGTAGCAAAGAACTGGAAACAAAGTGAACACTCATCAATTGGAGAATCATTGTTGTTCAAGTCATTTTTCAGCCATGTCCAATTCTTGATGACCCCGTTGGGGTTTCTTGACAGAGATACTACAGTAGTTTCCCATTTCCCTTTTCAGCTCATTTTACAGGAGGAAACTGAGACAAACAGGGTTAAGTGACTTGCCCGGGGTCACATAGCTAGCAAGTGTCTGAGGCTAGATTTGAATTCAGGAAGCTGAGTCTTCCTAACTCCAGGCCCAGCACTCTATCCACTGAACCCCTTAGCTACCTCCAATTAGAGAATGGTTGAATTATGATATGAGAAAGTAATGACATATTATGATGTTATAAGAAATCACGTAAAATCATAAATTTACAGCTAGAGGCACTTGGGAGGCCAATGAGTCCAAACTGTTCATTTTATAGATGACTAAACTGAGGCCCAGAGAGATGAGGTAACGTGCTGAGGGTCACACGGCTTTTTAAGTATCTGAGGTAGGATCTGAACTCAGGTCCTCCTGACTCTAAGGCACTCCATGCAATGAGTCACCTAGCTGCTTAGTAAGGAACAAAATATTCACCTGGTTCAAATTAGGAAGGCTTTGCAAAGCTGTTGGTGACACCTGAACTAAATCTTTTTTCTTTTTTTTTAAGAGGCCTTTTTTTGTTCTTTTTATTTCAGAGCTGTCTCCCCTTCCTTCCTCCCAATCCAGTACTGCCGAAGGCTAACATTTGACATAGATATATATGTGCAACCATTCAATACAAACTTCCACATATTGGTTCTTTCTCTGGAAGTGGAGAGCATCTTCCTTTCACAGGTCCTTTGAAGCTGATAGCTTAATCATTCAGAATTACTCTTTGAATAATATTGCTGTTACCCTATAAGACATTCTCTTGATCCTACACATTTCACTCTTTATTATTCCATGCAAGTCTTTCCATATTTTTCTAAAATCAACCTGCTCATCATTTCTTAAACAGTAGTATTCCACCATAATTATATGTTAACCTGAATTAAATTTTTTTTTTGCATAAGAACATATTTATTGCGAAACATATGAGAACAGAAATGGGACTTGGACCTGAGTCTAGTAGCAAATACAAATTCAGAGCATTAGCAGGGAAGTCCCTGAAATGTGGGTGAAGTTGTCACATATTCCTTGAAGCCCAAATCGGCATCTACGCCTGGCCTCCAGCCTTCTCATCTCTGATTTCCCTTTGAAATCTCATCTTGTCTCTGTCTGTTGCCCCTGTTTTTCTGCATATCCCAGTCCAGACAGGCCATCACAACTCCAACCTGAATTAAATCTTAAAGAAATATGTGGATTCTGAGAGTAGTAACTGAGAAGAGTGTACATTCCAGGTACAGGGATGGATTGTGTGAATGAAGAGGGGCAGAGAGAAATAATAAGTTCAAGGTGCAGTTAGTAGTTTGGTTGGAATATACAAAACATTCAGGAAGGTAATAATATAAAATGAAGCTGGAAAGGTAGGTGGAAACCATATAATAAAAGAATGCCTTAAAATACAAGCCTAAGAAGTTTGTAGCAAACAGTTAAGGGGAAAAGGATTTTGAACCAGAGAGTGACATGCATAGACCTATGCCTTAGGAAGATTATTTCAGGAGTTTTTGTTTTGTTTTGTTTTTTGCTTTTTGGAAGGGGGAAAGCAGGGCAATTGGGGTTAAGTGACTTGCCTAAGGTCACATGGCTGGTAAGTATTAAGTGTCTGCATCTACATTTGAACTCAAATCCTCCTGTCCAGAGCTGGTGTTCTGTCCCAATTTCAGGAGTTTTGGAGAAGATGGATTTGAAAGGAGAAATACTGGCAAGAAAGTCCAATTGAGATATTACAGCCATCCAGAATAAAGCCCTGAGTTAGTATGAGGACCATATGAGTAGAGGAAGGGATGGGTGCAAAAGACGTTAGGAAGGGGAACCAATCTAAGTGACTGGATAGTAGTACTCTCAACAGAAATATATGTTTGGGGGAATGGATTTTTTTTTGAGGGGGAGGGTACTGATTTCTACTTTGGAAATACTGAGTTTGAAGTGCCTATAGAACATGGAAGGAAAGAAATTTAGCAGGTATAGACAAGTGAGTGACTGGAGTACAAAAGAGATTAGGGCTAGATAAAGAGATTCAGGAGGCAGCTCAAAGAGAAGATGAGACCTGAAAAGGGATGCAAAAGGACCCAGGGCTGAGTCCTGGGGAACACCAATTTTAAGGAAGAAGAGGATGATCCAGCAAAGGAAACCGAGAAGTGGATAGACAAGTTAGAAGAGACCGAGGAGAAAAGAGTATCATTGAAGCCAAGGGAACATAAAGCATTAAGACTTTAGGGATAAATGTAGAGTTTTATGCTTGAGTTCAAAGAAATTGCTTTGTAAAGTACAAGATGAGGGACACAACAGCAGTCTGTCTGAAAAAGTCCTGAAGGTTTGAGTGGACCACAAGCTCAATGAGTCATCAATGTGATATAGCAAAAAAAAAAAAAAAAAAAAAAAAAAAAGTAATCTTGGAGGGCCTTGAGAAACAAAACTTAGAGGAATAAAAAGGTGACAATCCTGCTATACTCTGCCACGGTCAGACCACATCTAGAGTATTATGTTTTATTCTGGGAACCACTATGTTTGATTCAGGACACTGAAAATCTAGATATCATCCAGAGGAAAACAAGATGTTGAAAAGCTCAAATCTATATTATGTGAAAACAGGTTAAAGAAACGGGGGGTGTTTAACACAAAGGGAAGGTTCAGGGAGCATGTGGCTGCTGTCTGCAAGTAGCTGAAGAGCTGTAGGGGGATCAGACCTGTTTGGCCACAGACAGCAGAGCCAGGGCAACAGACAGAAGCTGCAAAGAGGGAGATTTTAGCTTGATGTGAGGAAAAGCTTCCCAATCCCTGGAGCTACAAAGGAATGCAATGGGCGGCCTCATCTGTATGATCATTAAGCATTCTCTAACACTGTCTTCAGGCAAAAGTTGGATGATCAGATCACTTCTTGTGTTTTGGGTTGGTCTAAGTGGCTGGTCTAATTAGTGTCTACCTATTTAAATAATGTAATTATGTGTCCTAGAAGGAAGGGTGGTCACAGAGAAAGATAAGGAAGGTTAAAAGACCATACTGGATTTAACAATTAAGAGACTGTAATTGTTCTTTGTCATGTTATCAACAGCCAAGTAGCTGGGGCTGGAAGCTGGATCATAAGAGCAGTGAGCAGGTGAGGAGGTAAAGAAAGGCATGCTATAAGTATAGCCAATTCTTTCCAGGAGTTTCGCAGTCAAGAGGAAGAAATGTAGAATGAGATAACTGAAAGGAGTGTCAGGGTCAAGTGAAGCGTTCTGGTTTTTGAAAGATTGGGTGTGTTTGTAGACACCAGGGAAAGATCTAAGATCATTAGCAAAAGAGTAAAAAACCAATGAGGCAAGCTCTTGGAGTAGAAGAAAGGAGACTGAATCAAGGGCAAGGCAGAGAAATGGAATTGTAAAGAAGGGGCATCTCTTAATCAAAGAAAGGAGAGAGATGGGCAAAGATTTAGGGAGACAGATATGAGGGTAGAACAGAGAAAAGAGAGATCATTGTCACCACAAGCTGATGATCTGTATTTTTACAGTAAGGCAGACAGTGAGGAGACATTAGCTTCCTTCAAGATTCAGCACAAATGATGCCTGCGACACAAAGCCTATCCTGCTCCTCTCAGGACCTTGTCCTCAAAACTGCTTTGTTTACTGAATCCCTGAATATGAGAGTAAGAAGAGATGTTAGTGGCCATCTAGTCTAACACATACACAAAGAAACTTCTATTTTAACATAAATAATAAGTGGTCATCCAAACTCTGCTTGAATCCTCTCTTCTCCAGGCTAAACATGCTGAGTTCCTTCAACTGATGTTCCTATGCCACTAACTCATGGCCCTTTGCCATCATGGTTGCCCTCCTCTAGATGTTCTCCCAGCTTATCAATATTCTTCTTAAAGGATAGCAGCCAAAATTGAAGGGAACACTCTAGATGAGATCTGAAAAGAGCAGAATACAGTGTGACTCATCACCTCCCATTTCTGGAAAGCTATGGCTCTCTTCATACAGCTACGACCACTTTAACTTTCTGGGCTGCCACATGCGGAGCTTGCAGTCCGCTAACCTTTCCCTTGCCCGGTAGTTTTCAGAACAACTGCTGTCTAACTAGGCCTCCCTATCTTATACCTGTGAAGCAATGGTTTTTTACTCAAGAGTAAGACTTTATATTTATCCCTGCTGAATTTCATTTTAATACATTCACCTCAATGCTCTAGTCTCAAGCTCCTTTTGGATCCTGATTCTATCATCCAGTGAGTTAGTAGCTATTCTTCTCAGCTTTGTATCACTAGTAAATGGGAAGAGCTGGTAATCCAGTCTTTATCAAAGACACTGATAAAAATGTTAAATAGCAAAGGACCCAACCTACATAACTAAAATACTCCACTGGAAACCTCCAGTCAAACTATTTGGTAGTTACTTATCAGCATATATTTTTCCCTCAGTAGAAGCTAAAGGTTATGTTTGTATCCAACCCTTATAAACAAGAGTTGAATGGACAGAGAAGAGCAGAGGAGGCACTGGGGGGTACAGGCCAGAGGAGAAAAGAGACATTTGGAGACAAGGAAGGAACAGAAGCATGAATCAACAAACAATAAAAGTTTTGGAAAGTTGAGATTAGATAGTATTAATTTGTAATGGATCCAGTCAATAAAGTGGTATGACTTCTTACAACAGCTTTCAGCAACTTGAGAGTATGAAAGGATAAGGCAGATGGTGGAGCTCATTCAGAAAAACATTAATTACAGTAGAGCAAGGAGGCAAGGGAACAGAAGCTAGAATGTAGCGGAACTGCCCAAGACCATGAAAAAACAGGAGTAAAGACAAAACAGAAGTAGAAAAGGAAGCAAAGAATGTAAAAGAAGTAAAATGATAGAAAGGCCAGAAAAATGTGATGAGAGAAAAGAATTTCTGAGTTCAAAATCAAGCACAATTTTGGGTGATGGTGAGGTTTATACTGTACCTATCTATGTGGATTGCCCGGGCCAGAGGAAAGTTGTAAGTCATGGGAGTTAGGAGGTTAAGTCCAGTGTGTATAAGGGAACATCAACATGTATACTGAGCTTCCCAAGTACAACTTCATGGTCTGGGTTGGAGAAGATGTGAACCAGGTACTGAACTCCTAGAGAAAGATGACCTGGAAGCCAACAGATCACATTTGCAAGAATATGGATGAATGAAACTCCAAGGAGATGGTATCACTACTAAATGATGATGATAGACAGAAGTGGTAAGTGAGGCCAACTCTTTTAGTGTTTCAGAGACATAAGAAAAACAGTAGTTCTTGAGTCTCTGGTCAATGATAAATTGCCTTTTAGGGAAAGGTGGGTTTCTATGAGGGCAAGAATGTGAAAGGCAGATTTATAGGATGAAGAGAAGTTCGTTAGTAATTAAGCAAGTATTCCAGAGGGCACAAAGGAAAAGGAAGAAAAGAACTGAAGGACTGAGCCAGACAGAGTATAGGAAGAAGTAGCAGAGGGAAGGACCTTTGAACCCAAGAAAACATGTCCACTATAAAATTTTCAGATCAGGGGATGAAGCAATGATTGTTGCCTCTACTTCCCAGGGTTCTGTGATATACAGAAGAGCTGAGGAGTAGAGACAGAAGGGAGGGAGGGAGATCTGGGTCTCCAGACACTGGACTAGACTCATATGTGGCACCAGCTTAATGGTTACATACTAGGATAGTAAGGAATGAGGCATATCCAGAGGGCATGTCCCATGCCTTGAACATACCCTAGTCCTTCTTTTGTTTAGTCTTGGATCTGAGGCCCAAACTAGTTAGCAATGGATCTCTGGCTATGTCTCAAATATCTCTGGCTCCAGGTAAGGTGTTTAAGGCATGGAGAAAACAAAACGAGGCCCTTGCCTAAAATCCCTGGTTATAGGCAAGACAAACTTTTTAATATCTGTGCAGTACTACCAAACTGAAAGCAATCATGATACAATTTAGGAGCTGGCCTTGAAGTCATGGAGCCTGGGTACCAGTCCCTCTCACTGTTACTAGCAATGCAACCTTCTAGTGCCCCAGGCAACTTGCTAGTCAGAGGTTCTTAATTTTTTTGAGTCACAGACCCCTATGGAAGTCTGGTGAGACCAATGAACCCCTTTTGAGGATAAAATAAAACACACAGGATTACACAGAAAATCAATTATACAGAAATACAACTGGCAAGTTTTTTTTTTAAGTTCATGGACACTAGGTTAAAAACTTCTGCTCTAACACTACAGCTAAGTAGCACTTAAGTTGCCCATCTAAATTAAGAGAAGTTTTTCATATGCAGGTCAGAACCAAAAAAAATAATAAAAAACCCCAAAAAAGACACTAACCAACTACATATAGGCAGGACAGCATTTAAGTCATCACTTTTGTCTGAAGGAATTCACTTAGGGCCTGTGAGTCTTGACTCGTACTGCATGTCAGTCAACTATGAGATGCAGGCAGATGAGCAACCCACTGAATTAGTCCAGCACTCTGAAGAACTCGGGCAGGTACTGAAGATGGTCAATAAGCTGAGCCCAGAATTGGAGCTGGAAAAGGTTATCAGGCTGAATTACAGCTTGGAAGTTATGCAGGGCTTTCAACGAGCCCAACCTGCTCCATCTCTTTTAATAGCAATACTTTCCCAGTAATGCAACATGACTGAGAATCACTTAATACCACAATGTGGAAAGAATAAATTACACATTATCCAAAGGGGGATAAAAAGAGTAAATAGGCTGCTGTAAGTTACCAGTGATAACTTCCTCTTGAAAAAATAGCATAAAAGATATTATAGAGAACATCCAAACCTGGAAAATAGGTTGGCTAATTAAGAATCAGACACTAGCTGTATGATCCTGGCTAAGTTATTTCACCGTCTGCCTCAGTTTCCTCATCTTTAAAATAAATTGCAGAAGGAAATGGCAAACCACTCCAGTATCTTTGCCAAGAAAACACCAAATGGGTTAAAAAAAAAAAATGAAAACCCCCTAAACAACAATATTAAGACTTAAGAAAAAACCCAGGTATATTGATACTCCTGACATGCTAAAAGGACAAGAATGACTCCTGATTATTTAAGGATCCACTCAGCTAACTGAAGAATATCCCTTATTAAAGATCTAAAAAGTATCAGGCACTATGCAATGAAAACAGCCCCTGCCCTTAAGAAGTTTCCATCACAACTGAGGAAACATGTACACAGGTAAGCGGAAATGAAATATATACAAAGTATTCTGGGGGATATAGGGGGTAGGTAGAGAGTTTTGGAATCCAGAAAGGTTTCATGCTAGAGGCAGTACCTGAGATGAGCCCTGAGGGAATCTAGGAATTCTAAGAGGCAAATGTGAGGAAGAATTACATTCCAGACATGAGTGGTAGCCTGTACAAAGACATGGAGATGAGCAATGCATTGCTATGTGCAAGGAAAGAGAAGTAAGCCAGTTTGGTTAGGATATAGACTGTATGAAGGGGAGTAATGTGTACTAAATCTGGAAAGGTAGCTTACAGCCAAGTTGTGTTAAATACCAAACAGAAGAGTTTGTTTTTTTCCTAGAGGCAAAAGAGTGGCACTGGAATGGCCTCATCAGAACTGTGTTTTAGGAAGATTATTTTGGCATATGTATACAGAGAAGGGAGACTCAAAGCAGGATGATTAGTTAGAATACTGCTGCATTTGTCCAGAGGAGGAGATGAAACACGAACTGAGGTGGTGTCCATGTGAGCAGAGAGAAGAGGACAGATGCAGGAGATGTTGTGGCCATGGAATCCACAAGATTTGGCCACCAATCAGATAGGGTCATCTAGGGGAACAAGGAGCTGAAGCCTGATTGTTGCCTGATTGTTTCAAACAGTAGTGTAGTTAAAAAAAAAATTAGGAGGAGGGATGAATTTAGGGGAAAAGATGATTTGTTTGGGAAAACTTGGGAAAGAATCACACAGGATGAAAAGATATATAGAGGTATAATTTGCAGGAGGAGAAACAATAATCAAACCTACAGAAATTCAATAACATATGAAAGTACAACCTTTTTCTCTGATATAGAATGAAAGCCATAAACAAACAGAAAGCTTTTTTGGAATATATAATAAAAATAAGCTAGATTCTCCTTTGCCCAGCTTCTTCTTTTATGTAAAATTAAAGTAACAAAGGGAGAAGCAAGAACCTCAGAAACATCCCAAAATACTGGCTAACATGAAGTGATCTGAAAGCCTAGGATGGGGTCAATAACCGTTTTAAGGGGAAGAGCTATTTATTTTCACACTCAGGATATAGTTTTTAAAAGAGGCTATTTTATGTGCATATAATATATGGATATATGGATATGCATATACATATACATACATACATATATATTCAAATAATGTGGCGGATGTTACATTAATTCCATCTGTTTTGATTCCTATATTCTGTTATTTTACTTGATTTCAACAGATAACATAATATGAGTACATAGAAGGATAATTTGAAATCAATTAGACCTGGATGCAAATTCTATGTCTAATACTTATTAGCTGTGGAATTCTCAGCAAATAACAAGTTCTCTAAGCCTCATTTTATTAATCTGTAAAAAAAAAAAATGGAATAACACCTAAAGTACCTGTCTTACAGGACTGTTGTAAAATTCAAATAAGAAAAATGTGCGTAAAACACTGTAACCTTTAAAGCACTGTATCTATAAACGTTGGTTACTATTATTATTTATATAGGTTAATACAACAGAGAGACCAAGTAATAATTTCTCTCTTGAAAGTTCCCATAAGCTATAAAAGTTTTTATGTCTGGCCCAGAAAATGATGGAAGGGTCTTAAAAAAAAAATGGAGCTTATATGCTACCATTGCCTCACCACCCTCAGACTTCACAAAGCGCTTCAATAAACTCTGTATGCATTATTTTGTATTGCGATTCTTGGTGTATATCGTACCCCCCCCCCAAATCCTTAAGTTCCATGAGGCCAGATTCCTACCTAAACTTTTCATCTCCCTTATTATGACAGAGTGCTCCACATATAGCAGGCGTTTAATAAATGTTTATTAAATTAACACCTAAAAAGAAAAAAAAATCAAAGAAGAGTACCTCAAAAAGGGGTGGAGTGAAGAGGAAAATGGGAATGAGGGAAGGAAAAAGGGAAGCTTAAGAGCTCTGAGCTTTAATGGACTCCAAGACTAGTGATTCATTATTCCTAATCCTAATCATTATTCCTAAAGGACAAGTTGGTACGGATGAGTCACACAGGTACAGACTCATTCCTTTATTTTGGCTTAAAAAGAAGCAAGCTTATACTCAGTCATGTGGTTCAGTAGTTTCAGATCCCTAGATTAACCAAAAAGAAGTACAACTGTATGATTTAAGGTTAGAATGGACCTTAGATCTTCAAAACCAAACCCATCATTTATAGATGAAGAGATAGTTAAGTGATTTGCCTGGGGCAGAAAGGGAGAAAGTAGCAGAAGTAGGATTTGAATCCAAGAGACCTCAGCCTGAAACTCTAGTGTTCTTCTCTTTAGCCACCTGGAATCTTTGCTACAACTGAGACACAGAAATAGACTTGAATTCTTCAAGGTTCATACAGTGCGTACAGGGACAGGAACTGGACCTATGATTTCAGTGAATAAAGTCAACTCCCAAGTGTGGATACTCTCTTCTTGCAAATCTCTTCTTTCTATTAATGTAGAAGGGCACCTTCATTGCAGCTTTAGTTTTATCATTTTTTTATCCTAAATTTATCATTTAGTTTTTATCATTGTCTGACATACAGAGAGGATAACGTGACTTGCCTACAGACATTTCATATTTACTTTTTTTTAAAAAATGAGACACAGGAGGAAAGGAGGAATTGATTAAAAACAGAACCACTGTTTAGTTGTTTATGATGTTCAAGTGAAGCCTAACATTTACCTTTACTTTAAACTTGAGAACACGTCATCTCTCAGTTCCAAAGCATATATTTACACTGAGTATTCAATTTTGAAGTTTATTCAAATAAAACAAAATTTTCAAAAAAAAAGTAAATATAATGTAATAATATGCTGTTCATAGATATTTTATTGCTATATACAAATGTAGAATTCAAACAGAAGTTTAAAAAATTTGTTAATTATTTCTATTTAAATACTCCCATTATAATTCTCATAATTCATTCAATAACATTATAACTTAAAATTATTAAAAATAAAATTAAGAAACAATTCCAATAGCCTAGTTTTGAAGGCTGAATTTAAACTGGCATTTCAATCTAGGTATTACTAAGCTTTGACATAATCATTAAATTTATTTTAAAAATCATCCCAGAATTTAAGAAAATTTTAACACATAAGGTAAAATCCCCTCACAATAAACATACTAAGAAGCAAAATGAAGTTGAGAGTTTCATAGCTCTTCATTAAATTAGTTATAAATAATTCCAAACCTCAGACAACTTAAAATAAATGTTTCCTCTAGGTCCTATCCGTGTAAGTCATTGTCTATTAAAGGATAGCTAGAATTTATATAGCTCTTTAAAATTTTTAATCTGCTTTATGTCATCTCATTTGATGCACACAATAACTCTGCAAAGTAGGTGAAGTACCAGCATCTGTACTACTTGGATAGCAATTCTCACTTAAAAGCCACCATGAAAATTAAAGCTTCATCTAAAGAGAACCCAGATCTTCGCTGCTCTTTTGACTAGCTATTGCCTTCCATTTCTTTCACTTCATTTCTTTCTTCAAACATGAGCTAACACTATTAGGCCACTCACCAAACCACTGCACACAAGCCCGAGAACTGAGAGAGGGAGGGGTAGGTATAGAAGGAAAATACCTCCTCCCTCTTCCAAATCGGCTTCAAATTTCTTTTTTACTTACTAATATAAACTCATTTTCAAAGCTAGAGCTGGTTCTCTGCAGTCTGGAAATCTAGTTTCAGGTATATTCAATCCTTCCCTAACCTTACCATACTATTAGAAAGAGTCTTGATATAGCTTATCCATAGCTATTAGACCCTTCACTTTCATACTTCTATCAAAAGATGGGACATACAGCACAGTGACACCTAGCTCCACAGCAATGTATTAATTCAATACAGCTCAAAAGGAAATACAGGGAGGATTTGGGTTACCATTTTCCAGGGGTTAGCACCTAGGCTGACCATGATAATGGGACATAACGTATTTAAATTCTGCTGTCTAAGATCATCAGAACTGATTTAAAAATATTGTTAGACTAAACTGTTTAGAATGAAACACAGTGTATTAAACATGCAGGTTTCTAATTATTGCTTTGAAATTTTGCTCAGAAACATTGTTCTTTATATTCCAGATAATCATTCGCCAAAAAGATGTTAAAATGCAATTTCCGTGTATTTAATTCCCCACCTTAGTTCTTAATTTTTGTGGGAACCGCACAAATGAGTGTAGCCTGACATGTTTTGTTGCTGTTAGTTTTAAAATTAAATAGGTGTTGAGATCATATGGTTCAAAGAATCGGTAATTTCATTATGTTTACTTCCTGGCTGTCAGCACAAACCTGATGCAGATAGCTAATACTGGTAAATCTGGTGACCAAGAAAAAACAACCTTGTGACCTTGGTCCAGCTGTTAAAGGAATAAGGAGGTATCTCACATTTGGGATGCTTTAGTATCAGCAGAGAGGCCAAAGATAGAAGATGACACAACAACTCCTTTCTGCTAAGAAATGAGCCCACCAGGTCAGGTTAAGAAGGAAATTTGGAGAAAATCATTCTGAAAGCCAACTGGAAAAATAAAGTAAAAAATAATAATTGTGCTTCCAGGACACTTGGCATTTTGAAAACAACCTCTAGAAAGGGAAAGTATATTAACTTTACCCTACGTTCAAACTAGGGTGGCCATTAGTACAAATTGGAAAAGGCGGCCAGGAAAAAGATTCTATTAGCAACGAAAATAAGACAAAATAGCCTACCTCAAAAATATAGGATTTTACCCTCCAAGAGAAGTGGCTTTTGATTCCACAGTTCTTCAAAGGTATTTAATTTGAAAGACTTAAAATAGAGAAAAGGAAGAAAGCAGCTTGAGGCAGTAAACAGACAGAAATTGCAGGAGAATGAGTTTGATTAGAGAGAGAAGGTAGTGAGATTTGTGAGGAGCATCAGGATGTGCACTACATGGAAGAATATCTACCTTCTGTTAGCAAT
>CM053596.1:106904147-106962395 GCA_028646575.1 Pseudocheirus occidentalis
GGATAGCTGTTTTGGGGTGGTGGATAGGGGAAAAACGGGGAGAAAATTTGTAACTCAAAATCTCGTGGAAATGAATGATGTAAACTAAAAATAAACAAAAGTTAATTAAAAATAATAATAAAAAAAAACTAGGACAATTAACTCTTGTCCCATGTAGTTTCATTTATGATTTCTTGAAATGCAGCTCTGGAAAATCAGGCTTTGATAAAGATTCATATGGAGCTGCCTTTAAGGAGCTTGCCTTAAACCCAAATCACGCTGGTTCTCCCTGATTGGTCAACTAATAGATCCCAACCCAAGTGTCACTTGGTCGTGGTTTGGGTTTTCATGGCTCAGGGTGAGTGTAAATAGCAATTATTTCTGTTCTGGCTAGAAACTGTGAAGGTTTTCCCCGCCCAGACTGATTTTTTTTTAAGTAGGCAAGCTAGGCCATCTTTTGCCTCATTTTTTACCTAGCCTTAAATTACTGAAGGGACATTGCCTGAGACAGACTGAGACCAGGAAAAGAACTTAGCTTAAAAAGGCCAAGGTCTCCCACTGCGTTTGGGCCATCTCCAACCATCCTGACCCATGTCTTGGCACTGGAGGAGAAAGTGAGGCTGATGCCTTTGCACAGCCCTCCATCACTTAAATCCAGTTCACTTACAAGTCAAGACACACCTTCCTGATATCATGGATCCTCTTTGAAAAATGAAGGACAAACAGCAACAACAAATTGAGCTGTGTCTGGAAGGAAAAGAGGGATTCTGTGAACAGAGGTCATAGAATCATTTAAGTGTGGTTGATGTAGGCCAGATGATTTGAATTTCACATCCAAGGTCTTTGAGGTACTTTCTTATTGTCTCCTTATTCATGTTGGGTATTAACTCCCTACTAGTCAATTTATTCCCTTTTTTTACAGTATAAAGGTCATTCTCCTTAATAGAGAAAACAGAAATCAATTTAAGAATTGAACAACTTCTTTCTCTTTTTTTTCCTGGTTGTTATTGTCTTTTCTGTCCCAAAGAGTGATCCTTTACATTTGGAAGTCCTCTTTCCCCCAATATAGCTAAAACAAAACAAAACTTTTTGTTGCTGTTAGCTTACTTACTGACTTCAGCTGGTTCTGAGCTTTAGCACTCTGGGTAATAATCTTATGAAATTGCTTTTGTGTTCTCTGTACTTGCTTTCATTTTCTGTGTATATCTTTTTTAAAACTTGAGTTGGTTGGTAAATTCTCTGTTCATCTATATCCATCTCTTCCATTAAAACTACCATTTTTCCTTTTCATAGGAAGTATTCCTTTGTGCCCACAGAATTTCATTCTTGACAGTTTCCTATCTCTCCAGAATTGATTTCCCTTGTAGAATTTTGGAATATGAAGTTCAACCTGTGTTTTTTCTGAACTCTTTGAAATCTATGCTGCCAAAATCTAAGGTTCATGTCAGACTGTGCCTGGGTTTCCTTTCTTTTATCACAAATTATAAGAGGGAGTGGTCACTTCTCCCTCAGGATCCCCATCATTTCCTATGCCAGCAACAAGTTCTTTCCTGTTAGTGAAACTCACATTTAGAATTGAATTTCTCTTTGTTGGTTCCTTCATCTTTTAAAGGATGAGATTACCATTAAAACTGCTCAGCTTTTGATAAAGAGAAACCTGTATCAGATCTCTGGATAATTGAAAACCCTCATTACTGTTATGTTTGTTTATGCCCAACTTATAATCAGTTTCCCAAACTCCTCATTAATTCTTCGTTCTGCCCAAGTGGTACGTAAATCACTTCTGTTTGTCCTATTGCTTTTTACTGTAATGTTCTCCACCACACCTAACTACCTCTGGTTCTTAGATTTTCTCACATGAATATGTCTAATATACATTGTCATATAGCTTCATGGTCCAAAACTCTATAAGAAAAGTCAATCTAGGAGAAATGAGAACTTGTCAAGAATAGGGCATAGATGGGCACTTCAGTGAAGAGCTAGTAAGCATGCATTCATTAAAATGCTTACTCTTTCCTAGGTGCTAGCTAAGGGCTAGAGTACAAAGAAAGGCAAAAACAGTCTCTGTACTCAAGGTCTAAGGTGGAAGACAAGATGTAAATAACTAGGTACCTACAAGATTTACAGAGCTGATGAAGGTAATCTGAAAAGGGAAGGCATTATCAACAGAGAGATCATGAAGGCTTTTCTGCAAAAGATGGGATTTGAACTGAGTTTTGAAAGAAGACTATGGAAACTAAAAGACAGAGGTGAGAGGAAGAGCATTCCAAACACGGGATACAGCCAGTGCAAAAGCATGGAGACAGGTGATGGAGTATTATATTTGAGGACCTGCAAATAGGCCAGTGTAACAGGATCATGGAGGAGAGAAAGGCCTAAGAAGGTTGGAAAGGTAGGCAGGGATCAGGTAATGAAGAGCTTTAAATACCAAACAGACAACTTTATTTTTGATCCTGGATGTAATGGGAAAACCATTGGAGCTCATTTGGAAGGGTGATCATGGTTAGATCTGCTCTTGGCAGCTTAGTGGAAGATAGATTTGAGTGGGGATAGACTTGAGGCCAAAAGATCAGTTAGAAGACTCTTGCAGTGGTCTGAGCGAGGTGTGATAAGGTTGGAAACGAGGGTTGTAGTTATATAAATGGAGGGAAAGGGACATGTATGAGAAATGTTGTGAAGGTAGAGAAGACACTGTTTGGCCACGTGTTAGATATATGAGTGAGAGAGAGAGGCATCAGGAGTAACACTGAGGTTGGGAGACAAGGGTAATTAGAAGGATGATGGTACCCTCAAAAAGGATCAGGAAAGTTTGGAAGGAGAAAGGGCAGTTTTCAGGAAAAAGTAAGTTCTGCTTTAGATATATTAATTTGCACTTATGGCTGGGGCAGCTGGTTCATGGTGTCCAAAAGGCAGGTGGAGATGCCTAACTGTAGCTTAACAGATTTTCCAGGCCCAATATAGAGATCTGGGGATCATCTGCATAGAGATAATTGAAGCTGATGATAAGAGGAACCCCCTTTCCACATTTTTTAAATGTGCTATTTCTTTTGAAAAAAAGACATTCATTCAGAACCGTATTCTAAACATGGGTCTCATCTCATCAAAATCTCAGTGATACCTATAAAGTCAAATTTGCCTTAAATGTTAAGACCTCTAGTTCATATTACTTGTTATAACTTTGTATAATTGCATATAGGTAATTGAGGCCACAGGTTTTATTTTTAGATCCTTTATTGTATCTTGTCTCCTGTAAATTCCTGAGTGTTTCAACTGATGTTTTTTTTGCATTTTAGT
Source organism: Pseudocheirus occidentalis (assembly GCA_028646575.1). Lineage (NCBI taxonomy): Eukaryota > Metazoa > Chordata > Mammalia > Diprotodontia > Pseudocheiridae > Pseudocheirus > Pseudocheirus occidentalis. Next base: position 106,907,421 of record CM053596.1, read on the forward strand.
TACTCAGTACGAGATCTAGCTTGGGGGAGTATACATAGGCAATTTTTTTCTTCCTTTATCCCTCTTAGGTTAAATTTCTTTTGATTAGATTTGCAAGACACAAGGCAAATATATTTTTTAATTAAATTAATATTTTTAATTAACAAAAATTCATTTTCTTTCCTCTCCCTTTTCTGCCTTTGTTAGTTATATTTTGTTCTTGACCAGAAGCCTGTAATGCTGACTTTTTAACCTGTGTTATAGAACTCCAAATTATGTTCTCAGATAAAAATTTAGCCTTAATAAAAATCACTTTCTAAATTGTTTTTTTTCTTGCCTTCAGAGGATAGTAGTCAGGCAAACGCCACTTGTATCCACGTTTAGTCTTCATTTTATTGTCCAAGACAAAATGATCTTGGACAGTGAAGGCTCAGTTCCTTCTGGCAGTGTCACTTGTGCCACTGTGAGTCATCGGATGTAGATAGTCATCCTCTCTTTTGGCACATCTTGAGAAGTTTTCTGTTATGTCTCACCCCTGGCCTACGGAGACAGTAGACTGCTCTGTTGTTGTGTTTAGGTTGACAGATAGCTGCCATAGCACCTCATGAGCAGGGAGTCAACATCCACCACTGTTCTTCTCTTCTTTCTTTGACACGTACTGGATATCTCTTACTCGAGAGCTCCTGTGGATCTATTTTTGTGCCTTAGAGGACAAGCAGCTGCTGTTTCTTCACAGCACTCTGATAACTCTTTAGGAAGAGTTTCAGATTTGATTTTTTTTTTTTAATTATAGTTGTCTAGTGCCTCTTTTTTTTCCCCTTTCCCCATTTGTGCATGACATTTTTCAATTCACCAACTTCCTTTTTCTCAACAATTTGTTTCATTGAAATTCTACTTCTGGTTTGTTGGTCTGTTTGTTTTTTTAAGGAACAATTCATTAGTCCTGATAACCTGCAGGATAGATAGTAAGGTATTCCTTGAACCTCTTCACTTTTTTCTAGGAGGGAGACCAGCCTATACTTGAGCAAAAGGAGCAGTTACTTATCTCTAGCAGGCATGCAAACATCATACAATATGAGTCACTCCAAACTCCTCTCAACTTTCTGTACTAATTGCAATCATGAGCCCCACTTTTCACATTTTTAGTGGGTTTTTGTAGCACTCCTGCCCACTTAGTTCAGACCTTTCTAGATTTTCATCAACAGGACAACTTGGTGGCTTCACCTACCTTCCTCTTCTTTCGCTAACCCCTATTTGTTTTATCTACTTGGAGCATCTACCTTCTCCTTTAGAAGGCTAAGTTCCTAATTGCAAAAAGACAGGGATAGTAACAGTAATTGTGAGACACTTTTACTATTTTTCTATTAAAAGATAAATCTAATTTAGCCAAGAAGGGGAAAATGAAAGGGAACAAGATGGTCAAACTATTAGTAATTGAAGGATTTTGGCAGCTTCTGGAAGTAGTTGTGGTTTTTTTTAATGTATATTTTCAATATCATGTGCAAGTATAGAAAGAAGTCAAATGTAGAAAGGTACCAATAATGAACATTTATTTTGTAGCCCATAATAAAACAGAAATGATAAATGGATAATGATCTGAATTCCCAAATTTCTCTGAATTCCGTATGTTCATTGTTTCTTCCAGCTGCCTATGCATTCACATACCACTTAGCGCATACTAAAGACCTTTAATATGCTTCTGCCAGTCTGTAATGGATGGTCTTTTGTATTATAAGTAATTCAATTCAGTGAGTTTTAAGCTCTTACCATGTGCATGCTAGGCCCTATGCTAAGTGCTGGAAATGCAGAAACAAGAAAGCAGCATATGAAAACTGCAGGCAGAAAAACCGGCTTAAGACCTGGCTTTGCCATTTATTACCCGCGTATCCTCAGGCAAGTCACTTTACCTTTCTGGGTGTCAGTTTCCCCCTCTGTAAAATGAGGGGACTGGCCTGAAGTCCCTTAAGTCCTCTAAGATCTGTTAGCCTGTGATTCTAAATTACAGGCTGAAGTAAATATAGACTAAATAAAGATGCTCCAAAATAAAAAGTAAAAAAAAAAACCCAACCCAATTCATAGAAACAGATCATTATGTTTGAGTGATAACAATGAGATTTGCCCATCAAAATTTATGGGAAGCAGCTAAAGCAATCAGAAGAATTTTTCTAACTTTTAAAACATTAACAGGATTAATAAATTTATTATAAAGTCAAAGAAACAAATTACAATGTTAGTGAGTTAATCTTGATAGAAGAACTTTTTAAAATTAAGTAAATAGAATTGGAATTCCAAAAAACTATTGAACTGGTCAACAAACTTTTTTAAAGGCTCAAATGGCTGGTTGGTTGGTTGTCCTTCACGATCAAAGAGGACCAAAATGACATCAGTGTGGGGGACAGTGTTTAGTGTGTCCAACTCTGGCTGATCAGACTAATAAGAGCTCAGAAGGCTCTACCACAGGTCGGGCATAAAGAGTCCATATGAACATTTGGAGGGGAGATGTCTCTAAATTTGCTCATTTCACATTACTTTTGAGCTACTGCAGTTCTGCTTTGTTCATAGAACACAGCACCTTCTTTGATTCAGGCATGCCATGCTGGGCTGTCCTGTGCCGGTGTCTCCCATGTCTCACAGTCTATTCCAGAATTCTTCAGAGAGACCTATCGCTTCTTCTAACTTCCAAGTGAGCACTTGCCTTGTGTGAGTTCCTCTGTAAAATAGTCTTTTAGGCAAATGTACATTTGACTTTTGAACAACGGCCAGAAAAAAAGAAAAAGTATATTACCAGAACTTTTTAGTACAACAGAAAAGATCAGTAGAATTGTTGATTTAAAAAGAAACAGTCTCACATTCACTAAACCAAGAATACAAAATACTTGGGAAAGGACTCTATTCAGTAAGAACTACTAGGAAAACTGGAAAACAGTGTGGCAGCTACTCACGCTAAATGCTACAGCAAACTTCATATGGATGTGATCTAAATTTGGCAGATTCCAAAAAAGAAAATACAAGTAAATGCCTTTAGGAAGTATAGTTAGGAATAGTTTTCAAAATAAAACAAGTAATAGAGAAAGTCACAAAAGGCAATATAAACCATTTATATTCTATAAGATCTGGTAAACTTTTGAATAAGCAGAAGCTATTCTATCAGAGGAAACAGAGTAGGGCAGAACAAAACAGCATAGGATACAGGATAAGAAACCAAGCATATATATACATTATATATCCAAGTGTATGCATATATATGTATACATGCATACATACGCAGGCACACACACGCAGATATACGGAACTGACAAATATAGAAGAACAAGAACCATTTTTCAATAGACATAGCAGCAATGGTGGTGCAATGGATAGTGTACGGGGCTGGAATTCAAGAATATTGAGTTCAAAGTCTAGCTTCAAACACTTAATAGCAGTGTGATTCTGGGCAAGTCACTTAATATCTCTGTTTCCCTTAGTTCCCTTAACTTTAAATGGGGCTAATAATAGCACCTATCTTCTAGGGTTGGTAGATAATGATTATGAATGCAGCATCATCATCATTATTATTATTATTATTAAAGGATCTGAAGAGTAAACAAAGACATTTTTGAAAGGAAAATTGCAATGTAATTGCAAATTACATTTTTAGGGGCAGCTAGGTGGTGTAGTGAATAGAGCACCAGCCCCGGAGTCACGAGGACCTGAGTTCAAATTTGGCCTCAGACACTTGACACAAAAATCTAGCTGTGTCACCTTGTGCAAGTCATTTAACCCCAATTTTCCTGCCTTCCCCCTCAAAAAAAATTATATTTTTAAATGCTCCAGATTATTAATAACAAGAAAAATCAAAATCAAAATAGCTCTGAAGTTTCATTCTATATCTATCAACATGGCAGAGATGAAAAAAGATAAAAACCATTGGAGGGGCTGTAGGAAGATGGATATGCTGATGCACTGTCGGAACTCTGAACTCTAATAATTCTGGAATTGAAATTATTAATTGAATAATTAATAATTAATTGAAATTATATGAATCAAAGACTCCAGCTCTTCATGCCTTTGATACAGCTGTCCCTCTACTGGGCATGTAGTACAAGAGGGGGGGTCAAACATAGGAAGAAATGTTCCACATATATTTAAATATCCCTAGTAGTTTGTAGCAAGCAATCTTCTTTCCAAACCCTAGAAACAAAGCAAGTGCCTATCAGTTGGAGAATGTCCACAGAAACTGCATTATGTGAATTTAATGTAAGATTATTATGTTATAAAATATGACTAATGAAGAGTTCAGAAGTCTGAGAAGACTTATGAGCTCATCCAAAGAGAAGAAACTAGAAGCAGGAGAACAGCAACTACAGGAATGTAAATGAGGGTCACGTTAGAAGGCAGCTGAACTAAAGTGAAATGTTGGCGAGCACTAGCTCAAGAGGACAGGTGATGGAATATACCACACCATCCTGCTCTCTGTAGTGGGGCTGGCGGAGACTGGAGACCAAAGAATACAGAGGCTGTGTCAGACGCTGTTAGTTGTTTTTTCTTAACTGTTTTTGTTTGTTACAAGATAAGGCTGTGTGTAGAGTAAGGAGGAATATTAGAAAATTACTGTGGTGTAAAACACACAAAAAATCAGTATAACAAAAAAGGAAATTAAAAGTTTCCAGAATACAGTCCTTTCCAAAAAAACAGTGGTAGGCTTTGGTCCACAGGCCATAGTTTGTCGAGCCTGATCTAGAGTATTGTGTTTAGCTCTAGTTTCCATGTTTTTAAAAGAAAGGAAAAAAGGAAACAGGCATTTATTAAGTCCCTCCTATGTGCCTGTCTGGGGATATAAATACAAGCAAAAAGAAAAACAACTCCTGTCCTCATTGAGCTTTCATTCTAAGGAGGGAAGATAAAGTACAAATGGGAACCAAAAAGCAAGAGAATGGGTAAGGTTGTTGAAAATAGCCTGGGAGAAGCAGTTTGGAAGTCTGGAAAAATCAGGAGTAGGGCTGGAAGGGAATGAAGGTGGGCTGGCCTGGGCATTTCCACAAAATGCAGGCCGGAGGAGGTGTTCACCAGTGTGAGAAAGCAGGGGGTCTGGCGGAGAGGGGAGGGAACAAGGATGGTTGGAGGTTCCAGAGGGAGATCCCAGCAGTAGCTGGGAGTTCCTGAGGGAAGTTCCAGGATGAGAGAGCAGGAAAAGTATGGTTTTAAAGTCTGGAAGTTTGTTGACAATGTGGACAGCATCCAAAGAAAGGACAGTAGGGATGGTAAGAAATCTTGAGGCCATTCTAAGGACTGGCCAGAGGAACCACTAGTGTTTCTAATAGAGAAAGGAACACTTAGGGAGTATACTTGTTCTCTTTGACCACAGAGGGCAGAACTAGGGGCTGTGGGGATAAGCTAAAGCATTTGTTTGTTGGGCATTCTGCTAAGTGGTTGGGATACAAAAACAAGGCAGGTAAACAGTCCCTTTGTTCATGGAGCTTGCATTCTAATGGGAGAAGACTCTTGAAAATAGGAATGTGTCTGTGAAGATTGGATGTGCAGCTGACCATAAAGTGTTAAATGGGATTAGGGGTGCTGTATTCTAGGCATGATAGAACCAGAGCTGGTCTGTTGAGGTCCAGAGCCATTCCAGGGGCAGAGTCCAATTTTCTTGTGGAGAGAAGGTGAATATGATGGCCCTGTTGGAAACCAAATGGGATAGAAATGGCCAGGAAGTGCTAGAGAAGTGAATTTTGGCTCAGCGTGAGGAAAAGCTTCCAAATGATTAGAGCTGACTGAAAGTGTATAGACAACTGGATTCATAGATAAGAAACCTGAATTTGAATCCAGTCTCTGATGTTTCTTAGCCGTAAATTCCTGGGAAGTTCTCTTAACCCCACTGAAGACTATGCTTCCTCATGTGTGATATGAAGGTAACGATAACTTTTATCTCAGGGTTGTTACGCAAATCATGTGAGATGATGTAGATAAAACATCTTGTAAAACTGAAAGTACTATTCAGTTATTTTATTCTCCTACTTATGTAGGATAGATAGAAGTAGTCCTAAGACGAGTTGTTCACACTATTACACACTTAGTCATTTTATAGGTTTTATCTGCAGGTGAATCAGTTCCTGAAATTTTGAGTTTCAGACAGTTCACTTAAAAATAAACTCTGGGAACAATATGAATGGAGGGTTTCTTGTACATTAGGAGAGAAAAATTCCTAATATACCTAAGTTATTTATTTGTATTATTACTATTCCCATTTTCTTATAACTTGACTTAGACACATTATTTTTCCTGTTTTCATTGCATTTCTTTATATTTTACTTTTTCATTAATGTATCTCCATTTCAATAAGAAATTATCCTCAAGTAGCATAAATTCTCAGTATTATTTTTAGAAAAGAAAATTTCAGCTACAACAATCCCAAAGTAGGGGAGGTTTTTTCCAAGACAGAAATCTGAGAGGGCTTAGCCACCTTTAAAATTGCATGCTGGATTCACCTTGGTCATAAATTGTCCTTTACTTTATTTAAGGTAGCATTTGTTGTTAATGATTTTGGTGTAAAGCTCTGGGAAGTTTATTTTTGCTGTGTTTGTAAAGAAGTGTTAACTTTTGTGAACTTAGTGGTATTGGAAGAGAAACTGTTTTGGAATTAACACAACATGATATTCATAGCATGGTGATAACATTTTCCAAATCAAAACTAGGTATGGTGTATTTGTTGAATGAATAAATTTATCAATAAAGGTCAAAACTAAAATAGCTAACCAAAATTTCAAATCTTCTGTTTGTGATTATGTAAAGGTTAGCTTTTGTAGACTAATTCTTATTTTTTTATTTTGCGATGCAGGTGGCAATAAAAATCATAGATAAATCTCAGCTGGATGCAGTGAATCTAGAGAAAATCTACAGAGAAGTCCAAATAATGAAAATGTTAGACCACCCTCACATAATAAAACTCTACCAGGTATGACAAACTTTCCAGGTTCTTCTCTATATTTTATTACAAAATTAATCTATTACTTTTCCCAATTGTAAAAGATTTATACTTCAGATTTTACTGTTCAGCTGAGTAAGTACAGTAAGTAATAATTGAGCATTATTAGGATTTTCTCTAAATGGAAAATGTTTAGTGAAAGACATTGATGTGATATTCTTCTACATCCAGCCTGGACCTAAGGGTATTTTTATAAACTGAACTTGAAGATATTTTTGGTGAACGTGTCTAACCAGTTATGAATGTGGTAGCCTCACAAAACATTTTGGTAAGGTGTCCATGGTGTGGACATTTATTTTGACAGCATCATAAAATCTTGATAAAATTTTAAAGTTTATATAGCTTATGACATGTAAGTTCATTATTTATTTTGTGTAAAATCTGGAAATGGCTAAGGCTTGCATTTTATTTTAAATGATGTTATCAGATATGCTTACTAAGATGTGTTTTTAAAAGGAAAATAGCTACTTTTTCTTAAGAAAATACACACTTTAGTGTAAAAGATGATGTTATAATGCATAACATTTTCAAGTTGTTAGTCATTGATATTCGGACTTTTTTGTTTGAATATTGTTTTCACCTATGTATGTTGTATATTTTTATGTACATATTTATGCATATTTTTCATTGAGGTATGCCAACACCTATATGTTGATATTTTATATGCTTTAGTGTAAAAGAAGATGTACCCCTCAAATATTATATAATCTCTATCTACAAAAATGCATTGTAAAAATCATGTAATGTCAGAGCTGGAGAAGACCTAAAATATCACATAGTGTTTTATAGATGAGAAAACTGAGGCTTAGGGAGATATAACATGACTTTCCAAAGGTCACACAGTTTACTAGTAAGTGGTAGAATCAGGATTCCAAGCTCTTAAGTGAAAGCTGTGGTGACAGACAATATCCAGTTTGTGTAAAGAGGCCCAAATTCATGGCTTCCGGGGAACTCCTACTCTGTTCAAGCAGTGACAGAAGCTTCCCTCATTCAATTCTAAGAGATTCACTAGTTCAGTTTAAGTCCCAAAAGACCTTCTCTTGTTGCTTATTTCTACCATTCTTGATCATCTACTATTGATAAGCTGGAGAATATCCAAGGAATGGCTGTTAGAATGGTGAAGGGCCACAACTCATGCTAAGTGAGGATCAGCTGAAGTAAATGTATTGGGTGGTATGGCCTGGAGAAGGGAATACCCAGGGAGGATATGAAGTATTGTGACATCACTTGAAGATAAAGATATCTTCAAGTATTTGAAGGGATATTATATGAACAGGGAATAGACTTGCTATGTTTGATTCTAGGTTCAGAGTTGGCAGCAGTGGGTAGAAATTGCAAAGGGGAAATTTCAATTTGATGTCCAAAAACATTTCCATTCAGAAATGGAATGGACTCAGGAAGTGGTGGGTTTTCTCCTCTGTTAGAAGTCTTGGTGGAACTGGTTGATCACTTGTTGGATATGATGTGCTCAAGATTCTTTTTTCAGATATGTTGGATTAGATGGCCTTCTGAGGCCCCTTCCAACTCTTTGATTCTTTTTATCTATAGGAAATAGGTGGAGGAAAACAGAGAAGGATAAAGAGAGAGGGAGTCTTTTTACCTAGTGTTTTTGCATTTTCTACCAATAAAAATTCTTCAGATCTTTAAAAGGGTTAGTGCTTGCTTTCAGAGCAGGAAGACCTAGAAAGAAAAACTATTGTTTTTCTAATTGAACCAGGGGAGCAGAGGGAACTTGGTCTGAAGCAGCTGGTCCTACATCCTGGCCTTCAAAAAAAAAAAAAAAAGGAAATAAAGTGAAAGGGAATCCATCCCAAGTGAAACGCATCCTTGGGGCACTTTATGCCAAGTGGAGATCAATTTCCCTGCACAGTTCCTCACCTTTGCCTACCGCTTCTCACCATCCTTTCCATTCTTTCCTCTGCTCATATCCTTGCTGCTGCCTCAAATCATGGAAATCACGTGTGACTCAGTGTTTTGAGACTTGCTCTCTTCTTATTGGGGTTTGATTAAGCATAGTATAGTGTAGGTGTGTTCTTGGCATCCCAACTTGGTACTCTGAATGTATCTCCTCCTGTAAACTTTATATACATAGTGTGAAGGGTTTATAGGATACAGTACTATACTTCAGATACATTATGAATTAAATAAGTTTTTGTGGGAATTCCTGGAACCTAATAACTCTTTAGGGCATTGTTCTTTGGGAAAATGTGTTCGAGGACCAATGAACTTATGAATGAGCATTTAGAGAATAGGATCCTTTCATAAATTGGAACTGCCTGCATTACCTTCCTGCAGTCTTGCTTTTCTTAGGCTATTTTTAAAGACGATAAATACAAGTAACTATTCAAATACTTTAAAGATTGTGGTGAAACTAAAGGCCAAAATAAGGGCAGACATTACCAGTGAGTCACATATAATTTTTTCTTAGATGAACTGGAGAAGTTACAGTGTCGTTAGTGTCCAACTTGTTTAGGCCCAAATTGTTGGTAGTACTTGCATTGTTTTAGTCCGATTCCTGGAGGACTAGGCCAAAGTGACTTACGTTTGACAGGAAAAATAATTTTCTGCCTTTCAGCAGATAGCAGCAAAGTTGTCGTCTTTGTAATAAGCATAATAAAAGAATGAATAGGGTAAACAGCATGTGTTTTACATCACAATTACATACAAATCATCTTTGTAAATAGGCATAGCTCCAGAAGCCAACTTTTAATGATATTACTTTTCTAAATGAAGGTAAAATAATTGTTATAGAAGCACAAGAAGCAAGACTGCAGAGAAGAAGCTTCAGGGTGGTCTCCTGGAATTGTGTACTGGGAAGGTATATAAAATCGGTATCAACAACACTGATCCATTGATGGGCATTTATCAACTGCCTACTGTGTGTTGAGCACTATTCTAGGCACTCAGAATACCAAGACAAAAATGAAACCATTTCCTCCCTAGCTACAATTGTACTGTTTTCTTCCACTTTTCCCTTGGGATCCACCATGATCGCTTTTGTTAGTGGAAAAATAACAGAGACAATAGGTTGTTCCAGAACAGTGTTGCATATGGCATTTCTCATTAAGAGAATGCTACAAAATAGACATTCAGAACTTCTGGCATGTGGATTCTTCATAATATTGTAACATATCAAAATGATTATGTGCTTCATCATAGTCAGTTTTTCCAGTCATAACTTTTTTAAAAGTGGTTTTAATTAGGGAGTCACAAAGACTTTCCTCATTTTTTCCTGTTAAATTAATATGGAATTCTTTATTAAATAGGTGATGGAGACCAAGAGCATGTTGTACCTTGTCACTGAATATGCCAAAAATGGAGAAATTTTTGGTAAGCTTCCTTCCTTTTAATTTTTTTGCATGAAAAGTGTTCTGAACTATATTGTTTGATTAGAATACTATTAATCAGATGCTTTGATGAATAGTTAGCTTGTATACCATGCATATGCATAGATTTTCAAAAAATTGGAATACAATAAAATGCACCAGTCCTTCTTTAAGGATATAAAACACATACTAGTCAGTGTGGTAGAAATTGTACCATTTAAATACTCGAAATAGTTTTTTAATTTACATGAAGTTGGGAGAATTTTTCTGTCCTATCCCTACAGGAATGAAAGAAAAAAATTGTGACTTTAGGTGTTATATTTATGGACTTTGAAGTGAGAAGTGGACAGTTAGGTTGTGTATATTTTGTTGTAGAGGTTAAATAAATTCAGAAGTCTAAATTTTTTAATTAAAAAAGCTTAGATATATAATTATAATTCTTTAAAGTCTTGCAAAACATTTCATGCATTTTGTAGATTGGAGACAGATTCAAAGGGAGAAGTCTAGAAGGCAGACTTATACTCTTCCCTCTAACTAAAAGGTCAACTGTGCCCATTTTGCCCTCTGACTTATGTACACTTCTGGTCTGTTTTTAAAAATTTACTTTTTTAAGAGTTTAATGATAAATTTTCAGCTCTGGTTGTGAGTATTTCACCTGACTTTGAGGAAATAATAGCCTCTTTAGCCTTCATCTCCTCCCTTGTTTCTTTTGTTAGAAGTTTTTCGTTTATAAGGTTAATTTTCTTCTTGAGGCTACTTGATAGCTTTTCTCTCAGTCAGTAAACATTGTATATCTACTATATTTATTATATCTGGGGCCCTGTTACCTAAGTATTGTTCTCTTTGATACTGATGTGATGATTATGTTATGAAAAACCCAGTTATTATTTAGATTTGTTCTAGAATGGAAGGATTTCTCATAACAAATTCTTATGAATTAATAAATTATGTAAGTTCTGATATTTAATAGGATAGCTTGAATTTTATATTCTTATAAGCTTTTACAAGTTAGGAAGGATTCAATAAAGATGTTGTTTTGTTGTATTTTAAACTTTGAGAGTATGATCTTCCAAATTTTATATTTAGTTTATATTTGACAGAGATTTTTTTTTGACTTTTTTTTATCTCAGAACTCACCAGAAAGAAAAAAACTATGTCAAGTAAGATGTAATTACATTGCAGATAGGGTGCTAGAGATTGATGTTTCTTGATGTGATCTTTTGGTGTGGATTTGGATTACATTTTTTTATATGAACCCTGTTACAATTTGGGCTTTGATGTATAAAAACTGATTTTTTTTCATGTAAAATTTTTAGTATGACAGTGAAACGTCAATGCTACAAGAAGGGTCTGGTTTATAAAAGGAAATCCTGAAGCATTTTATAAACAAATAACGTGAACCTAATTAGTGAGAAAAAAAGTTATCTTCAGTTTTTTGTTGACATAATTAAATTGAATAGGAGATTTTATATCATTCATTCCTCTTCATTTTTACTTCTCAGCAAAATATGCTGCCTAGAGGATAAGTGTTTGTTTTACCCCAAAATATTTAGTTATCTTCAGTCCAGGCAAGATGTAAATTTTTTCTTATTATTTCAGCAACTATATTTGTTTCTTTTTTAAAGTAACAACTCACATTTATATAGTTCTTTACAGTTTATAAAGTACTTTTCTCATAAAACTGAAATACAGGTAGTATTGAGCTGTTATATATAAGGTATTATGATAGATGAGATGAGTAAACCATAGTCCTCCTCTTAAAGAACTTACTCTCTGTTGGGGGGGGTTATGGAACACTATGGTGGTGTGTGTGGGGAGTGCAACTTTAGAGAGGTACATAGTGCTTTCTGAGAGTTCTGAGATTGTAGAGATCTCTTCCAGCTCAGGGGATAAGGAAAAAAGCCATAGGTGAGGTTCATCCAGGGCTTGAAGAACGGGTAGGATTTTGATAGATGGAGATGGACAAGTGGCAACAGGTGAGATTGATGCTTGAAAATTTGTTTTTATTTATTTAGATACAATCTCTACTCAACAAACAAGCTTTTTTTCTTCTTCCTTAAAAAAAAAACAGCTAAACCAAATTGTCTAATAGTAATTACAACTGACAATGCACATAATTTTGCATTCTTACAGTTTACCATTTCTTAACAGAATGTGTTTTTTCATGCTAGCCATATGGAACCAACATTAATCATTGTATTTCATCTAAATTTCATTGAATTTTAATGTTGTGTTCCTTTTCATTATTGTAGTAACTGAGTAAGACTCTTATCCTGGTTCTGCTTTCTGCATTCTTCATCAGTTCAAAAAATCTTCCCATCCTCTCAGTTCTTTATAATCTTTGTTACTTGTGATGCAATAATATTCAATAACATTTATCTACAATTCAGCCATTCTGTAGGTGATGGGCACAGACTTTATTTCTTGCCTTTTTTATGACAAATTGTGTCAGTGCAAATATTTTGCTATATATGTATACACATATTTTATTTTATCTATTTTATAAATATATAATTTTTTATTTTATAAAATATAAATAAGTATTTATATTTTATAAATATATTTATAATATATTATATTTATATATAAATATATATTTTTATTTTCTGTCATTGAATTATGTCAGATATGAATCTAATTGAGAGATTTCTAGATCAAAGAATATAAATGATTTAGTCACTGTTATCACAGAATTTCAAATTGTTTTCTAGAGTGATTGGACAAATTCACAACTTCATCACTAGTATATTAAGATGCCTATCTTCCTGCAATACTTCCAACATTGACTATTTCTTCTTTTTGCCATTTTTGCCAATTTGATGGATATGAAGTAATATCTAGGAATTCTTTTATTATGATTTCTCTTACTGTTAGTGATTTGAGACTTATTTTCATGAAGTCATTTATAGTTTGCTATTCTTAAAATCACTAATAAGAGAAATAAATGTGAATTAAAACAACTCCTAAAGTCTTCCTGTGGAAGAATGGGTAGATGAGAACAATTTGTTCCAGTGACCTTCATGGCCAGCTGAAGTAGGTGCTGTGGAGTGCCTGGAGTGTGGTTAGACATCAAAGGAGCTAAAGTCATCCTCTGCATCCCAGGCCATCGCTATTGATCCTGACTTTTGTCTTGCCACTGGACTTTGATAGCTCTGAAAGAGAGAGTGAGCTGACAACTTTGTACACCTCACTTAAATGCAATTCAAGAGCAAGTCAAGGTATCACCCCATGGAGTCATTGGTTCTCTTCGAGAAGGAAGGACAAGCAACATAATTTGAAATTTAGTAGTACTAGGTGTCTTTCATTCACTTACACATTTCTATTTATATAGTATATATATATATATATATATATTTTTATACTTACATATACATTGCCATTTTAGATGGATTGGGGATACACACACACACTCCTACATCTACATATGTATGTATGTATATGTGTATATGTGTGTGCATATGTATGTGTGTGTGTATATATTTCCATCCCTCCTACCTGACTGTTCTCCTGTGCTTCATCATCTCCAGAATCTCCACATTCTGCAGGATGAAATCCACTGAGAAACTTAGACCTCCTTAAATCATTTCCCACTGGGGCTGGCCCCCCAACCATCCCCTAGAGCCCCTCTGGGGCACCTGCACCTGCTTTTCAGCTTCTTTTTTTGTGTTATCTCCCTCACTAGATTGTGAGCTCCTGGAGGGCAGGGACTATCTTAAGCCTTTCTTTGTATCCCATAGTTCCTGGCACATAGGAGATACTTAATAAATGTTTATTGACTAACTGACCCATATAACTTTGAGATCTGGATTCTAGGGATCCTTTATTTCTCTTCTTTTTCTCTTTCTTTTTCTTTTTTCTATTGAAATTTTTTACTTTTTATTTCTTTCTACAAATTTTCTAATGTTTTTTCTAGCTTTATAAATAGCTACTCTATAGTTTGATATAATACCAAATCCACATATTAAATTAGGTATTATTGACATTTTGTTATAATGAAATTGTCTGGTCACGACATTAACTGTCCTTCTCAAGAACTTCATTTATTTCTGAATAGATGGTTGTATTTGTATTTATATATGTCCTTTAAGTGGAGTTTCTCTTTGTCTTTTCCATCCTGGTTTTTGTTTGTATTATAGGAGTAGAATGGAATAAGAATTTATTTCATGCCAGCCATGTGCCAAGCACTATGCAATGCACTTTTTGCAGACCTCTCATTTGATCCTCACAACGACCCTGTGAGTGAAGTACTATTTTCATCCCCGTTTTGTAGTTGAGTAAACTGAGGCAAACAGGTTAAATGACTTTTTCAGGGTCACATAGTCTTCTGGATTCCAGGCCCAGCCCACTATCCTGTGTGCTGTCTTGCTGTTTGATTTCCCACAATCCATACTGTTGTCATTTCCCCTTTTTTGTCACCTGTGCCAATCTGATGTAGCTTTGGAGTTGTTTTAAGTTGCGTTTCTCTTAGTGATTTGGAGCATTTTTTTCATAAGATAATTTATAGCTTGTTTTTTTGAAAGCTGTTGAGAATCCTTTGATCGTGTTCTATCTTTTCTGCTAGAAACTACAGTGTGAGTGAGTATGGCAGGTGCCATAAGAGAGTTACAAGTAAACTGTTATGAGACTATGAGGAAGGGGAAACCATTTTTGAAGGGGTTAGAGCCTGGGGAAGGCTTTATAGAGAAGGTAGTGTTTGAACTAGACTTTGAAGAATGAGTAGCATTTTAGTAGTTGATGGTAATATAATGATCAAAGGCAAAGAGGCTAGAAAGGATAAAGTATATTTGAAGAACAGTAAGTGGCATGTTTTATTTGGCATGCGGCTCCATCATGGCCGGGAGGTGACTCTAAGTATTTGCAGGCCATGCCAGCTGAGCATCAGCCTCATCAGGGATACCAAACCAGTAAGGCTTTGAGTGTGGGTCTAGTGATATACTACGTATATATTTTCCAAGGAAAACTGAGCTACATTCAGAGAGCTTAATCACTAGGTTAGCTGTCAGATGATGCATTTTCTAGCTTTTTTTGAAAACTCTTTACTAAAGTTTTTGAACCTTGTCCATGAGGAGAATTATTGACTTATTAACAGAAACAGGGAAATCAAATCAAGGGGAGGAGCAGATTAGAGGGAAGATGTTAAATCTGAGGTGTCAGTGAGATATCCAGGTATAAACGTTCAGTATGAAACTAGAAATGAGGGATACGTGCTTAGGAGAGAATGTTGTGTTAGAAATATGTATTTGGTAGCCAAAATGTAATAGAACACTGGTCTTGTCTGCCAAAGCGATTTTCCTAAAGCACAGGTCTGACCGTGTTGATTCTTCCTCCCCCAACTCAGTAAACTCTAATGGTCTTCTGTTTTACTTCCAGGATCAAATATAAATTCCCCTATTGGGAATTTAAAACCCTTTCATAATCTAGCTTCTGAAGAACTCTGTGAGCCAGCTACACTGGTCCAGCTCCCAAATTTTGCACCTTGCTCCTTGTCACTAGCTGTTCCTCATGAAGCTCTTCCTCCGTCCCCTGGCTTCCTTCAAGACTCAGGTCACATCCCACCTTCTACCAAGTCTTTACAGGTCCCATGTTCCTTGCTCTCCAGTCCTTTCCTCTGAGATTAGCTTCCATTTGCACCTATGTATCTTAGATGTTGTAATTACTTGCATCTTATCATCTCCCCCATTAGAATGCGGTCGGGATCCTAGAGAGCAGGGACTGCGTTTTTTACCTTTCTCTGTTATCTCTAGCACTTGCCCTGCTTGCAAGCAGCTAGGTGGCACAATGGATAGAGTGGCAGGCCTGGAGGCAGGAAGACCTAAGTTCAAATCTAGCCTTAGACACTTGCTAGATATGTGACCCTGGATGAGTCTCTTAGCCTCTATTTGCCTCAGTTTCTTCATCTGTAAAACAGGGATAACATTAGCATCTACCTCACAGGATTGTGGTGAGGATCAAATGAGAGAGTAGTTGTAAAGCACATAGCTCTGTGCCTGCCGCATAGTGAGTGCTATATAAATGTTATTATAATTACTACCTCAGTGACTGGCACATAGTAAGCACTTAATAAATGCTTGTTGACTGACTAAGTTTTTAGTTCCAGCTATGACACTAGCTATGTGATTGTGAGCAGGGTCAGCCGCCCCTACAATGACACCTGGGCTGCCTCCTGAAAGACTGGCTCAGAACCTCCGATCCATTTCTCAGGTCATTCAGACTCTCCCAAAATCCCTGGGACTCACCTGTGGACCCCAGTGACAAGCCTGGGGCCCCTGATTTGCCTCCTCAAATCTTTCAGAGAAGAGAAGGTTTAGTGGGGGATAGGAGAGCTGTCTTCAAATTTGAAGTCTTGTCGAAGGGAAGAGGGATTGGATTTGCTTTATTTGACCCAGAGGACTGCATTATGAACAATGGATGGAAATTCCAGGCACAGATTTAGGTATAATGTAGGAAAAAATTTCTTCAAATTAAAGTAGATTGCCGAGGGAAGTAGTGGGACCCCAATTACCAGAGGTCTTTAGTTACAAACTGGATGACTTCTTGTTGAGTGTTATAGAGGAAATTATTTTTTTTATCTTTGGTTTGGACTGATTAGATTGTGAGGTCCCCCTTTTTAAAGTCTTCCTTTAGATTTTGTGATTCATTATTCTTTCTGAGCCTCAATTTCTTCAACTGTAAAATTAAAATAATAGCACTAGTATTGTCTACTGCAGTGGATTATTTTTGAAAAGCATTTTGTAAACCATAAAATGTTACATATGTATAAATAACAATTATCATTATTATCGTTATTATTAATTGTTCTACAAAGGTGATTGTTGAAATGGGGGAAGAATATTTCAATAAGACATTTCAGAACTGAGATAAGTAATTTTCTTTACACTAGCTTCTGTCCACACTCTATTCATTCTTGCCTCCGTGCCTTTGGTTATGCATTTTCCCCATCCTGAAATACCATTCCAAATATTATATTTTCTTTAGGACCTGATTTAAGGATGATCCAGAAGACATTGTTACTAATATCGCCCCATCATATTTTTTCTTTGTTTTGTATTCTTTCCATATATATTACCCTCACTTTTTATATACTTTACTTAATCTTGCAATAGCCTTAAGATATTTTCTCATATTTTTTGTGTTTTAAAGACAAGCTTATAAAAAAAAGTTTATACTTGTTGCCTACTCTTACATATTTCCCAACATCTTGCAATCTTGCTTCTGTCCTCATTACTCTAATAAAAACAGCCTTCTCCAAAGTTACTAGTGGTCTTTTAATTGCCAAATATGATGGCCTTTTCCTCAGTCTTTATTCTTGACCTTTCTGCAGTATTTAACAGAATTGACCAGCTTCTCCTTCTGGGTACTCTGCTCTTTAGGTTTTTATAACATTATTCTCTTTTGGTTCTCTTACTATATGTCTGGCTGTTCTTTCCTCATCTCCTTTGCTAGGTCATTTTTCGTGTCTTGTCCCCTAACTATGAGTTTATCCCCAAACTGTCTTCAGTTTTCTTCCGTTCTCCCTCTGTACATTCTCTTTTGGTGACCTTTTTAGTTCCCATAGGAACAATGATCACATTTGGGCAGATGACTCTCAGATCTAAATAACCGGTTCTAGTCTCTTTAGTTCTAGTTCTGTGTCACGAGCTACCTAGTAGACATTTCAAATTGGGCTACCATAAACATGGATTTAATCCAACATGTGCAGAACTCCCCCACCACCCTCCAAAACTTAAATTTATTTTAATTTCCCTCTCTCTGTAAGGCACCCTAAACTTCCAGTTATGCAGGCTTACACTCTCAGTGCTGTTGTACTTCCCATCTTCTTACATATAAGTTGCTGAGCCTTGTTGGCTTTTATCGGCACACCTCTCACCTCTGTCCTCTCTCCACTCACCTGTTCACCACCCTAGATCAAGCCACTGTCCTCTCTTGCCTGTACTACTGTAGTAGCCCTTCCTGCCTCTAGTCCAGTGGTTTTCAACCTTCCTAAAGCCATGACCCTTTAATACTTGTGTGTGGGCAGACTCACCTGGAGACAGATAGAGGAGCGGTGTCTCAGTTACTAAGACCATCGGAAATATGTGTTTTCACATGGCGTTAGGTGACCCCTGTCACCCCTGTGAAAGGGTCGTTCGACCCTCAAAGGGGTCTCAACCCACAGGTTGAGAACCGCTGCTCTAGTCTGTCCCCATTCAAATTTGTCCTTCACACCACTGTCAGAATAATGTTCCTAAAGCACAACTCTGACCTTGTCAATCCCCTGCTCAATAAATGCTGATAGTTCTATATCATCTCTAATAGTTACAAACTTTTCTGCTTGTATTTAATACCCTTAACAACCTGACTCCAGCTTATCTTTCCTAACTTAGATATTACTCCTACCCACTAACTCAACTGGCCTTCTGGCTATTTCTCACCTGCCATACTCCCATTTCTGGTCTCTTTTTTTGAACAGGCTGTTTTATGCCCTCTCCTCACCTCTACCTCTTTGAATCCCTTATTTTATTCAAATCTCAATTCACATGGCATCTCCTCTGTGAGGTCTTTTCTGACACCTGCTGGACCCCCCCTCCCCCAACTACTAGTACTTACTTCTTGCCCTTGCTTATTTAGTTTGTCTGCATTTCCTGTCTCAGAGCTGTACTGTGCTGGTAGAACTTCAGTACAAAGGTGTTTGTTTCTTGGGAGAAGCTCAATGAGATCATTAGAGGAGCTTTACAATTTCCTGAAGGAATTCCTGCCCTGTCTCCTTTCTTTTGAATACTTAGCCCAACTCTTCTGTTTGAATTGTCTGCACCAGATATACATAGTAGTGGACAATCTCACTGCATTTGGCAAGTGTTTTCCAAGTAAGGTGCTTTTGGGTTTCTTTGGTCTCTTTTTTAAAGTCATTTAATGTACATCTTTTAGACTCTGTATAAATTGTTATAATTGTTCTCAGTACTCTTTCTGTTGTCTTTTATCCAGTTTCATATTTACTTGTTTAAGTAGTTTAGGATTCAATTGATTCAATTGCACCATTATAATTTTCCAACTCTACTGCTAGCTTCTTACTAATTCTTATCTTTGCTTTATCAGCGATTCCCATATCAATAAAGAAACTTTTCCTGTCTTTTAAAATATCAACTTTATTTTCATATGACTTTTATTTGGCTGTCATGATACCCATATTTGGCTGTGCATGATATTAAGCCATGAACCTTCTGTGCAATCTACAAGTCTTTATTTTCTTTCATTGTTTCTTCTTGCCTCCTGCTTTCCGATGAATATTCAACATTTACACTCATCTTTACCTTTGCATTGAATTACTGAGTATCAAAGTGCATATTGATTTGGAGGCTCTTACCCTTCTTTTTAGAAATTGCCTACTTCATCTTCTGCACCTAATATTGAGGCAGAGCAGCAGTTATTTTCATGGTGCTCTTTTTTGGAAATACGTTGAAGCGCTACAATACAAGATGGCGACATATTCCCTCAGATAATGTCTTGTTACTGTTAGGCATATGCTAAAACCAGTTCCCCTAAATCTCCTACATTTTCTGTTGTAAAAAGAACACTTTTTACACCCCACTTTTGTCTCTCTCTGTCTCTCTCTCTCTTGCAGAGGTTCCTACAAGGAATACCATTTAACTGAAACTTCTTTTTTCTGGTTTTGAGACAATACAAGGTTGATATAATTGAGCTTCTCCAGTATTAAGTTTGCTTGTTAATTTGT
This sequence comes from Pseudocheirus occidentalis, assembly GCA_028646575.1. Lineage (NCBI taxonomy): Eukaryota > Metazoa > Chordata > Mammalia > Diprotodontia > Pseudocheiridae > Pseudocheirus > Pseudocheirus occidentalis. The sequence continues at coordinate 106,927,399 of CM053596.1, forward strand.
TGGTCAGCGGACAGTAATTTTACGCTTAGAGTGCCAAGAGTCTGATTAAAGTTTATAGATAGTATAAAAACTATGTCATTCTTATCAACTTCTTCCTCATTTTTTGTCACACTGCTACCATGCAGAAATATAACGGGGCTCTGTAAGAATGAAGACCATTTTGTATTTTTTCCTTTGTTGCATGGATTTCAGTGGCCAAATAATTCATCACCAAATGTCAAGCCTACTAGTGATGAGTCTCTCCACCTTTAGGAAGGCTAAGCAAACTCAGTCTATTGCTATATTTAAAAGCCTTTCTTCAGCAAGATAGGCAGCTAGTCAACTAACATTTGTTAACTGTGTGCCAGGCACTGTGCTAATGATGGGCATATAAAGAAAGGCAAAGGACAGTCCCTGTTCTCAAGGAGCTCACCCTCTAGTGCAGAGACAACGTGCAAGCAGTTCTATGCAAAGATTTATGCAAAGGATGACACAGGCTAAATTATAGATGAAAGGATAGATACTAACAGTAAAGGGAATAAGGAAAGGCTTATTACAGAAGGTGGAACTTTAGCTGAAACTTGAAGGAAGCCAGAGAAGCTTAACAGTGGAGATGAGGAGGAAGAGAATTCCAGACTCGGGGTATCTATAGCCAGTGAAAATGCTCCGTGTTAGAGGAGTTGGAATGTTATATGTGAGCAAGAGCAAGGAGGCCCAGTGTCAATAAATCAAATGGTACATGGGGAACAGGTCCAGGGGTGAAAAAGTACAAGAAGACTGGTAGGGTAGGAACAAGCTAGGTTGTGAAAGGCTTTATACGCCAAGCAGAGGGTTTTATGTTTGATCCTGGAAGCAATAGGGAATCAGTAGAGTTCATTAAATGAGGAAAGGGAATGATAACATGGTCAGAAGTTTAGGAAGATCAGTTTAACAGTTGAGTGGAGCGTGAATTGGAGTGGGGAGAGACTTGAGGCAGGAAGACCCACCAACAAGCAGGCTAAAGCAATAGTCCAGGTGTGATGTGATGAGATCCTGTACCAGGGTTGTGACTGTGTCAGAGGAGAGAAGGGGACATATTGGAGAGATGTTACAAAGATGGGAACTACAGTACTTGACAACTGATTTGGATGTCAGAGGTGAGAGATCGTGAGGATGATACCTAAGTGGTGAACCTAAATGACTGTGAGGATGGTAGTAGTGCTACCCTTGACAATAAAAAAGAAGTTAGGAAGAAGGGAGGGTTTTGGGAAAAAGATAATGAGTTCATTTTTAGATATAATGATGTCTTTGGACATTAAAATATCTATGGGACATCCAGTTTGAGATGCCCAGTAGGCAGCTGGGGATGCCAGACTGGAGGTCAGGAGAGAGGTTAAGACAACAAATAAATCTGAGAGTCATCTGCATAGAGATAATAATTGAATCTGTGGGAACTGAAAGGAACACCAGCTGAAGAAGAGAAGGAGGCACTGGACAGAGCTTTGGGGGAATCCATAATTAGTGAATGTGACCTGGAGGAAGATCATGCAGAAGAGACTAAGAAAGGACAGTCAGATGAGAAAAAGGAGAACCAGGAGAGAGCAGTGTCATGAAAATCTAATGAGACGAGGAAAATATCTAACGGAGTCATTTAAATGTCATCAAGATTATAATTTGATTTGCTCTTTTAGACAGTGATTGGTACTGAAGCCTAAACAATACATATTCTTTTCCCCCAACTGCATATAATATTCTAATAGAAAATGAATTTTACAAGTAAAAGATATTGATGTTTTAAAACTTTTAAATTTTCTTAGTTGGTCATAAGTACCATGGAGGTACCCCAAGACTTGTTGAAATAAATTCCTGTATTTGTCTCTGTACTTACACGATGTGGATGGTACGAAAATCTTAGGGTGGTCTCTTGGTTCAGACAGTTTGGGCACTGTTCAAACAATTCAACCATTGGGACAGTCAGCAGATTCCAGCCCATAATTAAATTACCCTGGATTTTGTTTTCAGATCTTTGCTCCTTGATATAACTATCTCTCCAGGCCAAGCATGTGCCTGAGGTTTGTTGATTCATTTCCTGTCATTCCTTCAGTGGTAACATACTAAGCTGCTGGCACTGGAAACTTTAGAAGGGCCTTGTTTGATCCTAAAATACCTTTGGCTACTTGGCTGCTCAGTAATAGGACCTGCCAGGCAGTGAAGTTACATTAGGCTACTAATTTACAGTTTAAAGATTTTTTTCTAGTTAGTTTTTTTCTGTCATCTCCAGAATGATTCCATTTTAAACTATTCTTAGAACAATAATAGTTTATCTTAATCTAAATAACCAATATGAATGTAATGTAAATTTTGATACCTTTACATTGTTGAAGCACATTTCAGATACTAGATGTTATTTTTGAGTGCTCTTCTGTGTAAACAGTGGTCTCCTTATCGTTTAAATAATCTGGATTAGATAAAAGACAATGTGAAACATCTCATTGGAAAAACCACTGACCTGGAAAACAGATCCAGGAAAGAGAATTTAAAAATTATTGTTCTATCTGAAAGCCATGATCAAAAAAAGAACCTAGAAATCATCCTTCAAGAAATTCTCAAGGAAAGTTGCCCTGATATTTTAGAACCAGGGGGCAAAATGGAAATTGAAAGAATTCACCAATCATCTCTTGAAAAAGATCCCAAAAATAAAACTCCTAGGAATGTCATAGCCAAATTCCAGCGTTCCCAAGTCAAGGAGAAAATACTACAAGCAGCCAGGAAAGAACAATTTTACTATTATGGAAACACAATCAGGATAACACAAGATCTAGCAGCTTCTACAATAAGGGATCAAAAGGGCTTAGAATATGATATTCCAGAGGTCAAAGGAGCTGGAATTAAAACCAAGAATCCCAGCAAAACTGAACATAATGCTTCAGGGGAAAATATGGTCATTCAATGAGGTGGAGGACTTTCAAGCACTCTTGATGAAAAAACCAGAGTTGAATAGAAAATTTGACATTCAAATACAAGAAGCAAGAGAAGCATGAGAAGGTAAACAGGGACAAGCAATCATAAGGAATGTATCAAAGTTGAACTATTTACATGCTTACATGGAAAAATGATAATTGTAATTTAATGAAACTTTTCTCAGTGTGAGGATAGTTGAAGGAAATATATATGTTTATATGGGGGATATATGTGCATATAAATACATATATGAGTGTGTGTATATATGGGTACATGTATACATAGACAGAGGGCACAGGATTAGTTGAATAGGAAGGGATGAAATTAAGAGTTGAGAGAGGAATATAATGAGAGGAGAAAGGGAGAGATATAATAGGGTAAATTATCTAATATAAAAAAGGCAAGAGAAAACTGTTACAGTGGAGAGGAAGAACAGGAAGCCAAAAGGTAACGGGTCATCCTTACTCTCATTGAATTTGGCCTAAGGAGGCAATAACATACACATTGAATTGGGTATCTTACCTTACAGGAAAGTAGGGGAGGGGTGGGGATAAAAAGGGGTATGATAGAAGGGAGGGCAGATTAGGGGAGACGATAGTTAGAAGCACACACTTTTGAAAAGGGACAGGGTCAAAGCAGAAAATAGAATAAGGGGGTGAGATAGGATGGAGGGTAATATAGTCAGTCTTTCACAGTATATCTGCTATGGAAATGTTTTGTGTAACTACACATGTACAATCTATATTGAATTGCTTGTCTTCCCAGTAGGGGTGAGTGACAAGGGAAGAAGGAAAATAATCCAGAAATCAAAGTTTTAAAATCAAATGTTTTCTAAAATATTATTATTATTATTATTTTTACATGCAGCTGAGAAATAAGATATACAGGTACTAGGGTATAGAAATCCATCTTGCCCTGCTAGAACATCAGAGACAGGGGGGATGGGAAGGATAGAAGAGAGCAGATTGGAAGAAGGGGTATTTAGTGGGATCACTGTTTTGGGGTAGTGGGTAGGGGAAAGACAGGGAGAAAATATATAACTCAAAACCTTGTAGAAATGAATGTTGGAAACTAAAAAATAAAAAAATTATAATGATTAAAAAAAAGAAAAAAGACTAGTGGTATGGTAGAGAGCCATATTGTGCAGGGTTTTAAATACCAAGTTGAGGATTTTGATTCAAGAGTCATTAGAAAGCCATGAAGGCTTCTTGAGTAGTACAGTAGCATGGTAATATTTATGTCTTGACAATATCAGTTTGGCAGCCATGTGGAGGATAGACTGGAGAGAGAAGAGACTGAAAACAGAGGGCCAGTTATGGCTGTTACAGTAGCTCATGCCAAAGGTAAGCAAGCTAGCATTTATTGGGTAGAGGCTGTTTGAGTAGAGAGAAGGAGCCAGATACATGAGATTTTGTGGAGGTAGACTGTATGAGACTTGGCAGCATTGGATTTGGAGGGTGATGAAATGGGAGGTGTCAATGAGGTTGTGAACCTGAACCAAAAAGAAATAGGAAGGTTTGGGGGACAGAAGGGCTTTTTAGAAAATACAATGGATTCCATTTTTGAGATGTTGGGGTTAAGGTGCTTCTAGGACATCTAGGTGGAAATGTCTAAGCAGATAATTTTTTTTAAAGCATTTACAAAATGCTTACTATATTTGAAACACTGCCCTGAGCAGTAGAGATACAAATAAAAAACAAGACAGTGCCTAAAGGAGCTTATATTCAAAAGAAGTTACTTAGGAGGTTTCAACTGCAAGTCAAATGAAAAATCCCTGTGGTCTTTCAAGTGCGAGTGACAAAGTAGATGGTACATGTGCTGTTCTGAGGACCCAAGCTTACCTGCTTATTAATGCCACGTTTGGTGGCAGCAGGGATAGGTTTCTTTGCAAGGAGAATTCCCTTGATGATTGCTACAAGGGCTGAGCTGGACTCAGGACTGCTGGTGTTGAGATATAGTAATTCTCCAAGCTCTCGGGCTCAGGATCTTGGTCTGTCTCTGTCAGGTTCCAAGGGGAGGCAGCAGTTGAAGTGGCCTTGACCTGCCTGGCATGTGCTGCTTCCTATCTCCTCCTGTCTCCCCTTCAGGATGCCTTGCTACTTTAGCTAGATTGGAAGTTGGTTATCAGATGATGGAGGGTGGGGTTGGTTCACCCTTTTTCCACGAAGGTAACTCCCCCAATGATGTCTGCCAGAAGTCAGACTCATACTAAGGATATTGATGCTGTTTCTGTGGCTTTGGGTTTATGTACTCATCAGTGGTAGATGGTTTGGTAATATGGGACTCAAGGTTCAAAGAGGCACTGGATATACAATTTTGAAAGTTACCTACATTGAGATAATAATTGAACCCATAGAAGCTGATAAAATCACTGAGAAAGGCTGAAGAGATGAAAGAGAAGTGGGCTTCTCAGAGAGAAATAGAACTGTGATGATCCTGCAAATGATACTGAGAAGGAATAGTCATAATACACACAAGAGGGGAGAGGTGGTCCCAGAATGTTTCAGGGCTGGAAGGTATCCCAGAGATCATCTAGTCAGTCCAGTGATTCTCAACCTTCCTAATGCTGCGACCCTTTAATATGTGGGTGTATCTGCATGTGGGCAGACCTGCCTGGAGACTGATAGAGGAGCGGTGTCTCAGTTTCTAAGACCATCGGAAATACGTGTTTTCCAGTGGTCTTAGTCGACTCCTGTATCCCCTGTGAAAGGGTCATTTGATCCCCAAAGGGGTCATGACCCACAGGTTGAGAACCATTGATCTAGTCCAGTCCATACATGAGAAAAATCCTCACTACAACATAGCTAAGAAGTTGTCTTGTCTACCCTTTGTTTGAAGATGTCCAGTGAGTGGGAACCCACCACTTTCCAAGGCATCCCTATTTTACTTTTTGGTCAGCTTTTGTAATTAGGTATTTTTTCCTGACATCAAGCTTCAGCTTTCTAATAAATAACTTCTATCTATTGCTCCTAGTTTTTCCCTTGGGGCCAAGCAGATATGTCAGGTCTTTTTCCACATAATAGACATTCATTCATACATTTGAAGCCAGCTATCATGTTTCTCACCCCACTCAGTCCCCAGGTCTTCTTTAGGCTGAATGTTCCCAGTTCAAGCTAATCTTCATGTGGCATGGACTCAAGACTGTTCACCATTCTGTTTGCTCTATTTTAGATATTCCTTATCTAATCAGTGGTAGACCATCAAGAAAGGTATATATAGGCAATCATATTGGGTCTTTTAGGACTCAAACTCTGGGTCATTTGTGTTAGAAGCTATAGAGAAAATGAAGACTAAGTAGAATGAAATATAATGAAGGCTAACAAAAGATCATTAGATTGAGCAATTAAGAGGTTGTTGGTCATTTTAGAGAGAGCAGGTTTTGTTGAATGCTATGATAAGTAGCCTGATTGCAGAGAGTTAAGGAGAGAGTAGAATAGAAGGTTGAGAAAATGGAGATAAAAATATGTATAACTTTCTAGGAGTCTGGCTGTGAAAGTGAGAAGGGTACAGGACAATAGGTTGAAGAGTTGGCAAGAACAGTGGCAGTCCTTAAACAACAGGGAAGACCTGGGCACAAGTATATGTAGTAAAGGTGCTGAGTAACAGAGATGAGAAGCAGAATTTTGAGGAGAAATGAAAAGCACTTTTTAAAGGAAGACAGGCGAGCAAGATAAACTTTTTTGAAAGGAAGCATGGCATGATGAATAGGGAGCTTAGCTTTGGAGTCAGAAAGACTGGTTTCAGTCTTGCCTCTGACACTTCCTAGCTGTACCACCATGGAAAAGTTACTTAACCTCTCAGTATTCAGAGGGCCTTTTAAGAGTTATAAATTGGTGGTAGTTTGCAGCTCTGCATCAGGGGAGGAAGTTTCCATTCTGGGAATTCTCTACATCAATGAAATTGCAGCCTATATATGTACATATATATAAATACATACAGAGATGTTATATATACTTCAATCAAAATTCCTTTTGAAGTCCTAAACTGATCCTCAAAACTAGTGATTTTGAATTTAAGATTCTGTATCTCCTGACTTGAATTTCTTAGAGCATGCTCAGAATAGGATTGTGGAAGCATATAGATTGTAATCAGATATAGCATTCCTGCTTTCCAGATCCTAATTGAGGAGAGTGATAAATTTGAAAAATTGATTAGACCTCATCATTGGTCATTTAAGCTTTGTCTAATGATCAAGAATTATATATAAAGTAGATCAATGAACAGAATTAGGTAGATAAAAATAATAAATTTTCAGCAATATAGTGTGATGGTATTTTGTACACATGAAATCTTACATTAGCTGGAGGGAGAGGGAATCTTTACCCTAGAGAAGAGAAGACTCAAGGCAGACACAATAGCTGTATTCAGTTATTTGAACAGTCGTGATATGAAGAAGTAATTAGCCTTGTTCTGTTGGTCTCCTATGGTAGAACTAGGAATAGTGGGTGTAAAAATTTCCTAACAATTCTAGGTGTCCAGAAATGGAAGAGGCTACCTTGAGGTCTTCACTTGGGCTGGAAGACTGTTTATTGAATCTGTTATAGTGGGAATTCCTTTCTTGTATGGGTCAAATTAGATGGTCATGGAGAATCCTCCCAACTCCCAAATTCTGTGAAATCTTGGCTCTGCTGTTTACTACCACTAACTTTGGGTGGGTCCCTTAATATTTTTGGATCTCAGTTACCTCATTTGGAAGATGAGGTAATCACTCTTACCCCATACAACCAATAAATTGTGCAATTTTGTCATTTCTGCCTTCATAGCATTGCATATACCCTTCTTTCCATCCATACCGTCACCACTCTGGTGAAGACTCTCTTTACTGCTTGCCCAGACTATTATAGTACCCTCCTAATTGGTCTCCTACCTCAAGGCTCTCCCCACCCCAGTCCATCCCCCACTCATCTGTCAAAGTGAGGGATGTGAGATGAGGAAGGGAAAAGAAGGTGCTATCAGTAGTGGCCTCAAACTTCAGTAAAGTATGAGATGGGGTCTTCAGCATAAATGGTAAGAGAAGGGAGTCTTGAGAGAAAAAAAGGTATGGAACTTATGCTGTGGTGAGTGGGATGGGAAGTCATCTAGGGAGGCTAGTAGGATTTCCTTGCTGTAGTGAAGGCCTACTTGATATGTTAGTGTAAATTTGGAGTGCACCCTCTGCACGGTTTTGTCATTGTTTTCAGTTCCGTTTAGTAACATGTGAGTAGGAATAGAAGAAGTAAATGATAAGAGTAATTGAGAGGTGGGTTCTGAGATCAAGGTATCATTGGCAATAGGTCAAGGGAGCAAAGGTGTTCAAGGGTAGATTATTTAGAACAGGGTCCTTAACCTGGGGTTTATGTATGTTTAAAAACAGTTTGATAACTATTCCTATATAATTGGCATCCTTTGCAATCCTGTGTATTATTGTATGTTTAAAAATATTATTCTGAGAAGTGGTCCCTAAGACTTTGCTTGCCAAAAGAGTCTATGACACACAAAAAAGGTTAAGAACTCCTCGTGTAGAGTTTGGATTTGACAGATACCATGTCAGGCAAATGTTAAATTATTAAACTGAGGCATTATGGAATAGTGAATAAGAGAGCTGGACGTGGAATTGGGGGTGGGGGAGGGATTGGATTACCAAGTCCTGCATTTGATGCTTTTGCTCCCAGATGACTCTCTAAGATCAGAAGTTACAGTTGGGTTGCTAATATACTTTGGCCTCAGAAGTTTCCTGTACCTACAGAACCAGGTCTGTCTAGATCAGAAATCTATAGCCCTTTGAAAATAGCAAATTCATGGAGCTTTCTTTTTCTTGTAAAACTTATCCCTATAAATGTAAATGTATTTCTCAGGATTAGATTTGACTGGTGGCATTTTGGTAGGTTTAAGTGAGATAACGATCATTGCCAAGTATAGGACACTATTGTTTCCACAACAATTGTATGAATAGGGATACCTCTTCTAGGCAGGGGTATGTATGATCATACTCAGAACAGCAAGAGATCAGAATGTTTGGTATGTCTCTTTGGTAATAGATATTCCTGGACTTGAGAGATCAGTTCTATGAAACTGAAGAGAGCAAATATTTATACTTGTTGATTGAGAAACATGTTTTTCTTAGACAGTGGTTTTAAAATCAAAATGTAATTTATTATGCCAAATGAATTGGTAAACACTGCCTTCCAAAGTAAAGTGAAATGACACAAAATTTCCACAAGGAAAAACTTCAGAAATGGGAGGTACATATGCTGGACTTATGGATATGAAATTAAACCTTTCAGTAGAGTGGAATGTGTCATTATTTCTTTTGTGAAACCTTATTAGGTTCAGCAAACTGTGTAAATGACATTAGTTTTGTAGACATCTCCAATGTTGGGTCAAAATTTTTGTTTTGTTTTTAAATAACAGCTCGCTTTAATAAGCACTTTGCAATTTATAATGTATTTTCCTTACAATAACTTTGTAGTTATCAGTAGCAGGCAAAGAGTATCAACCTGTGATTGGACAAATTATTATCATTTTAAAGCACAGTAGGATATAATATTACATCTTCAACCATGGTAATGAGACCTGAGCTACAGACACCAGGGTCTATGATATTGGGCAAATCATTTAATCTCTCTGGACCTTAGTTTTCCCACCTGCAGGAATGAAGGATATGGACATCCTTTCCAAAAAATCCCAGAGTTCTGCAAAAGTCTTAGGAAAGAATCCCAGTATGAACCAATCTCTAGAAATCTATGGTACAAAAGAAGAGAGTGCTGGGAGTGGAGTCAGAAGACCTGGCTTCAGATCCTACCTTTTCAACTTATGTCCTTTAAGTGACTTTGGGCAAGTCACTTAATCTTTCTGTGCCTCAGTTTCCTCATCTGTAAAATGAAGGCAGCATTAGAGTATACTACAAATACTCTTTTGGATGGTTATTCAGTGGACTTATTTTTCATCCCTGCAAGTTTATTCCATTTTTATATCCTAATGTCAGTGATATAGAGCTGGAAAGAATCTTAAAGGCCATTTACTCCAATGGCACAGAAAGCTTAAGTCCCCTGTCTTCAGTTAACTTACACTCTAGTAAGGGATAAAACACACACAGATTTGAGTCAAGGAATTTTAAATCAATGTCTCTTTACTAAAAGCATGATCTGTTGTTCTAAGTGATGGGAATACAGAGATAACTGAAACAGTCCTAAGCCTCTGGGATCTTAAAACTCAATTGTAGGGATGTAACAGCATAAACTAATAGGTTCATTAATAAATATGAGTTTGAAAAAAGTAGAATGTAATAGGAAAAGTGAATAATAATGACTAAGAGTATTTAAAGATCATAGTTTTATTTTTAAAAAAGTTTTATTGTTGCTGTTTTTCTTTATACCTCAATCATTTCCTTTTGACCTTCCCCATACATGGAACCCTTGGTGCCGATCAGAAAAAAAAAAAATTCAAGCAAAACTGAACTGATAGAAGGACCACATCTGTTTGCAGGTATAGTGTTCTGCATCCCTAGACTCCTAGATAATAAATCCTTAGAGGAGGGAATTATTTTATCATGGCTTATCGATGTAGAGCTGGATTAATTAAGCCAACTTTCTCATTTTACAGATGAGAAAACCAAGGCCTGGAGAGGTTAACAAACTTGGCAAAGGTAATTCAGGTAGTTATCAGAAGCAGGTTTTGAACCCAAGTCCTCTGACTACAAAAGTGTGTTTCATTACTCTGTATGAATGAAAGAATTTTACATTATTTTAGTCATTGTGTATATTGTCTCTTGTTCCTGCTTTTTTACCTTCATATGTCTTATATATTTATTTGAATTGAGAGGGTTACTTCAGCCCCAGGAACGGGGAAGGCTTTGTGGAGAAGGTGACATTTTAGTAAGTTTTTAAAGTGAGAGCAGGATTTATATTGTCCAAGTTAAGGAGAAAACAGTTCCAAGCCTGAAGAATGCAAAAAGGTGGAGCAATGCAGAACAAGATTTGGGGGCCAGTTATATTAGTCTACTTTGTCATATGAGAAGGACATTAAGAGAAATGCAAATGAAGTACTTAGAAAGCTACAGAAAAATTTTTTCTGAGGAATTTCTTGGTCATGATAGCATTTTAGCTTGTGCCTTAAGGGATGGTTTTGATAGAGCTAACCAAGGATCAATTCAGGTTAGGTGCTTTACACTGGTATGAGAAATGTTGCTTTCAGTCTTCCAGATTCAGGGCTGGCAGTAGGAAAGAATTCTGAACATGAGAAGATCCTGAGTCAGGTACTCAACTGTGACTTCTTTATTTTGTTTGAGATTTTGTGAACAAAGCAGGAGGGAATTGTAGCTAGAGCATTCTGATTTGGAATGAGAGAATCTGAGAAGGATCCTCAAATTAGGGGCGGCTAGGTGGCACAGTGAACAGAAAGAACACTGGCCTTGGACTCAGAAGGACCTGAGTTCAAATTCAGCCTCATACACTTAACACTTACTAGCCGTGTCACCTTGGGCAAGTCACTTGACCTCAATTGCCCCTACAAAAAGCAAAATAATAGTAATATTAATAATAAAAGGATCCTCAAATTGTCTAGACAGCCCAAAAATAACCTGTTATCTGCCTTTCATGAGGGAGGTGAGTTCTATTTAGCTTTAGACAAGCTAGAAGATTTTTAATACCTTTTAAAACACCAAAATTGAGATAATTTAATAAACCTAAAGAAATGCATTTAAAAAGGGGGTGAGGAGAATCCATTATTAGCTCTTGCCTCCTGAAAGAGGGAAGCTTACAGGACACACCAAAGTTTCTTTCCCGTGTTCTCCAAGGTAGATTTCAGTGATTTGTTTTACTTTTCTATTTTAGAAGTAAAATCTGTTTTAAATTAACACTGTTCCTCAGAATGATTATAACATGTTTTATTTGTAGTTCTAAAGGGAGAATTACCTTCCATTTTAGACACTGATTTAATATTGTATAGAGATAGTTCTTTTCTTAATACATTATCTTCTTTCAGATAAAACTCAGCTTTGGATCCCCCCTGTTTGTTGGTGTCAGCAGCCAAGTAACTGTAATTTGAATCACAATATTTCACTATATTTTATGCTGTACATTTAGGCCGTGTGCTCATACAGCTAGGGAGATTTGTCTTTTACAGTTGATAGCTGCTTGAAATTATTCATTTCAGTTCAACATTGCTTTTGTCCTGTGCTTCACTAAAATCTCCATGGAATTGTAATACAAGATACTATGTATAACACATTTGAAATTATTTCAGACCAGACCTTTAACTGTTTTAGAAGCATCCAATTAATTTCCATTAATGTTCTTATGTGCTGAGTTTTCATGATATAAGTAGATTATTTATAGATATTTAATGAATGGGTTTCCTGTTAATTCATGTAAATAGAGACAAATGTCTTTATAACCGTTGAACTGCTTGTCTTATTAAAAGGCTAGTAAAAAAAGTAATTCCAGTGAGAACCTCCTCCCTACTGTACTTGTAGGCAGAGAGCCCACTCTTGCAAAGGCAGCATTCATGTTAACTTTATTTTCACTTTGTTCACACTTGTTTCTCTTGTTTTAGCTCTTCCTCTTTCAGGATGAGTATTTTCCTATTTGGTTTCAACCCTAGGGAACTTCTTAAATTTCAAGAGAAGTCATCAGACTCTTTTTCCCTACTTGCCTTTTTTTTTCTTTTTTAGACTGTGAGCTCCTTCAGGAGCTTATGTCCCCAGCAATGAGCACAGTGCCTGGCATACAGTAGGCACTTAATTAATGTTTGTTAACTTGACTCTCCTTCAACTTTTCGTTTTCTTTTCATTTCTTTTTTTTTTTATTTTTGGAGGGGGGAAGGTAGGGCAGTTGGGGTTCAGTGACTTGCCCAAGGTCACATGACTAGTTGTTTTTTTAATGTGTGTGTGTTAAGTGTCTGAGGTTGCATTTGAGCTCAGGTTCTCCTGACTCCAGAGCCAGTGCTCTATTCACTGCACCACCTAGCTGCCCCTGCTCCAACTTTTCTTACTCCTATTCCTACTCCTTCTCTTTCTCCTTCTTTTTGGACAAGCTGGAGGTAATGAGGGGTAGAAAAGAATTAATTTAGATACTCTTGTTGTTACATATGATATCACTGTAATCTACCAAAAAAAAAAATCTATGCCACCATTGAAACTTTCATGGAGTTAAAGCCAGAGAGACTTGGTGACCCTGGGCAAGTCACTTAATCTCTTCCAACCTCAGTTTACTTATCTGTAAATGGGGGGGCTATACTTACTGACCTCTTAAGACCTCTTCCAGCTGTGACTCTGTGATCTTAAATGTTAATTCTTTTCTCAAATTGCCTTTTTCTTCAGCCATCCTCCTTGACCCCTCTGAAGAACTGGGAACTGTTAGACTGGCTTTTTCTTTTCTTTTTTAAAAAAATTTATTTATTTACTTTTAGTTTGCAACATTCAGTTCCACAATCTCTTGAGTTCCAATTTTTTCCCCTTCTTTCTCCTCCTCTGTCTCCCACCATGGCAGCATACTATCCAATATAGGTTCAACAAATACCTTCACTTTAACATTAGTCAAGTTGTAAAGAAGAATTATAACCAATGAGAAAGAAGGGATGAAACAAAACAAAACACAAAAGAGAAAGAGCCAGTAGTTTGCTTCAGTCTGCATTCAGACTCTAGTTCTTTCTCTGGATGTAGATATCCCTTTCCATCATGAGTCTTTTGGAGTTGTCTTATAGCCTTGCATTGCTGACTGGCTTTTTAAAGCTCTTTGTTCCATGGTGTCCTTGTCCTTGAGAACCACTGTCATGGTTCTCTTTCTACCTGTCTTATTCACTGTTTTAATTGTCTTCCCTTTCTTCTTCATTCTTCAGGATGTATGCCCTTGTCAGAGTTCTGTCTTTTATTCCTCCTTTTGGGGGGGGGGGTCTTTTGGAATGGGGAAGGCAGAGCAGGTAGGGTTAAGTGACTTGCCCAAGGTCATACAGCTAGTCAGTGTTAAGTGTCCGAGGCTAGATTTGAACTCATGTCCTCTGGACTCCAGGGCTGGTGCTCTATTCAATGTACCATCTAGCTGCCCCTGCTCTTCTCTTTTTTTTAAATTCATTTCATTTATCCACTCCCATGGCTTCAGCTGTCATCTTTATGAGAATGACTCCCAAATCTTTATCTACCCACAACCTCTCTTGAAGCACCTGTTGTATATTTTCAACTGTTAATCTTAGTGCCTCCTACAGGGAGAAGGGAGCAGAGAATGGGGGTGAGGGGGGTGTGTGTGAAGGAGGGCGGTGCCTACAAGGTGTGAGACATTATACTAAGTACTTTTTTAATTAATAAATTTTGTCTTATTTGATCATCACAGCAACCCTGGGAGGCAGTTGCTATTATTATCCAGTGAGGAAACTGAGGCAAACAGAGTTAAAGAGACTTGTCCAGATTTGAGCTTGGGTTTTCCTGACTCCAAGCCCATCAATCCATCTACAGTGCCACTACCTGCCTTGACAGTATCAAGTAGCAAAAAATGCTCATTTTTAAAGCAAGGAAAGAAAAAAAATAGACATCAACTCACTTTTAACTACATAAATCTTTGTCTAATTAGTCTTATTTTTTATTCTGCTGCATTTCTGCTTGTAACCTCATTGTTATCATCTAAAAATTGAAACTTTTTCTAGATTGAGACAATCTCAAGCTTTTCATATTTTTTTTCTTATTTTGCATATTCAGTTTTTATGCATACATATTAATATTCTGCATATCGAATGAGACAATTGTGAAGCATTAGCACAGTGCCTAGCACATAGTAAGTGCTGTATGAAAGTTTATCATCATTATTATTATTATCATTATCATTATTTCATATGCTGTAGAATGTGTAACGACCCACATTAGGAGAGAACAAAGGAGATCCGTAGGTTGTATGGTACACAGTCCTTGCCACGTTGGAGGAGGGATAGACACACTTGGCAGAACTCCAAACTAAATACTTGAATGACATTCTCTGTTTTGCAACATTGGCAAATAACTTTCAGCATCAAAACTTAACATTTGTAATCCAGTCATATGAAATAGGACTACTGTTGTCATATATTTGCTTTTAAATTTTGGATCATTGAGATTTGTATCAACATTAATTTATCTCACTAATCTTCTAATTTCCTTGGTAATTTCTTACCTTAATATCTTCAGTATTTAAGTAGAATAAACACTGAGTCTCAAAACCTGTTTTCTTTCCCAGGCCATTTGATTAAGAAATATTTGGGGAAAAAAATACCATTTTATCAAATGAAGTGATTGCTGAAGAATATATAATCTGTGGAGAATGCTGCATTTGAGTCATGCAGACATATGAATAAAATATAATATTATTAACATTTTTGGTCCTTACAGTTTTTCCTGAATATTCTCCTTCCTACCCCACACTCCCCACCAGGATTCAACAACAAACCCCAGCAAAAACAACTACTATGGCATCTAATATTATACACGGCATTCTGCCCATGCAGTCCCTACCTCTCTGCCAAGAGAAGGGCAGATAGTTCACTGTCTCTAGTACCAAGCTTGGTTATTAGATACTCAGAGTTCAGTTTTCCTTTGGTGGTCTTTTCATTACTTTATTGTTCTCCTTGTGTATAATATTCTTCTGGCTCTTATTTCCCTTTCAATTCATACAGATCTTACCGTGTTTCTCTGGATTCCACATATTCAGTGTTTCTTGGTACACAGTGATATTCCTTTGTATGCCTATACTCCAGTTTTTGTAGCCATTCCCTAATTAGTGGACACCCACTTTCTTTCTAGTCCTTTGATTCCTCAAAAAGTTAAGTTTTTTTAAAAAAAATTTGTTGCTAAATATAGAGTGAAGTAAACAGAACCAGGAGAACATTTTTGTGTTAACAGTATGCTAAAAAAAAATAAAAACTTTTAAAAAACTCCAATCAGTGCATTAACCAAGCACAATTCCAGAGGACTTATGGTGAAACATGCTCTCTGTGTCCTGGAAGAAAAGTAAAGAACTCATAGTATAGAACAAGACATTGCAATTATTTTTAGTTATGTTCAATGTAGAAAGCTGTTTTGTTTGACTGTACATGTGTGTAAGAGGGTTTGGTTTGGTTTTTCTCATTTGGGGGCCTGTGGGATAAGGGGGATCTTTTGCTGATTGATAAAGTAAATTGTCACTTGTATTTTACTACAGAGCTTGTTTTACCGTTTTACTTATATTTCCTTTACAAAGAAGGCAACTGTATATAATTTAAGTAACTTTGAAAGTTGATTGAATTACATAGGGGCAGATAGGTGATACCCTGACCTGGAATCAGGAGGACCTGAGTTCAAATTTGACCTCAGACACTTACTAGCTGTGTGACCCTGGGCAAGTCGCTTCACCCTGTTTGCCTCAGTTTCCTCATCTGTAAAATGAGCTGGAGAAGGAGATGGCAAACCACTTCAGTATCTCTACCAAGAAAACCCAAAATGGGGTCACAAAGAGTTGGACATGGCTGAAATGACTGACAAATTTTGAGAGTATGTTATAATTACTTGTCTTCTTATCCATGGATCTTTGTTGAGTTAAAAAGTGTGTGTAGTTGCTAGGTGGCATCATGGATAGAGCCATGGACTGAGAGTCAAATTTAAGACCCAAATTCACTTCTTATCTCAGACACTTAGCAGTTGTGACTGGAAAAGTCACTAAACGTCTATCAGCTTTAATTACTTCATCTTTAAAATGAAGACAGTTGTAGTCCTGAGTTTGACTCTCTTCTTATTCTCAGGTCTAGTTAATAAACTCACTCTTCCTTTCAGAAAATGGGTCCCAAGATGGAAGGAAGCCCTTATATCTCTTCTCTTCTCTTCTCTTCTCTTCTCTTCTCTTCTCTTCTCTTCTCTTCTCTTCTCTTCTCTTCTCTTCTCTTCTCTTCTCTTCTCTTCTCTTCTCTTCTCTTCTCTTCTCTTCTCTCAACCGATTACTCTAGCGTACCAGGCTTCTCTTTTAAAATAAAATATCCCCTGGAACGGTTAAGCCTCTTATTTATGTGTACCTTGAATTATTTTAATTATATTGAATTAATAATAATAATGAAAAGCAGCTAGTATGATGAATAAAGAGCTGGCCTCAGTTATGAAAACCTGGATTCAAATCCAAGCTTTGGCATACATAAGCCCTATGAAACTAGGCCAAGTCACCTAACCTCTCAGTGCCCCAGGCAATTCTCTTAATAGTATAAGTTGTAGAATAATTGATGATCTACATTAATTGATAGGGTTTCCTATTTAATTGCCTAATACCTAAAGAAAATTTAGGGCAACTTGTAAATGTTTATTAAGTACCTACTGTTTGCTTGGCGCTGTTCTAAGCCCTGGGAATATAAAAAGAGGCAAAATACAGTTCCTACCCTCAAGGAACTTAAAGTCTAGTGGAATCAGGAATTTTGATGAGAAAGTGAAGAATGGTCAGTGTTTGGTACTTGGGGCATTTCCTGGATAATCCATTTTGGTCCAAGTATGTCAAGCTTTTCTCCTCAGATCTGTTTTTTTACAAAACTTGAGTGTGACAGCTAGTTGTTGCAGCGGGGAGAGTGCTATACTTGGAGTTAAGTAATTAATTTAATTCAAATCTTGACTCAGATACTAGCATTGTGTCCCTGGGAGAATGTCTTCTCATTTCTACAAAGCACTAGAATATAATACCCATGCTGGGCACTTAGAGCCACCTTGAACAATGTAAGACACATCCTCTGCCCTTAACAGATATATAGGCCAAGGAGTAGACAATATCTGGCATTTTCCTAACCTCCAAGTCTTTGTCTTAGATTTATACTAAGAACCTCAAATAGGTATGGCAAATTCTTGGGAAAGAAAAAAAGTCTACATAGTAGTCTATCAGTAACAAGTTTAATATCTATAATTTCCCTCTTTCTCCTGAGTATTTCATTGACTTTTATTGAATTTTCCATTTTCTGTCTCATAGCTTGTGAAATGATCTCTTTTTCATCAGGTTCCTAAGTGTCTTATTGCAGACATACTTATATTATAAGACATCAGTCATTATCAGTATTGTTACTTGGCCCTGTCATGGAATTCAGTCAAAATAAACATAGCATTTAACCCATGCCCACTTTTCTTGAAAACATCTTTCTTACCTCTGCCATGTGCCTCTGTCACTCAGCACTTTTTTCATCAAAACTTCATCAACACTATTGTTAAATGATTATTTCAGATGGAAGGTAAAGGCTTTAATATTGTTCTCTGTGTAATTAGTAAAATGACCTTTTATAAGTGTTATTTTAGACATCTAAGACGGAACCATTTGAGTAGCTTTTTAATTAGTCCCCCACACCTAAGTAAGACAAGTGAGAATTGTACATTTTCTTACTTGTCATCAGCTACCTCCTCTCCTTGGTGTTAACCGTGTCTTAGAAAACCATGTCCATCTGTTACATCTGATTAAGAATCTGTACAGTCATCAATTCGTTGCTTCTGGGGAATGTGCTACAGTTACTTGAGACGTTGATTTTTGTCTCTTAGATGTAAAATATTTTTTTCTCTCCCAAGAGGGACTTTCTTACTAGAGACACAGAAACTTTGGAGGTTAGTAAAAGATATGAAATCTGATACTGTAACATATTTGGAGTATAGCTGGAAGAGTTACTTAGAAAACCTGATAAGAGTTTTTAAAGTGTGCAGATAGAAATGAGAATGATTTGTTCCGGGGAAAATGAGGAGCCTGACCCAGCTGGAATAGGTAAAAATATGAAGTGAAATTGGATGTATAACATGGGGCAGTTGGTGGCAGGCCTTAAATGCCAAAAGGAGAGGTTTGGACTTGATCATTTAGATTCTAAAGAATTCTAAAGTTTAGAATGAAGATCATTAACTGTTTCAAGTAAATTTTTGAATTGTTGACACCTGTTCTTTTGTTCTTCCTAAATTAAAAGGGATTTGTAGCCTAGAGAAGATAAAGGGAAGGCACCATGCTTAAAAATATCTTTTGTCCCTATGTATCATCAAATGGAAATTCGTTTGTGATGATTAATATAGTTTTTTAATGGAAACAAAACTTTAAATGGTTAAGCATATTGGTCATTCACATCTTAGTGTAAATAGTCAGATTGCTTTACTCAAAACTAAAATTAGCCACGTTGAAGGAATGGGAGATTAGTGAGGGAGAAGGAAGGACAAAACTTAAAAGACAGAAAATGCTGGAGTATGAGGCACTTATCATGGTAGTAAATAGATACAGGATTCAGCCCACGTCCTCTGATTCTAATTTCAGTAAGCTTTCTGCTGCATTGGAGTCAAGAAGTTTTTGGAGTAGTGCCCATAATAGGAGAGTTCTTAGATGTGAGTAGAAATTTAAAGGAAGGAACAGAACCAAAAGCTTCTAGGAGGGGGTGAGCAGGTGGTGGTTGGAGGGAAAGGAATCAACATTTATTAAGTGCCAGGCCCTGTGCTTAGCATCTTACAGATATTAGCTCATTTAATCCAAAAACCCTGGGAGGTAGGTAGAATTATTATCTCTATTTTATAGTTGAAGAAACTGAAAAAGAGAGTTTAAGTGGCTTGCCCATAGTCACACAGCTAATAAATCTGTAAGGCTGGATTTGAACACAGGCTCTTCTAATTACATACCCAATGCTCTATTCATTGCACCATCTAGCTTCTATTTGCTAAATGAATCAGCTAACTGGTGATTGAATATAAATAATGTGACATCATGAGAAGACTTCAGAAGCTGGGGTTGTATTAATTGTTTTGGGAAAAGCTACATCTTTTGGTGATTGGTAGAAGTGACTAGGAGCATGACTGAGGTCAAGAGAGAATGGGACTAGGCAGAACTAAAGTTGATACAAAGGAATTGATTGGTTCAGGGCTGCCAAGGTCCAGGGTTTCTACAACCCGACACATGGTCAGAACTTCAGAGTGTTCCAAGTGGAGCAGGGCAGAAGCAGTGTGTCAGAAGATCAATTCCTTTGTACACAGCTTGAAGTGGATTGAAGTTCTTATAATTAGCTGTGAAATTGGTGTCTCCTTCTCCTTCCTTCTCCCATATTAGGTGAAGTTTCCAGTAGTTTTAGAGCTATGAAGCTTTATTTACTAGTGTTATAGATGGTAGTAGTATCTTCTGTGGTCAGAGGGGCATGGGTGGCACTTTGGATCCACCACAAACTTAGGTTATTTAATCTCAACCGGGCCCTCACTGTAGAAAGTGCTGTCTCTCTGTGTGACTTGTGTGACTTATTTCCCTGCTGACCACAAATACGTCCATGGCTTCCCCATCCTTAATAAGATCTACTGTCCCTTAACTTCTCATTCTGTATCTCTCCTTTTCACAGTCAGACTCCTGAGAAAAGCTGTGTGTACTCATTACCTCCACTTTCTCTGCTTTTACTTATTTCTTGAACCCTTCTGATCTAGCTTCCATCATCCTCACTCATCTGAAGCTGATTCCCTCAAAGTTATCAGTGATCTCTTAATCACCAAATCCAGTGACCTCTTCAGAGTGTTCATCCTTCTGGACCTGTTTCCATCGGTAGACTCTCCTGGCACAGTGGGTAAAGCACCAGGCCTGGAGTCAGGAAGGCATGTCCATTCCAAGTCTTGTCTGTTCCCTGTCACTGCAACAGCTCTTGATCTGTCATCTTCTTTTCACTTCTGTGGAAATCAGACGCTGCTTACGTCTTGTCTTGGACTGTTGCAGTAATTTCCCAACTGGTCACTTTGTCTCAAGTCTCTCCCCATCCAATCCGTTGTCCACACAGCTGCCATATTCCTAAAGCATATATGAAAAGCTCTGGGGCTTCTTCTTAGCTCTAAGGTCAAATACTAACTCCCCTATTGGGCTTTTAAAGCCCTTTATGACATTGCTTCAACCTACCTTCCCAGCCTTTTTATACTTTATTGCCTTTTAGACACTTTATGATAAAACAACAGACTATTTTTCATAGGTAACAGTCCATCTCCCATCTTCTTGCTTTTGTTGTGGCTCTCTCTGTGCCCAGAATTTACTCCCTTCTCACTGTTCCTCTTAAAACCCCTAATTTGCTTGAAAGCTCAGTTCAGCTGCTAGCTCTTATGTGAGGCCTTTTCTTATTCCCCTAGCTGCTGTCTCCATACCCTTCCCCAGAATTACCTTTTATTTTATGTTTACTCATATAAATGTATATTTCATGTACATATTTACAGATGCATGTTTTGTATATATTATGTTCTGTATATATGTATGTTTATGAACATATGTATATATTTGTGTGTGTTGTCTCTTCTGATAGAATGTTAGCTCCTTGAGTGTCGAGATGTGTTATTTTTGTCTTTTTATCTCTAGCATCTGGTACAATGTGCTGTTATTAAGTAGACCCTTAATAAATGCTTTTTTGTGATTATCTGATATCTGATATTCAGGTCTTCTCAGATCGCTTGAAGACCTGCTGTTGATATTTCCTAAGTCATTTTCTAGTTCTCTGCTTCCCCTTCCAGGTTTCATAATTAAACCGCTTTAAATTTCTTTACAACAAACAGTATTACAGAAACAACTTATATAAAGTCACATTATGGATTAAACTTTGATCAGTAACTTAAAGCTCTGGAAGAGTAGCAGTAGATTTTGGAGAAGGAAACAATTTCAAGCAGTTTCCATTTTCCCCATCCCATAGTTTGTATTTACAGTCTTTGTCTTCTCACTAGTTGTATCTCCTGAATTGTTTTCCTGGTATTTGCCTTACCAATTCCAAGGTGCCACCTAGTGGTAAAAGGTGGGTAACCACAAGCCCTACAGTGACTATAGTAGCTAGGTAAAAAGACCTGATTTTTCATTCTTCTGCTACCCTGACATGTTTTACACGACTGTATTGTGGCAAAAAGAGACTTCTTTTTTGAGTTATACTTAGAAGGCTCTTAGATACCTGTGAGTAAAGTATGTATATAAAATAGTTATACATTTCTGCTCTAGGTTTAAACAAAGTTACATGACTTACAGTCATAGAGTATCAGTGTTAAAAGGGACCTTAGAGATGTTCATTCTTGTCCCATATGGAGGAGAGAAAAGGGAGTCAGAGGGAAGGGAATAGATACATAAGAAAGAATAAAATTTCTGTTGTTGTTTCTGAAGTAAAGCTTGAAATACTTTTGATGCTAAGCTCACTGACGTTCTTGAGCTATACATTGGCCCCAGGAGGCATGGTTCTAACTCTCAAAAAATGGGTAGGTCCTCAGTCAAAGAAGTTGTCTAAGAACTATCATTTGGTTAGCTCATAGTGAAGTTCCTTCTAATGTATTCCTTTAACTGTGGTCCTCGAAGGCGTTCTTTTTACATTTTAGTTCCACCTGGTCTGGCTTTCCTGTTTTATTCTTTCAAGTCACAGCTCGGATTAAGCCTAGGATTGTCTCTTTTGCCTTGATGATGTCTCTTATTTGCTTTCCTTTCTTGGCCCTATTATCAACTCTCCCTTCTGTGATGATTTCCACAGGATATTATATGTGTGAGTAAGGATTCAAGGTGAGTTAGCATTCTAATCAGGAATGAGGGGCATGAATACGGTTACATTAATAGTGTTTATAAAGAATTTGTGAGAAAAGTACCAAATAGTACTTATGTATTTATTTCTTTTTAAAAAAGATTTTATAATGTAGTATTTTTCTCTCTGGTTTGTGTTTATGCAAAGCTCTCATTATATCTAGTTTTATTTTTATAAGTACTTTGATATTTCAAGGATCTGAGTTCACCCATGTGGATACTCTATCAGTGCAGCATGTCTTAAGTCTTTGTTGAGTTGCAGTTGTCAAAAACACTCATCATTCAGTAGTCTACCTCCTTATGATGAGCCTCTCCAAACAAGCCAGTTAGACTGGTCCTTAGACAACAGACTTAGTCTATTTTTGGGACAGTACCCAAAGGCTTTCTGGCTTGTTAGGACCTGCCAGAACTTGCAGTCTACTGGCATAGCTTTCTATAATTCATAATTCAGGGTTACCTCTACACCATGATGAGACTGAAATTTGTGGTTGTGCTCTAGATGTCTAGATGTTAGATCAAATGTGAGCCTTATAGTCTGAATCATGTAAACTGAAGACCCTATTGCCATGTATTAGCAGTATATCCTAATTTCAGAAGTACCTACAGAGGAAAATAGCCTCTTGCACTTTGAACTTGTAATAAAATTCAGCAAACATGTATACATGCTTTACTTTTGAGGTAGTATTAGGGGATACAGTATAGCTAAAAGATAGCTTCCCACCTGTTGAAGAGTTTACAGTCTAATTCAGGGGTGGGGAACCTGCAACCTCAAGGCCTTAAAGGGATTTGTTCTATGAAGTTTGGATTCAGTCAAAGGGTCACACCAAGAACCTAGAGGGCCACATGTGTCTTTGAGACCACAGGTTCCCCAAAAGGTTGGTGAGGATGGACATGTGTGTACATGTATGCATAGCGTAGCACACACATGCATGCATACACACATAAACCATGATAGAGAGAGAGAGCTACAGGCAAGATTCTGTAAGAAATCTGAGAAGTGAACCATCACATTCCCCTCTGGCAGGTTTGTGTAGGGAAAAGACAAGGGGGATGGAATAATTCATCACTTAAGAATTGCTGTAAATTGGTAGAGTGGGGTGAGAGGCAGATGACATGGAGTGAGATGGAAATGGAGAGTTTTTATTCAGGGCATAGGGAATGTTGTGACCAAAGGCACAGAGATCAGCAGGAGCAAGATGAGAACAGGGAACAGAAAGCAGTTTGACTGGAACAGAGAGCACTTGAAGGAAGTCATACAAAAGAGAACTGGCAATAATAAGAAAGATTACTCAAGTCTCTGTGTGAAGTGGGGATTTGCGAGGGAGTAGAGTAAAATGAGAAAGACCAAGGTGAGGGAGGCTAATTCATGAGCCTTAGCTCCTAAACCTCCATGCAGCCTTTAAGTTTAAAAAGACAGAACATGACGTGATGCATATGCAGTAAGTTGGGAAGAAGAATGATTATTAAAGATGATTCAGGTGACAAGAACAATTATTTCAGAAATGCTGAAACAGGGAGGGGAAATATTTCAGGCCAGAGTATCAGAGAGAATGGTTTACATGATTTCAGCTATAGATATGTTGAGTCACAGTTTGAAGCAACTCTGGGCTATCCAAGTGGAAATGTCTGTACACAGATGGGAATATGGAACCAGAGAGGAGCACATGCTGCTGTTTGATGAAATTGAGGTCAGCACAGATTTTTTCTTGTCCTCATAAGCCCTCACAATATGGTCCCCAGCTGGATTTTAATAAGGGAAAATTTTGAACCAGCTATGTACATGGCATCGCTGCCACTCTACTGCCTCATTGTTTCATGCCATAGCAACCACAAAATGATGGTTCCAGTTGCAGTATCTGTTTGTAGTGTTCCTAAAATATTCTTCACTTCAACACATTTTCAAGTAGCTTCTTAAGACTGTTGGTAGAGTGAAGTTGGGCTGCTGTCAGTGGTAGCATTTTCACTTAGAAGCAAATCAGATTGCAAGGAGCAATGAAATATTCTGGGTTGCTAAGCATAATTTTATAAATGCTTTGTTTTTTAGTATTGGTAGTACTTTTGAAATTAATTTACACCGAGATTGTGTCTTTTAAAATTTGCTTTGCCAGTAACACACAAGTATCACTTAGGTAACTAGTACAACCCATACCTTAAAAAAAAATCACTTAATAATAATTTCCTATGTTTCAAGTACTGTACAAAGCCCTGGAGATACAAAGGAAAAGCAAAGACAGCACCTGCCCTTAAGGAGCTTGCATTCTAAAGGGGAAGACAGAATAAATATAAATAAATATATGCAAAATACATACAGGGTATAGATAGATGGTATACATGTACAAATCCTTTGTGAGCACCTTGTTCCTGAAACCTTTCTCTCTAGGATTTAGTGTGAAGGCTGAGGGGGAATTAGACTCAGTCAGACAGTCATTATACCTTTATTAAACACTTACTATATGCCAGGCACTGAGATAAGTCCTAGGGATACAAAGATAATTTTTTTTAAAATTCCCTTCCCTCAAAGAGCTTACATTCTAATGGAGTAGACATTGTGTAAATAATTAGCTACATATAAACTATGTACAGAACAAATAGAAGAAGACTTGAGAAGGTAAAGCATTAGCACCTGGGGAACCAGGAAGGGCCTCCAATAGAAAGTTGGATTTGAACAGTGTCTTGAAGGAAACCAAACAAAATAATAATGGGAGGTGAGGGAGCAGGGCAGTGAGATGTCGAATTGGATAGACTGCCAAGTCTCAAGTCAAAAACATGAATCTTCCTTGATACAAATATGGCCTCTGACTCTGAGTAGCTATGTGATGCCCGATAAGTCACTTAACCCTGTTTGCCTCAGTTTCCTCATCTGTAAAATGAGCTGGAAAAGGAAATGGCAAAACACTCCCATATCTTTGCCAAGAAAACCCCAAATGGGGTCATGAAGAATCAGACATGACTGAAAAATGATTGAACAAGAGTAATTGAGGGAGCAGAACATTCCAAGCATGGGGGACAGCCAGTGAAAAGGCACAGAGGTAGGGAATGGGGTGTTACACATGAGACATAGCAAGTATAGCTTGCACATCAGATTTCATGAAGGATAGTAATATGTACCTATGCTAGAAATGTAGGAAGGTTCTTGGTTGTGAAAAGCTTTAAATGCCAAATGATGGAGTTTATGTATTTTTCAAATTTTTAAAAACATTCTTTTTTTAATTTTGAGTATTAAATTCTCTCCTTCCTTCTAGTCCTTCTTGCACCCATTGAGAAGGCAAGTAATACGATACCTCTTATACTTGTGAAGTCATGCAAATATTTTTCCTTATTAGCTATTTTTTAAAAAGCAAGAAAAATAAAGTGAAATACATACACGTATGTATGTATTGTATGTATATTTCAATCTGCATTCAGAGTCCATCAGTTTTTCTCCCTGGAGGTAGATAGCATTTTTCATCATGAGATCTTTGGAACTGTGGATCATTTTAATGTTCAGAATAACTTTCACGGTTTATCATCCTTACGATATTGTGTACAACGTTCTCCTGGTTCTGCTCACTTTACTCTGTATCAGTTTATATGTCTTCCCAGATGTTTCTGAAACCATCCCCCTCATTATTTCTTATATCACAGTAGTATTCCATCACAGTCATATACCACAACTTGTTCAGCTATTTCCCACCTAATTGGTATTTCCTCAGTTTCCACTAAATTTCCACCAATTTCCTCAATACCACCACTAAAAGTGCTTCTCTCTTTTTCTTTCTCTCTCTCTCCCCCCCCTTTCCCTTCTTCCCTCTTTCTCCCACCTATAGGTGTTTTTTCTTTTAATCTCTGTGGTATACAGACTTAGTAGCGGTATTGCTGGGTCAAAAGGTAGGCAGAATTTTATAGCATTTTAGGCATAGTTCCAAATTGTTTTACAGCATGGTTGGACCAGTTCACAACTCCACCAACAGTGCATTAGTATTCTTATTCTCCCACATTCCCTATAGCATTTGTTTTCTTTTTCTGTCATGTTAACTAATCTGATAGGTGTGAGGTGGTACCTCAAGAGTTATTTTAATTTACATTTCTCTAGTTATTGGTGATTTAGAGCACTTTTATATAATTATTGATAGTTTTGATATTTTTCTTCTGAAAACTGCCTGTTCGTATCTTTTGTTATTGTTGTTTTTTAGTTGTGTCTAACTCTTCATTTGGGGTTCTCTTGGCATAGATAATAGACTAGTTTGCCATTTCCTTCTCCAGCTCATTTTACAGATGAGGAAACTGAGGCAAACAGGATTAAGCGACTTACCCAGGGTCACACAGCTAGTATTTGAAGTATGTTCTGAACTCACAGAGATGAGTCTTCCCAACTTCAGACCCAGCATTCTATCCACTACACCACCATCTTTTGCCTACTTATCAATTGGTGAATGGTTTTTATTTTTATAAAATTGGCTCCCTATATATTTGAAAAATGAAAACTTGCTGTAAAAATTCTCCCCCACCCAGTTTCTTGCTTTCCTTCTATTTTTGTCTACATTGGGTTTTTTGTGGAAAACCTTTTTAATTGCATGTAATTAAAATTATCCATTTTACCTCCTGTGATTCTCTCTATCTCATTTGGTCATAAAATCTTCCCTCATCATAGATCAGAACGATAATTTTCTCCACGCTCCCCTAATTTGCTTATATCACCCTTTATCTAACTCACATATCCATTTTGATCTTGTCTTAGTATATACCTAATTTCTGCCAGCTTGTTTTCAAGTTTCCCCAGCAGTTCTTGTTGAATAATGAGTTCTTGCTTGACCCAAAAGCTTGTATCTTTGGGTTTACCAAATACTATATTACTATGGTCATTTATTTCTCTATATTGTGTACCTAATCTATTCCACTGATCCACTACTCTATTTCTTAGCCAGTATCAGATTGTTTTGATGATTTGTTTTATAGTTTGAAATATAGTACTACTAGGCTGCCTTCCTTCATGGTTTTTTTTTCATTTATTTCCCTTGATATTTTTTACTTTTTGTTCTTTCAGATGAATTTATTTTTTAGTTCTACAAATTAATTCTGTGGTACTTTAGTGTGGCATTGAATAAGTAAATTAATTAGGGTGGAATTGTAATTTTGTTTTATTGGCTTATCCTACTCATCAGCAATTAATTTTTCTACAATTGTTTAAATCTGTTTTCATATATATATGAAAAGTCTTTTGTAATTGTGTTCATAGAGTTACTAGATGTGTCTGTACAGGTAGACTTCCCAAGTTTTTTATGCTGTCTACAGTTATTTTAAATGGAATTTCTCTATCTCTTATTGATGGGGTTTATTGGAACTATATAGAAATGGCTAGGATTTATGTGGGTTTATTTTATATCCTACAACTTTTCTAAAGTTTTCAAGTAGTTTTTAGTTTATTTTTCTAGGGTTCTTTAACTGAGTATACTATCATATTATGTGCAGAGAGTAATTGTTTTGTTGAAGGAGTTTATGTTTGCTCCTTGAGTAGGAATTCTTAATCTGGAATCCATGAATTTGATCTTTTTTTAAAACATATTTTGATAATTTTGGTATAATTGATTTCCTTTGTAATCATATGTATTTTTTATGCTCTTAAAAACATTCTGAGAAGGGGTCTATAAGTTTCAGGAGAATTCCAGAGAGGTTCATAGCACAAAAAAGGTCAGGTCCATAATTTAGAGTTAATAGGGACCCATTGGAGTTCATTGCACATCAGGAAGCCTTTATTAAGTATTTACTATATGCTTGGCATGGTATAAGCTCTACATATGCAAAGAAAAGTAAACGCACAGTGTGCCTTCAAACAGCTCATATTTTAGTGCCATACGGCTTAAAGCTGCTATGAACATACAAGATATATACAGAGTAGATGGAATATGTAATCCCAGAGGGAAAGCATTTAGTAATTGGGGTGGGTTGTAAGACAGGAAAAGGTCTCATTCAAAAGGTTGGATTGTTGGATTTGAGATGAGTGTTGAAGGAAATCAAGGAAGGAAGGAAGGTAAGCATTCCAAGCATGGAAGACAACTAGTGAAAATGCACAGAGAAAAGCTATAGTTTTCTGTTCGAGGAGCCGCAGGAAAGCCAACCAATGTCACTGGATCATAGAGTACATGAAGGGGAGTAAGTATAAGATTGGAAAGTAGGAAGAGGCTAGGTTGTATAGGGCTTTAAATGGCAGAATGTGTATATATATATATATATTTTTTTTTAATTTAAACCTATAGGTAAAAGGGAGCTACTGAAGTTTGTAGAGCTGGGGGTCAAACTTGCACTTTAGGAAAATCCCTTTGACTGTTGATTGGAGGGTGAGTTAAAATGGTGAGAGATTTGGGGCAGGGAGACCAATTAGAACGCTGTTTCAGTAGTCCATTTGTGAGGTGATGAGATCCTTCATCAGGTTGGTGACTATATGAGTAGAGAGAAGAGGGACTTAGCCTGGAGATGTAGTGAAGGTAGAAATGTCCAGACCTGGCAGAAAATTAGATATATGGGAATAAATGTGAGAGAAGAGTCAAGGACGATACCGAGGTTGTGAACCTGGTTGTCTGGGAGGATGGAGGTACCCCCCAACTGTAGCTGTGATGTTTAAAAGAGAGGGTCGGTTTTGGCCATGTTGAGTTTGAGGTGTCTAAAAGGCATCTGGTGATGTGAGACTAGAGCTCAGGAAAGAAATTAGTACTGGATATATAGATAAGCTAATCATCTGCATAAAGATTATAATTAAAACTGTGGGAGCTGAGATCACTGATCAAGATAGTATAGCAGTGGTTCTCAACCTGTGGGTCACAAGCCCTTTGGGGGTCACCTAAGACCATCGGAAAACACATATAGCTGATGGTCTTAGGAACTGCGACACTGTTCCTCTATCTGTCTCTAGGCCAGTCCACCCACATGTATGCTCACATACAAGTATTAAAGGGTGTCGGCATTAGGAAGGTTGAGAACCACTCAATATAGTATTATTATATTAATTAATATAATATATATTATTGTATGTAATATGTTTATATTTTATAAATCATATATAATTACATGTTTGTTTAATTGTATACATTATAATTAATATATTATATGTAACATTATATAACTAACAATATTATATTAATACGTTATTATATAGTATATACCATATACCAATATGGTATAGAGGAAGAAAAGAGGGCCCAAGGCAGAGTTTTGCAAGACACCCATGGTTAGTGAATGTGACATGGAGGAGGATCCAGCAAAGGTAACTGAGGAAGGCAAGTAGAACCAAGAGGGAGCAGTGTCACAAAAACCTAGAAAAGAGACAATATCAAGGAGAACACATTGGTCAGTTTCAAAGGCTATAGCAAAATCAAGAAGGATGACACTTGAAAAAAGGCCTTTAGATTTGGCTTTTAACCAACTACCGATCTTTTAAACTGGATGTCCCAGTAATATCTTAAACCCAGTATATCCAAGAAGGACTTATGGTCTCACATGCTACCTACCCTTTTCCCCTTAAAAAAAAACAAAACCCAAAGAATAAGGGTTAGAAAATTGCCATTAGATTTGACAAGTAAGTGAGACGTTACCCATATTCACAATCTTTGGGTCCTTTGACTTATCATTCTCCCTCACCTTGCCATATATAGTCAATAGCCAAGTCTTTGAGCCTATCACAGCATCTCCAGTATGTTTTTTCTCTGTGTTTTCATGGCCATGGCCCTTGTTACATCTTATCTGACTATTGCAATAGCTTTTGATTGGTCCCCTTGCCTCATATCTCTTCCTACTTTAGTCCATTTTCACAGTTATTAAAGTGCTGTTGCTACACCACAGGTGAGACCATGTTATTTCCCTGCTCTTAAAGCCCCAGCCTGCTTTTCTAGGTTTATACATGATACTTCCCTCCATGCAGTTAGTCTAGCCAAAATTACCTTCTTGCTCTTCCTTATTCACAACCATAAAGGTGCATGAAGCGTGAACTGGGCCCCTGATCAAGCCTACCACACCTGGGGTATTATCTCTGTTACAGCTGATTTGAAATCTCTCCCAAGAGGGAAGTAATTTCTTCCTCAAATATCCTGAAGCAGTGTTTAGTTAGAAATTGTAAAAGCAACAAAAAAGCAAAAATGAGATGACATTTTCATAGCTTGTGCACCTTGTTTGACATATTCATTCCTTATCTAACAAAAATACAAAAAAGGGACGAAATTCAGATTTTTTTAAAAGTAGTTTGAGCATAGAATAGAGACAGAAGGATTGAAGACTACTTTTTAATCTTGGATTTAACTCTGAAATTGTGACCTTCCCTAAATACTTAATCTTAGTGTCTTCTATAAAATTGACATATCACTAATTTACCTTGTGGAAGACAGAGGGATATCTTCATTTTTATTGATGTCTATAAAAAACCAAGCAAATAAAATCATTTAAGTAAATTTTTTTATTTGGTTTTGGGTTTTTTTTTTCCTTCTATCCCCAGCACAGTACCTGCCACCTTGTTGGAACCTTTTAAATACATGTTGACTTAATACCAAGGAGAGTAGTTTGTCAGACCTGTGGAGGATAATCTCTGTAGGTCTAATTGGAAGGCTGGAGACAGAGCAGTCTTTTACACCTGCCTGGGCACAAGTATTATAACAGTGTCAGGTATAAATGGGGAAAGTACAAGGGATTGAGGGATTAAAGTGGGGGGGAGAGAGACAGAGAGAGGTGTATCTATTTGTATCTATTATAGATATAGCTATAGATAGCCTATTTGAGGTGCCCTTGGATCATTTCTCATCTTAGACACACCCATCTAGGATCATAGCTAGAAATAGCAGCTGAACCTGGGATTATGCAGCTGAGTGCCTGGAGCAGGATTCATGTCAAGGTTTTCTGATTTCAAATTCACTCTATCTACCATATTACATATACTCTCTCTGTAGTGCCCTCAGTACTTCTCTGACGAGGGATCTCGGGTCATAGGGTGAAACAGTTTGCGTGATTCCAGATTGTTTTCTGAACATCTGAATTGGCTCACAGTTTCACCAGTGGTGTATTAGTGTGTTTGCCTTCCCACAGTTATTCCAACATGAACTGTTTCTATGTTTTGTCATCTTTGCCTGTTTGATAGGTATGAGATAAAACCTCATAGTTGTGCTAGTTTCCATTTCTTTAATGATTACCTATTTTTAGCATGTTTACTTATGATTGTTGATAGTCTTTTGAAAATTGTTCCTTATTGAAAAGATCACCTTTGCTGGATATTACCTTAACAGTCATAGCTTACCATATGTATAAACTGTTCCCCAAACTCTAAACAACCATGCCTTTGACTGAGAGCACTTCGGTGCTGATGGAACAGTAATGTAAGGCCCTATGGTGATGGTGCCATTGACAGAATAATCCCCTTTCCAGAATGCTTGCTTGGCTGTATCTGAATTGCCTTGTTATTACTGACTTTTTCTTACAATAAATACGCTTTCTACTGAGAATTAGAAAGTACTGTGATGAGGACTTAGAGATAATTTTCCCCTCTTAAGCTGATGGGGGAAGGACATAGGAGAGAGCAGATTGGGGGAGGGGCTATACAGTGGGATCACTGTTTTGGGGTGGTGGGTAGGAGAAAGATGGGGAGAATTTGTAACGCAAAATCTCGTGGAAATGAGCGATGTAAACAAAAATAATTAATTAATTAATTAAAAAAAAAAAAGAATCTATGGATCACTTCCTGAAAGATACCCCAAAACAAAAATTCCAAGGAGTGTTGTAGCCAAATTCCAGAAACTATCAGGTCAAGGAGAAAATACTGCAAGAAACCAGAAAGAAACAATTCACATATCAGGGAGCCATACTCAGGATTACACAGGACTTAGCATCTTCTACAGTAAAGAATTAGAGGGTTTGGAATATGATATTCCAGAGGAGAAAGGAGCTAATATTACAACCAAGAATCAACTACACAGCAAAATTGACCATAATCTTTCAGGGGAAAAGATGGAAATTCAATGAAGTAGGGGACTTTCAAACTTTCCTGATGAAATGATCAGAGCTGAACAGGAAATGTGATCTTCAAATACAAGAGTCAAGAGAAGCATAAAAAGGTAAACAAGAAAGAAAAAAAATCATACTGTTTAATAAAATTGAACTATTTACATATCTTAAAAAAAAAGAAAACTATACCACTTCACAACTCACAAACTGTAATGCTTCCAACACCTGCTTCCACAACAAGCACATTTCAGGTCTTTTCAAGATAAAGTGTCATCTGAAGTTATGGGCTGAGGGGGGCTGATCCACCCTGCTCCCACCCTGAACTTTCCCCATTGCCAAGGCGCTAGGCTCTGTGGATACCAGGGCAAAGGACTGGCATGAGCCCAAGGCTGTGGACACCACATTGATGTAGTATTGATGTGTGTCGTAATCATTTAACATGTATAAAATTAGGTTGCAGTTTAAAAAATATAATAATATTCCCCCTTCTAGAGTCAACACATCAGTGGAATACACAAGAAACACCCACATAAGGAGATACTGTCTGAAGTACCCGTACTCCAGAAGCTTCAACCTCTTTTGGGGGGGGGGAATGTAGGGGGGAATCATTTAAGCTCTTTCCATTCACTTTCCAGACTATCTTTGCAGTGATTTCGCATTCCGTCTTTTTCAAGTCTGAAGGATTTACATCATTTCTTTCCCTGTTTATAAACCTTTTCCAAAAGTATTTCTTAAGTCCCCACTATGTGCTGGGCACAGTGATAGGCGAGAGGGTACAAAGACAGAAATAAGAAGGGGGAGTCAAATGTTTCAAGGATCATCAAGCCCAGAATGAAACAGGATCAGTCATACTGAAAGAAGTGCCAAGGACTGATAGACAGTTGATGCAAAATAGCCTGATTAATCCTTAGAAAACAAGCAAAGGTATTCTGAGGGAACTTACAGTGGGGATAAGGGTTTTGACTTTTACACCAGAGCTACAGGCAGTCCTGGTCACACTGGGCCTTGACCAGATTAGAATGTAATTGGGAAATCAGTAACAAAACAAATAAGTTAGTATGTCACTGACAAGGATCTCTTTCTGTTTGAGTTCACCACTATTGTTCTATAGTATGACATAGACTTCTGGAAATTAGAATGACAGTAATAATAATGATAATAACTAACATTTATATATCTACTGTGTGCCAGACACTAAACGTTTTATATAAATTATTTTATCTGATCCTTACAACAATTATGGTTTGAAATAGATGCTATAATCCCCATTTTATACATGAGGAAATTGAGGCAAACAGGTAAAGTGGCTTGCAAAGAGTCACAGATCTGTTATCTCAGGTTTTAATGTGAACTCATCTCCTTGACTCTAGACCCAGAACTTTATCCATTGCACCACCTAGCTACCTCTAATATAAGAATAGCTAACTGGGGGTGGAGTCAAGATGGCAGCATAGAAGCAGGAAAACTCTGTGGCTCTCCCATAACCACCTCAAATACCTATAAAATATGACTCTAAACAAATTTTAGAGCTACAGAATCCATAAAGTGACAGAGAGAAACAAATCTCTTGCTGAAGACAGCCCGGCAAATGGACAGGAAGGGTTCATCATTTTGTGCTGGGAGCAGAGCCTAGTCCCAAGGTGACCCGGACCAGCCACACCTGGAGCATTTGGGAGAATGGATCACCAGCAGCTATGGCAATTTCCAGAATTATCAACCCATAAATGCCAAAGACAAAGTAAAAAGTCAGTGGAACTCTGCTAAATCTGGGAGGGAGAGAATGCGGTACAGCCTCTCCTCTCGGAGAAAGAGGTGGCAGAGGTACAGCGGCCCTGCAGCCACCTCTACATGGCTGCTTCAGAGCTCCCAGCCTGCAGATCTTCGGGGGGGCCAAGGGACCATTCATAGGCTAAGTGCCCTTGCCTTAACCTGCCTGGATCAGAATTGTAGTTTTGGGTGGTGGTCCTGAGGTGTGGTGGCTGTAGAGATGGTGCCCTCCTAATAGCTCTGGCAGCTGGGAAAACTCCAGTGATTTGGGACAAAGCTCTCCCCTCTGAAAGCAGTGTTCTACTGTGGCAAAGAGCTCAAAAGTCAAGTAATTGACTGGTAACATGAGCAAGCAAAAGAAGCAAAGCAAGCACAGCAGTCTAACTTTAGGTTCTTTTTGGGGGGACAAAAAGGATCAAAGCATGGAACAGAGGAAGACAACATAGTCAGAACTCCTGCACCAAAAGCTTCCAAGAAAATATGAACTGGTTACAGGCCATGGAGGAGTTCAAGAAGGATTTTGAAAATCAAGTAAGAGAAGTGGAGGAAAAATTGGGGAGAGAAATGAGAATGATGCAAGAAAATCATGAAAAGAGAGGGACAACAACCTGACTGAAGAAAATAATACCTTAAAAAATAGACTAACTCGGGGCAGCTAGGTGGCTCAGTGAATAGAGTACCAGCCCTGAAGTCAGGAGGACCTGAGTTCAAATGTGACCTCAGACACTTAACATTTACTAGCTGTATGACCTTGGGCAAGTCACTTAACCCCAATTGCCCTGCCTTTCCTCTCAAAATAATAATAATAATAAGCAAAAAAACAAAAACAGACAAATTCAAATGGCAGAAAAAGGCCCAAAAAGCCAATGAGGAGAATAATGCCTTTAAAAGCCAAATTTGCCAGAT